>LNAC01000332.1:1556724-1566959 GCA_002007465.1 Ailurus styani
CCCAGTTACCCCATCCCCCCACCACCTCCCCTCCACAGCCCTCAGTTTGTTTCCTGTGGTTAAGAGTCTTTTATGGTATGTCTCCCTCTCTGATTTTGTCTTATTTTATTTTTTTCCTTCCCTTCCCCTATGATCCTCTGTTTTGTTTCTTAAATTCCACGTATGAGTGAAATGTGATATGATAATTGTGTTTCTCCGACTGACTTATTTCACTTAGCCATAATACCCTCGGGTTCCATCCATGTCTTTGCAAGTGGCAAGTTTTCATTTGTTTTGATGGCTGAGGAATGTTCCATTATATACCACATCTGGAAGAAGCATTTTTAGAGAGGAGGTGTCAGTTGGAGTGACTCGCAGAGAGGCACTGTTTTGGAGGAGGGTGTTGAGGTAAATGCAGGGCCTAAGGCAGTGGTAGGGGACAGGGCCGGGGTGACCCCTGCAGCCGACCCCCTCATGTCATGGATGCGAGGAGAACTTCGACACTCTGAGAGAAAGTGAGGTATCCACAGATGGGTCTCCAGCACAGGTCCCCCAACTCCCTTGGTCTTCCCAGCACTCTTGCCACTGTCCCTTGGAGCCTCCAGCCGCTGCCGAGTCTCCCTCATCCTCCTCCTGTCTGACCAATGCCCACCGCAGAACAGGGGAGAGGCCACCCCAGGAGGAGCTGGCAAGTGATTTGAGCTTCTTGAGAAAAAATAAAAGAGTTAAGAAAGGAATCTGACTAGTTCTTGTTCATTCCTTTCCCCTTCTTAGGGAAATATTTCCCTTCACTGCAAACTCTCTGTCACACTCTGAATTTGGGTCTTTTTTTTTTCTTCTTAATCCCTTAATTCTGGAAGCTCATTTGTTTTTAGTTCTTTCAGTGTTGCCAGCCAGGCTTGGTGATTATCCTAACAACTGTTGATCTCCTGAAGCCACGAAGGTCTGTTTGGCCACCCTACTAAGGAAGGGAAGCCTGCCGAGTGAGGGTCTGAAGGGGGTGGCTGAGAACATTTGGTTTCAGCCAGAACACATGGAGGGTCCTGTGCCCATGCATTAAAGGTTTCCACATTTGCTCAGTTTTTACAGATGAGAAAAGTAGGCCCAAGAGAGGTTACATAAACTTCCAAGTTATGTGAAAACTCCTACAAGGGGATTGGGTCTTAATCCCCTTATAGGGGATGGTGCCCTGTGGTGCGGACCAACAACAGCACCCAGTAGATGCTCATGGAATGCTCACCGAAGGGAGTGGCCAAGCTGAGCTCCGCCCCAGGCCTTCTGACCACCAACCTCACTGCACCCAGCAGCGCACCTGTGTTTCGCCTCTGAAGGCCATACTGGGTCCACCTGGCCCTGGCTGGGTCTGTACACAGCCTTGACCTTGATTGTGCTGGCCACACAGCTGGGGCTCAGCCAACATTCCCTGGGCAGCCCTAACAGCTCTGTTCACAACTACCTTGGCCCTAATTGTCCACTGTCTGTCCAGATGTATTGGCAAAAAGCCTGCTACCAGGGTGGGTCCTGAGAAGCATTCCAGAAGAAAATCCAGGATCACAGGACTGGGAGGGAAACTAAAGGTCATCCAGTTTTTCTCTTCTCTCCCTCCTCAGCCCCAAACACACACACACACACACACACACACTCGCGCGCCCTGTTTCTCTCCCCTCAGGAACACACACTTTCTCCCACTGTCTGGTTGAACCTGCAGGGACATTTCTTGCTCAGGAATGTTTATTTATTTGGAGTGGCTAAGATGGAGAAACTACATGAACGGGGCATTTGCAGGTGTTCTAGCCACAGCCCAGCTAAAGACCAGCTGACCAGCAGCACGAATCACCAGTCACGTAAGTGGAACTACCTCTATATAATATATTGTGACAGAGTTAGGAACAAAGTATTATTAGAGCTCAAGGAGAGAGCAGTTGTTAGTGGTGGGGAAATCAGGGAAGGTTTGACTGAGGAGGTGGCAAGTGGGACAGGCCTTACACAGTGGCGAGGCTCTGGGCTTGCCCGTGGGCATGATAAGGAGGTAGTCTAGTCTGGACAAGCTGTGACGTGACTGTGGTCATGTGGGACCTCGAGCACCAGACTAATTGCTGTCACCCAGAGAGGGCCATGCCCTGGAAGCCCCAGGGTGCCTGGCAGGGTGGTGACAGGGGGAGAACTCTCAGTCACTAGATGCTGTCTACTTGCTCCAGAGACTCTGAACAAGGCCTCAAGGCTCTGTCCAGTTTCCTCATCTCTCAGGGAAGGGCAGGAGGCGGGGAGGGCACTGGAACAAGTACAAGGGGAGGGATTAGATGGTGTTGTGCTGGGGTGGGGGGGTTGCGAGGGAGGCATTGGCTGGGTCTGCTGCCACTTACTTGTCTTAGAGCCTTGGACTTGCTGGTCTCACTGAGTCTCCAGTCTTCTCCTCTGTAGAGAGGGATGGCAATGTCGTGTTTATTCCAGGAAACTCTGAGACACACCCTGAGTGGAAAAGCGAAGGTGATTGCTGTCTCGGGGGCCTTACCTGAGAAGACATGAAGACAGGGTAACTGAGCAGCTGGGGGGCAGAGTACCTGCATTGTCCTCACTTAGTCATGACGGGGGCTGGCAGCAGTGGGGGCTTTGGCGGGGCGGTCGCCAGAACACTGGTACATGGCCTCTTTGTGTGGTCTCTCAACCTGGGGGAGTTGGGGCCTCTTCAGAGCATGGCGTCTGGGTTCTAAGAGAAAGTATCCCAAGGGAGAAAAACGGAAATGCATGAAATGTGTATGATCTAGCCTCAGAACACACATGACACCACTTCCTGCGTGCTCTAGAGGTCAAGGCAGACACAAAGCTCTGCCCGGGTTGAAAGGGAGGGGATGAGGACCCCACCACTCAATGGGATGGGTGCCAAGTTCAGGTTTTAAGGAGAACATGCCGGAGGGGCACCTGGGTGGCTCAGTCAGTTAGGGATCTGCCTTCAGCTCAGCTCATGATCTCAGGGTCCTGGGATCGAGGCCCATGTCTGGCTCCCTGCTCTGCAGGGAGTCCGCTTCTCCCTCTCTCTCTCTGCACTCCACCCCCCACCCCCACTCATGCTCACTCTCTCTCTCTCAAATAAATACATTAAATTTTTAAGGAGAGCATGCCGGAAGGACATGTCATTCCTGCAGCCATCTTTGAAAAATATCATCTACCACAACCCTCCTTACCTTGGCACTCAATGCCTCCACCATCCGCTCCCAGCAGCCCCTCCTGCTACCACTGAGCACAACCCCCCCACCTCGAGGCAGGCCAGCCTCCTCACTGTGCCCAGAAGATGCCATACTCATCCCAGTCTGAGAGTTTGAGCCCCGTTCTGCTCACTTTTCTTGATTATTCAAGTCTTACCTCCCAAAGGACTCAGGTTCCTGGTGTGTTTGATTAACAGTTAAGATTTAAAAAGAAGTCTCTTGGCAAACAAAGTTCCTGGGGTCTTCTCTATTGCTCTAGAGTAAGGGCTGCTTCTCTCTTAGAATGAGTAAAAATTCAACAGTGCTGGGAATCACTTGTTCTGAAAAGCGTCTCCCAAGTGAGGGCATGGGTCCCCTTCAACGGTAATCATTGCACGCATTCTTATGAAATTCAGGTTCTTTATCTCTCCCAGACAGAAATAATGACTGCAATAAATTAAAGTCAGCTTGTTTTAAACCAACAAATAGCGGGGCTGACAATAGAAGTGTAAATATGATTACGGCTAATGGATTTTTTTTTCAGCTTTGCTCCATTTCAGCTCATTACACTTTTCACTAATAAAGGGCTGGCCAGCATGGCTCACTAATCGCTCTCCAATTAAATCAGGGCCCAGGTCCCTGCCCTCCTCTGCAGAACTCAGTCCCTAGGAGTTCTGGACATCCAATAGTGCTCAGGAAACACTCGGGGACCGATTGATAGAAAAACACCAACAAGGCAGCCAAACCACACAGTTTTCTCTACATTCCAGCTGGAGATGTGAGTCCCCACCGAGCCCAGCAGAAGCACCTAACACAGGACTGCATTTCCTACCTGACGGGGAGCTTTGGCATCCATTCTTCACTCGTAGTGTGGTGAGGCACAGGGTGTAGGTAGCTTTGTCCCCATTTTAATGATGAGAAAACTGAGGCTCAAGGAGGTGAGGGGGCTGTTGCAGAATCAGTGGCTCCCACGGAGGGTGCAAGGACTCTACGCCAAGGGTTTCCATTCCCCGGTCTTGATTCTTTTCTCCTGCACAGCCTCCTTTCAGCTGCTTATTCTCTCATTTCATTGTTCACTCATCGCTTGATTTAACGAACTCTGATGAAGCACGTACTTTCTACACAGCACAACGTAGGCACTGGGGCAACAACGGTGAGCAAGGCAAAGTCCCTGCTTCTATCAGGCATGTCGTCCAGAGGGAGAGATGGCAATAAATATGTAAACAATTATATAAATAGAATTTGGCATAATGGCAAGCGCTGTAATGGGGTAGAGAATGGCCAGGGTTGTTGGTGCAGCGAGGGGAAGAAGGAGCCCTTTAGCTAGGATTTCTGGGAAAGTCTTCTCTGAGAAGGTAATGTTAGAGCTGGGATCTTAAAATCCCAGTCATTTAAAGATCTGGGGGGAAGAGTCCCAAGAAGAGACTACAGAGGGTGCAAAGGCCCTGTGGCAGAAGTAGGAATAAGCGGGTCATGTTAGAGTGACAGAAAGGCCAGACAGAGTGGAGCATCTCAAGCAATGGAGGGAATGGAAGGAACCAGAAGGTGTAAGGACTTGTAGAACATAAGATAGCCTAAGCAGGCACTGTATTAGCTTTCGTGGTACAGAGAGGTGAGCAAAATGCATATGGGCCCCACCCTTTCAGGAATGGCTAACCCCAAGCCTCCATGAACCTGTCACACTTGATGTCACCATTGCCTCTGCCCCCTGCATCAAGGCAACCCAGGAACCACTCTAATTCTCTTGCTGGCAGGATTGCCTGAGGGATGTGGTATACATGGAAAGAGTCAAGAGAGGAAAAATTGGGGATTCCAGAATCTCTCTTGGATTCAATCTGCAACTTGCCCATCCCTTCTACCCTTCACCTGTGGATCCTGGCACTGGAGGAGGAAATGCCTAGAAGTCCACAATTCCTTCATGTAGCCCCCCCCCCCCCNGAGCCACCGGAAGCCAGAGCCAGCCTGGCTGCCTCAACAGAGGATATCAAGAAGCAAAATAGCATCCCTGGAGGCCTAAGTGTTTTTGCAGCATCAGATGGACAGGCGCACTGATGAAGACTAGACCTGCTGCATGAAAGTGATTGTTTCCCCAAGTCGAAAACAAATTCTCCTGAAATACAGGAAGCATGTCGAGGAGTCAACCCCTTTCAATTAGAGGAACAGCTTACTTGGTGTGCTTTTCAGTTCGAAGAGCTGGGACCCAGTGAGAGTACCCCCGAGTCATGGCAAGGATGGGTAGGTAAGAAGGAAAGAAGAATCTTCCATAACTATACCCTTTCTATCTTCTACCCTCCATACTGGCTGAGTCTCTCTCACTCTCTCTCTTTCTCTCTTTCACATGCACACACACACACACACACACACACACACACACACACACACACACACTTCTCATTCCATTCCCACTGGATTGCTGTGGACACAAGCTGCCCCTCCTCCCCTGACCCTGTCCCTGCATCAGACCAAAGACCATGTTTACTCATAGGCCAACCTTTGGGAAAACAGACATCCTGGATTTGCTTCCTAAACTTCCTATTATGCATAAAGAACCAATTGTCCTTTCAAAGCCAGGACTGACACCTAACACTTGTCCCATGCATCGCCACATTACGTGGCTACCATGAATGTGGACAGACCGTAAGCAGCTTCGCAGATCCCTCAAGGATCTGAAGTCATGTCTGCTCTGGTTGGACACATCAGAGCTGAGCTCCCACGTTCCTTGCTGACCGAGGAGCATGGCTCAGCCCTGGGAGGCTACCGGTTAGCCCGAAGGCGGCTCTCAACATGGCACTCCCCTGCTAAAGAGCCACTTGTGGGCAACACTGATGTCCATGCCTGGGGGGTGGAAGGGCTCATTTGGCAGAGGCATGCCGCACGGCACTAATCTAACTAGCAGTTAGAAGTCCTCGTCCAGATGCACACACGCAGGTATGGATGAATCTTAAAACCACAGTGCCACGGAAAAAGTCAGAAGCAGAACACGATGGAAAAAAACAAAACCATTTTCATACATTAAAACGACATCGATCTGAAGCAGCCAAACAACAACTCACCTTCTACGAGAATATGTACACATAAAAAAGACAGACGTCGAGTGTATTAGAATGTGCTGTGTATGGATGGGGAAATGAGAGTAAATAAGTAAAACAGACTGTAGGGACCAATGAGGATAATGTATCACGAACTAGAGAGCGCAGTAAACTATCCTTCACTGGAAGTCAGAAAAATGTAAAGGAAAGTCACAACTCTCTGAGCTGGGGGCTCCTGGGTGGTGCAGTCGGTTAAGCGTCTGCTTTCAGCTCAGGTCATGATTCTGGGGTCCTGGAATCAAGCCCCGAATCACTTGTCTTGCTCCACAAGAAGCCTGCTTCTCCCTCTGCCTGCTGCTCCCCCTGCTTGTGCTCTCTCTCTCTCTCTCCTCTCTCTCTCTCTCTCTCTCTCTCTCTCTCTCTCTCTCTCTCTCTCTCTCAAATAATTAAATAAAAATCTTTAAAAAAAAAAGATGCTGGAGTTGGTCATTTTAGGAAGTAGCGAAAGCTCTCTTCCTTGTCTTCAGCATATATGCATTCAGTAAACAAATATTTCTAAGTACCTATTCTGTCTGTGCTCAGTGCTGGTTTTAGGTTCGAGGATTGACAAAGAGTCCCCCCTCTGACTGCTTTGTTTTTCTCTGCATCGTCCAATTTTAGCAAGAATCCTGCCAAGTCAGCTTAGCTCAAATTCCCTGTCCTCAGTATCTGGTTACTCTTGTCATCTAATTAGAGTCTTCATTGTGATATTGTGCTTTGTAATAGAAATATATAGATGCTCTTCATTCCTGTGGCTGGCACAGTGCACCTCAAACTCTTGGAATTTCCTAAGTGCTAAGAGTGATAAAGGGATCTTATTACTCATAACAAACCTTTCCAGCCCCTGAGTTTATGCCAGTGAGGTAACTTTCAGAAAGCACCTAAGGATGGGGACTGGTTGCCAGGGGAACCAACCATGTGACTGGAGGGTTGGAACTTTCAATCCCTGCTATCTGCAACCCCGCCCCCACCACACCTCCAGGGAGGGGAGAAGGACTGAAGGTTGACTCATTTCTGATGGCCAGTGTTTAATAAATCGTAACTGTGTCATGAAGCCTCCATAAAAACCCAAAAGGACGGAGTTCCGAGAGCTTCCGGGTTGGTGAAGACGTGGAGGAACGGGGTGGGGGGTGTCCCACCTGGAGAGTGCGTGGAAGCTCCTCCCTTTTCCCCCACACCTTGCCCTGTGCACCTCTTCCATTTGGCTGTTCTTGATTTATATCTTGTCATAATACACTGTTAAGGTAGTAAGTGAAATGTTTTTTCTGAGTTCTCTGACCTGTCCTAGCGAAGGAGGGGGTCCTTCTATGATTTATAGCCAGTCAGTCAGAAGCACGGGTGACAACCAAGGCTTATGAGTGGCATCTGGAGTGGAGGGCAGTCTTGTGGGACTAAGCCCCTACCCTCTGGAATCCGATGCTATCTCTGGGTACAGAGTTTGAGAATGGAGTTCAATCATAGGACCCCCACCTGCTGGTGTGGGAGGGAAATCCCTCGCACTGAAATTGGTGATCCGAAATCTACTCTTCCCCCACCAGCCCTCAAGGGATATCTGATCACCATGGTCGGCCATCAGCAAGGACCCTCTTAGATTAGTTGAGCCCAAACCGCCCCCCGCCCCCGCCGCCGCCGCCAATATCCCTGATGTTTCCTCTTGGGAATTTTCCCTCAAAGGATCCCCTCCCTGCTCCTTGGCTACACATTCCTACTTGCCCATGCTGTCGTTGGAGTTGAGCCCAATCTCTCTCCCCTACTGCAAAACCCCATTGCAGGGGTTCCCTACACTTATCACAATGGTCCCTCTGGATAAGGTCCGCCCTGTCATTCTTTAACAGGTGCCCCTGAATCATTTTTTCTTGAATAGGCTATGATGGTTAATGAGAGCAGGCTAGGCCTGCCTTCCAAGGGCTGATGGATAATCACCTACTCCCTACAGGAGGGTGCCACTCCCACACACTCTCCAAAGACAAGACGCGAATTTTACCACATTCTATTTCCATTCTCCTGGGACCTGTGCAGCGCCAGCAGCAGAAGCAAGCGGCTGGCTGTGAGCCAGCTGCTCCGCGCAGCCATGGCAGGACTGGTGTGGAAGGGCCTGGCTCCCAACCAGGGCGGCGTCTGCTCCGAGTCTGGAGCCCAGCAGACTCTAATTGTCCTGTGGCCCCGTGACACTTACAGCCTATCAACTGAATCTTTCTGAAAAAGTTACTCCTGTGTTTCTTGGTTTCCTGCCCTGGATGTAGGTCACTAGAATTTTCCTTAAGGATGGAAGAGCTCAAAGAACGGGATGTGGATGTCTCTCGCGTGCCAGGACCCGAGCGGCTGGCGCTGATGACTGACTGAGGAAAAGCTGGCCCAGGGTCTGCCCCACCGCTTGCTGCCCGTCTGCCTTTCTGAACTGCACGGGCCTTTTCCGAGCCCTTGAACAAGGTGCCGGGGACCTTCACCAGTTGGTTATCGCTACATTGCTGTGTAGCGACGGCCAAACCCGTTCCCTCTCTGGGCTGGTATCCTATCTCAGTATCTCTTGAACAGACAAATCACAGATGCAAACAGGCTTTTAAGCCTGAAAGAATGTAAGGTCCTATGGGAACTCTCTGTACCTCCCACTCGATTTTGCTATGAAACTAAAACTTATCTTTAGAAAAAAAATAGCCTATTAAGAAACAAACAAACAAAAATGTTAGGCCTTACAGGGAACCCTGGACAGTGAGTAGAACCCTAAATTCTAATAAAAGCTCTGCTCTTTTCAGTGTGGCCTTGGGAAACTTCTCTGAGTCTCAGTTCCCCTGTTCCACCCACTGTGACTACTATGAGAGCCAAATTAATGGGTTTCAAATATTGAGTTAGGGGCGCCCGGGTGGCTCAGTTGGTTAAGTGGCTGCCTTTGGCTCAGGTTATGAGCCCAGGGTCCCGGGATTGAGTCCCACATTGGGCTCTGCACAGGGTGGGTTCTGCTTCTCCCTCTGCCTCTCCCCCATCCCTGCATGTGCTCTCTCTCTCTCTCATATAAATAAATCTTTAAAATATTGAGTTAATTATAGAGCACCGCCCCTCGGTGAGGGCTTCTCGCTAATATTTGTTGTTTACTAAAGAGACTGCAGTGAAGGCTGACCGGTCAGGCCCAGGCTGGCAGAAATCCTGCAGCTCTTAGAGACATTGGAAAGCCCTGGAGAACGTATGAGCAGATGTCTCGTAGGCACTGAAAACTCAGCATGTTCAAAGCTGAGCGGGAGATCAAGAAGGAGACAGGAGTCGAGAGGAGGAAATCGGAAAAAATAGGAGAAGCAGAAGGAAAGAAGGAGGAGGGTGAGGAGGAGGAGTAAGGGCTGAGAAGAAAAGCAGAAGCAGATACAGAAGCAGCAGAAAGGGGAGAAGGAGCCACAGCAGAAGCCACAGAGGCAGGAGGAAAAGAAATGGAAGAAGAGAAAAGACGAGGGGGGGGGGCGGATGCAGCAGGGAAGGAACCGAAAGGGAAGTGACAGGAGCAGGATAAAAAACAGAAACAGAAGCCACAGAAGTGAACGCAGCCGAAAGAACAGAAGGAGCAGAAGCAGAGGTAAGATAGGAAGAAGAAAAGCAGAAGCAGGAAAAGCAAAAGTCGGGGGACAAGAAGCAGAAGGAGAAGCAACAGCTGAAGAAGAAGCAGAAGCAGCACAGGCAGAAGGAAAGAAGTGAAAGAAGCTGGGGGTCGGGGAGAAAGGAGAAAAGAGCAGGAGGCAGAGAGGGACAGAAGGTGGAAGAGAAGCAGCAGCAGTAGAGAAAGCAGAAGCAGCAAAAAGCCAAAACCAAAGCCGAAGCTGAAGCTGAAGCTGAAGCTGAAGCAAAAGCAGCACAAAAAAGGCAGGAGAAGGAGAAAGAAGAAAAAGCAGAAGCCTAAGTGGATGCACATGTGGCAGAAGCAGCACAGACAGGAAAAGCAGAAGCCCAAGTAAAAGAAGCAAGGGCAGGAGAGGGGAGGGAAAAGAGGGAAGCAGAGGGGGGAATGGAGCGAGGGGAGGGAGGA
>LNAC01000332.1:1567260-1667906 GCA_002007465.1 Ailurus styani
GGGGGGGGGGGTGGAGGAGCAGCGGAAGAAGCAGAAGTCAGAGGCTGAGTGTCCGAGGAGGATTATAGAAGACAGGACACAGAGCCGGCTGCTGTGAGCTGTCTGCTCTCCCAACAGCAGTTGCCCTCTTGAGACAGACGAGGCAGGTGACTCAGTGAGATGTCCTTGCAATTCTAATAGTTTGGACACTGAAGATGAGGCTGGGGGTGCCAGGCAGGAAATGCACTCCCACCCCCACCCTGACCCCCATCCCCACCCCCACCCCCTTGGGAACGGAGAATGAAAGAATGCACTCTGATCTGCACAGAGGTAGAGGGAACGTAGCCCCTGCCTTTCCTGAGCTCATGGTTGGAGGCAGGACCACACGAAGGGTCAGGACAGGGGTAGAGACTGAAGAGACATCAGAGAGGCTTTAGAAAGAGACGAAGTTTGAGTTCAGAGTCAAGGGGTCGAGGCAGAATTGAATCTCAGAATGCGGGCGGGGAAGAAGGGTTCCCCCGCAGGAAAGAAGGGTGCTCAAGCTCTCAGCTTCAGCCAGGTTGGTGGGCGGCCTCACACACGGACCGGCTTTTTACTCCCAGGGCTGAAGCTAAAAGGCATCAGACTAGGAGACTCCAACAAGCCCCTGCCTGGGGTGGGGCAATTCCTCCCCCGGGCAAGAGGTGAAACAGTTCCTCCCCCGGGCAAGAGACCCATGACAAGGAGGTCAGGCCTGTCCTGCTGGGGACAGATGGCCATCACACCAACCAGAAGCGGCTGTGAGGTGACCACCTCCAGACACTGGAGGACGAAGTTCCGGGGCAGAGACAGAGCTGGGCTGGCCACTAACCCTGTAGTGTCCCCAGTCTTCTGAGGGGCTGCTCCTTCCCTCCCGAAAAGCCACAGCAACGTGACAGTGAGGCCAACCCCAGGTGCTATCATGTGATGAGACAGTGTCTGCATGGACTGAGGGCCTCCCCACCCCCTTCCTTTCGGGCCACCACAAACCCCCCCACAAACCCCACCACATGGCGTGAAATGGGAGGGTCTCTCATGGGGGGCGCGGGGATCCGGGAAAAGATGGGCTGGGGCGTTAGGGAGTTCTAAGAAGCAACCGGGTCTGTCGAAAGGCGACATTTCAAGAGATGGTGAAAGTTGGAGTCAATGGGGAAATTAGAGGCAGTAAGAAAGGACAGAAGGAAAAGCCTCAGTCCTGCTAATGCTAAAAGCTTCTGAAGTCTGATAAATACTATTTGGAAAATGCCTGATGATGCATTTCTCTCCACAGCATCCCACAAAGTGCTGGGCACAGAGAGAAGGTACTAGAAAGGCAGCACACTGCAGTGGATTAGAGCACTGGCTCAGCAACCAGGGTGCCTCTCTGAACTTCAGTCTCATCATCTATAAAGTTACCCACAGTTGCACATGAATGGCTTAGAGCAGTACTTGCAGACACTGAATGCTCAATAATTCCAGTTATTCTATTATTAGAGGAAGCACATCTTAAACACCTGCTCATTGACTGATTAGAAAAATTCTACTAAAGCCTGAATAGGCAGTAAAAATGTATCTTCTGAGCTGCTCAAGGATGAAGGCATTCCTTCAACATGATGGCGATAAGAGGAACTGTGACCATTCTCCTAAACCAGTCTTGTCCTTGAGTCCTACTCACTTTGGTCCAACCACCACTAATAAACATGTGTCCACTGAGTTGTCTCAAAGTTTGCCATTACAGTAAAACCAGTGACGTTTCAAGTCACTTAATGGCAGGCCGAGCTGTCTGTCCCCACACCTCCCATGCTGGAGCGTCTTTAGAAAATACTTTGAGAGCAGCAGATGAAAGAAATGGTTTTGGTGGAGGAGGATCAAAGCTCCAAGGCTTCTCTGAGCAAGGAAGGAAGGAAACCCAGCTCTGTACATCATGAGGTCATGATTCGTGTGGTCGCTCAACTCTCCTTTCCTGGCCAGGGAGCCAATCCAACGTTTTTTTCAGACGCTGAAATATCAGCTAGCCATGATGGATGGACAGAGAAGGGATAACCCCAGATTCTCTCAAATCTCTCCGTTCTTCCTCATCTCCACTCCCACTACCCTGGCCTAAGCTGCTGTTTTGGCTCTTCTAGAACATACTTCTTGGAAGTCTCATATCCATAGTGGACAGAGAGATTTTATTAGTAGTACTAGTAGTAGTATTGTTAGTATTATTATTATTTGTTTGGTTTTATTTAAATTCATGTTAGTTAACATATAGTTTATCATTAATTTCAGGGTAAAATTTGGTGATTCCTCAGTTGCATACAACACCCAGTGCTCATCATGTCAAGTGCCCTCCTTAGCGCTCACCACCAGTTCCCCCATCCCCCCACCTCCTGCCTGCCTGCAGCCCTCAGTTTGTTCTCTATGGTTAAGAGTCCCTTATAGTTTATTTCCCCTCTCTGTGTTTATCCTATTTTATTTTTCATGCAAATCTGATCATGGCAAATCCCTGCTTGAGATTTCCACTACCCTTAAATGAAAGGCAACCATTTTCCTCTGCTCCCACAGACAGTTCCACATGGTCTGACGCTGCCTCCCCTCAGCCCCTCTCTTGCCCGGGCCCTTGCACTCCAGCCACACAGGCTCTCCTTCAGTTCTTAAGTACACCAAACTCCTCGCCGTCTCAGGGCCTTTGCACAGTTATTCCCTCTGTTGGGAACATTACCCCCACCACACACCATTCCTGCCCTTCACCTTCACCCGCCCTTGCTCTTCTTTGGGGAAGTCTCCAGACTTCCTTAGACTAGATCAGGTCTCCAGGCCCCAAGTGCTTCTGATACCCTATGTTTCCCTTCATATCACGTCTCCCAATACCTAGCAGGAGCCTGGCGATACATGAATGTGAATGATTTAATAAATTTAATAAATGAAATGAATGAATTTCATTTTCTAGGTAGCCAGGGGGTTAAAAGCCTCATTGCACAATGAAAAGAGCGTAGGAAAGGCATCCAGAGATCTGCATCTCGGCCCCACTCCCTTCCAATCAGCGTTAGGACCTTAGGCAAGTCTCTTCGCATTGGGGGACTCAGAGTCCCTAAGACGATGCCAAGGAGCTTGGGCCCTTTGGTCACTCAGGGCCCTCCGGGCTGGGCCCACAGCTTTGTGTTGCTGAGTACATGGATTGCAGACCCCCTCCTCCCACAAACAGACACTGGACCCAGCAAGTGACATGGTAGGAAGTGGAGGTGAACATGAATACCACTAGCGAAACAGATCCTCCTGCTCCCTCTGTCGTCAGAACACTTCTGCTTGACAGTGACTTTCACAACCAGAGCCAAGGGAAGACTTTGTCACCGGCAGCTTAATTTTTCACTTCCATTACTTAAACTGGTGACTGAAACTTTCCATTTCCTCTTGAAACAGCCAGAAAGTGGGCAGAGCTCACCACAGCCTGTTCCAAAGGCTTAAGGCATAAGTCTATAGGCGGACAACCTAACACATGCAAGTCTTTAAAATAACCCATTTACCACGTGTGATGCTTTGTTCAAGAATAAACAAGGGCATCTCGGGGCACATTAGCTTGGGGGATCGCCTTTCTGCTCTGAGATATATTCCTTCCCTCCTTAACTTTCATTCCTTCTGAGTTCCATTCTTTGATCGCTAGAATTAGAATGTCTAGCCTTCTTATGCTCAGGACACAAAGTAATAATTATTCCCTCTTTGTTTCCACAGCAGCAGCCCGAGTCTCGTATTTGCCCACTTTGTTCCAAACACCATTTAAATGCAACAGCGAGAAAATAGAGTAATTCAAAGGGGATCAGATATGAACCTGGTTCCAGTCACTCTCTGGACAAGACATTTTCTCTCAACAGTGCAGAAGCCCTTGAAATATGCACTTTCCCATACAACATGTTTTACGTGCCCGTGGAACAGCGTCTTTGCAGAGAATTAATTGTATGTGCATTCACTCTTGTTGAAACTACTCTCCAAGAAGCCTGGCACGCCGCCAGGGACCCCAGCCTCTGGGGCTGACACCCCGGGGTCGGGACTTCTCAGCGATTCACAATCTGAGAGCCTAATGTTTGAGCAACGTTCCTGCTGAAAGCCTCTCTTTGCTATGAACATGACCCGAGAAGTCATCACAGGGCAGAGCAATGTACCCTGGACAACGAGCTCTTCGCTTCCCGCCAGGTCACCCCATTGTCGCTTTCGGGGCACCTTCTTTGCATTGGGGCACATCAAATAAGCTTGAGAGCAAGACCACGGCCCCCTGGCCCAGCCCTAGATGGTGAGCACACTTGAGGGCAACAAATGAACACAGCTCCGGCCATGTAGTAAGTCCTACTTCAAAGGATCAGCCCCACCCATCTCTGGATGGTCCTCAGGCATTTGAAGATGAGTTCCATCTAATTAAGTTCAGAAAAGCTCTTCCAACTTAATTAATTTGCTCCAGGTAACTTGTGTAGAAAGCCTGAACACAAAAGGAAATTAAAATACATTCCAAAGTGATGTTATTCTCCATCCCTTGTTAAACAGAGTAAAGAAATGTGGACATTTCTATGAAAGCGATAGCCATTTAGATTTTAATCAGAGCAGTAACCGAAATTCTTAATATCTCCACTGTACACTAGGGGAAATGGAGAATAGTTTCTCCGCTGAAAATCTCTGTTGCAAAATTTCTATAGGATCACCGTGGGGAGGGCAATAATCCGTGCGGTTACGACAGCCTGTCTCCTCCCAAACACTGACAACATTCATCTCTCAGATCTGAATCGTTCTTGGCAGCCTACAAATAGCTCTGACATGGGTGGACACCAAGATACAGACAGGTTAAGTAACATACGCCGGGTCACGCGGCTAATTAGGGTCCTGGCTCTTAGTTGCCATCTGAGGTTACTCCATTACCAAGCTGATTGATATTCATGTCCCTAGTGGTGAAGTGAGGCTTTTAGAGGGAAAAGAAGCACAAAACAATGAAACCAAAAAAAAAAAAAAAGTCAGGTGTTTTTTCCCAGGCTTATTCTCTTTGAACATGACTTTGGAAAATGGTTTAGTCAGCGTTTTTCTACCAGTGGATTTTGATTTTCCCACCTCTAACATTTCAGGTATTGGCAAGAATCAGAGGGAGTTTTAAAAAACTGGAAGTTCTTGGCTGGTGTTACAGCCTACCTCGGAACAGAAAGCCTCAGCATGGGGGTGCCTGGGTGGCTCAGTCAGTTAAGTGTCCAGCTCTTGATTTTGGCTCAGATCATGATCTCAGGGTCTTAGGATCATGCCCTGCCCTTGGCATGGGGTCTGCTTGAGATTCTCTCTCTCGCTTTCTGCTCCTCCCCCTGCTCACATGTGCTTTCTCTCTCTCTGTCTCTCCCCTCCCGTTAAATTAATAAATAAATACAATTGTTTTTAAGAAAGAACCACTAGAAAGCCCCAGTATAGTCCAAGTTTCTCCATTCCCCTTCTTTTCCTCCCCCTGTTTCTCTCACTCTCTTTCCCCTCTCCACACAGACACAAGCTCATTCAGCCAGAAGGAGTTCAGGGAGAAGAGAGATAAGCCAGCAGACTTGAAGGTGCCTTTCACATTTCCCTTGCAGTGAACTTAAGTAAAACATCTGTCTCTTTCAGCACATGGCCCAGAGAGTCACCTGCTAATACTGTGTCTCTAGCAGGGGTTCTTTAGCTAATGCAAAGTGCAAAGAGACTGGAATGAGCAGGTAATTATTATTCCCACAGAGACGGATCACTTGGTGATACATAGAGTTTCCATCTGCAAAGTGGAGGAGACAAACACTTAAAACTTTAAGTATTCTTTTTATAAAATAATAACAATACAGGAAAATCAAGAGCTAAGCCCTAACAGCATGACTAATTTCAAAATAGTGCAAATTTGTCCAATGTTTTTCAAAAATCCTAAGGCATCTGGGTGGCTCAGTCCATCAAGCGTTTGCCTTCGGCTCAGGTCATGATCCCAGGGTCCTGGGATGGAGGCCCGCCTGGGGCTCCTTGCTCAGTGGGGTGTCTGCTTCTCCCTCTACCCCTCCCCCTGCTTGTGTTCTCTCTCTCTCTAATGCTCTGTCTCTCTCAAATAAATAAATAAATATTTTAATTTTAAAAATCCTAAAAGTAACAGTCCACAGACTCACCAACCTTTCCCACCTGCTTTCAGGAAACCCTACCAAAGGCAGAGGAGAAGCTGAAGGAGGGAAGGTCTGTCAAAGAAGAGGCAGGGAAGCCAGTTAGAAGCTAAGGCAAACCCTACAGCTGTGTTGTGCCGTCCACTCTGCCATGCCCAGTACCCTCCAACACCCGCACTCTCCCCGATTCTCTCCCTCTCCCACTCACCTCTTTTTCAAGCAGATCATTTCAACACATTTCAGTAAGAAAAAAAAAAATCCTTCCTCTTTCCAAGGTGGAGGATAGGGGAGAATTGTCCTCAAGAACAGGATTCACTTCGTCAGCTTGCGGTGGTAGGGATAAACTGTGAACGCTTCCAAATGAATGATTTAAAAAAAAATCCTTAATCAAGGGGAGGTATCAAGCAGTAAACACACACTCATACACCTGCGCATCACAGCTGCGAACAAGGCTAGGGCGTAGACACTAACAGGCCCCAGTGAAGCCCCGGCTCATTCTCCTACTGGGCGTCTTTGGGCAAGTTATCTCATCTCTTGAGACATCCAATTCCTCATCTATAAATTGGGGCTGATAGATAGATAGATAGATAGATAGATAGATAGATAGATAGATAGATAGATAGATTAGATAATAGATGATAGATAAAATAGGATAGTAATAGTACCTCCCTCCAAATGTTGTTGGGAGGACTGAACGAGGTCATTCCTGTATGAACATCTAGTCACACATGGTGCAACGTAAGTACCTAATGCGTGTGATCGATGATCATCTATCTTCCAGTATCTTTTTTGAGATATCATACAGTACGTGGGACAGGGACAGGAGGTGCTTATCTATAAAGATTCTCAGAATAATGAACCCCAGATCCTAGCTCCCTGGAAATGGATTCAGTTCATCTCTGAACCTCAAGTGTCCCTGTCCTAGAGACCTGGAGGGAGCATGAGGAGCAAGTGTTCACTGCTTCCGTGACTTGTGAACAGAAGGTCATATCACCGGGATGGCTTGGAGCTGTCCTGCTCTGCACCAGTCCTCACAGGAAAAGCCACCCGCATGTGAAGTGCTTGAGGTGTTGAAGTGCCTTCTTTTAGTCACGTGGTCTGTGATGGAAAACTGGACTCTCTATACTCAGGAGGAGCCTGAGGGCACGAGGGAAAGAGAGTGCGCCTGTTGCAGATCAGCGATGACTTCATAGGGAGTTCGCCCCTCTGTCTCCCCAAGTGGTTACAAGCACAGTTCAAATCCCGGTTCTGTCCCCTTCTATGGAAACCTGTGCAGTTTGAGCATGTTTTCCAATCTGAAAAATGAAGAGTTGGTACTGCCTGCCTTGGAGCATTGCTCTAAAGACTAGAGGTAATATAGAAGGTGAGCACGTGACGCCTGGAAACGTGTCACACACCGTGCAGCAATTTGCGCATACTTCATAAACAATAGCACTCATTCTACAAGTTGGAACAGCATGTGATCCTTCCAGGGTCAGACAGGACAGTTGCCTCCTGCGAATACCAAGAGGTATTTGGCCCACACAAGCCCGGAAGTGAGGAGACCTGGAGCAAACTCCCACTTACTTACTGTGTGACTTTGCACAGGTGGCTTCCCCAGCCTGAGTGTCAGGCTTGTCATATGAAATAGAAGGGGCTGGACAGATCATCTCAGAGGTCCTGGAACTCAGAGACTTGGAGAGTATGGCCCTGGTGTCTAGACTCTTCCGCTCCTGGGCTGGTTGGGTAACAACAACAAGATCAAAATATATGCTGCACTGAAATCTATGACCCAGCATCCCACTCTTGGGTACACACTCAGCAGGAAAGTGTACATGCGTGCAACGGTGTGTGCAAGGACATGCATCACAGGGCTATTTGTAAGAGCCGGAAGCCAAAAACAAACTAAATGTCGGCTGGCAATAGAATGGGTAAATAGGGACGCCTGGGTGTCTCAGTTGTTAAGCATCTATCTTTGGCTCGGGTCACGATCCCAGGGTCCTGGGATCGAGCCCCGCCTCTGGCTCCTTGCTCAGTGAGGTGTCTGCTTCTCCCTCTCCCTCTGCCTGCTGCTCCCCCTACTTGTGCGCGTTCTCTCTCTGTCAAATAAATACATAAAATCTTTTAAAAAGTCTTTAAAAAAATGGGTAAACAATTGTGGTGTCTTCACACAATGGAATACTACACAGCAAAGGCAATGAGCAGACCACTACCACACAGTAACAAAGGGAAGGGGGACACAAAAATACAATGTAAACCAGAGAAGTCACACATAAAAGAGTCCCTACTGTTTGTTTCCATTTACATGAAGTTCAAAACCAGGCAAAAAATTAGATGTCCATCAACAGATGAATGGATAAAGAAGATGTGGTATATATATATATAGAATGGAATACTATGCAGCCATAAAAAATGAAATCTTTTCATTTGCAATGATGTGGATGGAACTAGAAGGTATTATGCTAAGCAAAATAAGTCAAGCAGAGAAAGACAATTATCATATGATCTTGCTGATATGAGGAATTTGAGAAACAAGACAGAGGATCATAGGGGAAGGGAAAAATGAAACAAGATGAAACCAGAGAGGGAGACAAACCATAAGAGACTCTTAATCTCAGGAAACAAACTGAGGGTTGCTGGAAGGGAGGGAAGGGGTAAGGATGGAGTGGCTGGGTGATAGACATTGGGGAGGATATGTGCTATGATGAGTGCTGTGAATTGTGTAAGATTGTTGAATCACAGACTTATATCCCTGAAACAAATAATACATAATATGTTAATAAAAAATGATGTTTACCCAGTTAAAAAAAAAAACAGGCAAAACTGATCCATTATGTTAGAAGTCAAGACCACTGTTAGGTTTTGGTAACAACTGCAGGGGGTCAGAGGGGAGTGTCAGGGGTGCCAGTAAGTCACTCTTTATCGACACAGGTGTGTTCGCTTTGAAAACACGTAGAGCTGATATATGTACGATTTGGGTGTGCATATATACACATATAGATGTTATATAGTTCAATAAAATGTGTACATAAAAGTATGCACAGAAACATCTTTTGTCTGCAGAGTTCCCAACTTTATTTCCTCCTCTGTGTGAGACACTGTCCTGGGGAAGGAGGGCATACACAGCCGAATAAGAAGACAAAGCATCTACCATCAAAGAGCTCACAGCTTTGAAGGAAGACAGATGGGTAAACAAAAAATTACAACGTGATGAATGGCTGTGATGTGGGTTTGAGCTGATGAATACGGGAACCCGGAGAGACAGAGGAGTGATGTTTGAACTGGGTCTTGAAGAGCACTCCAGGCAGAGAGAACCATGTGTGTAAATGCAGACTGGGGAGGAAGATTGAGAAGGATCAAGCGTGGATGAGGAAGGAGATATAACCTGGGGCCAAGTGTTTACCTTTTAAGTCCTTGTATCCGAGGCTGAGCCTAATGGACTCTAAAATGAAGGGCACAATAGGGAGTCACCGAAAGGTGTTTAAGCAGCTGAGATTTTCCAAAAGCACTTCCCATCCCATCATCGTACTTACTTGTATCTTCCCATCTTACAGATGAACTGTCTTCTCCAGGCACAGACCAGCTCCTCCACACCTACTCTCAGCCCCATTCCCTCTCCCCTGCCCAAGAACATGGCTCCTTCTCTTGCCTGCATCATCAGCATTTTCTCTTTATCAAGCCTTTGACATGAGCACACAAACTTGCAACACTTCATACTAAAAATAAAAGGTGCACTCAACCTCCTTTTTCCCTCTAGCTACCACGTCCCTTCTTTATCTGTATGGCGAAACTCCTAAAAACATTGTTTATGCTTGACCCTTCCACTTCCCACCCTCCCACTCTCTAGTAAACACACTTTAGCTGCGCCTTCACCCCCAGTACTCCAGCAAAAGAATGACCTCCGCACGGCCCCGCCCAGTAGCCCATTCTCCAGTCTCCACCTTGCTTGACCTTAAAGCAGCATTGACTTAGTCAATGACTCCTCCTCAAAGCACACTCTTTACTTGGCTACCAGGGTGCTCTGCTGGCTTTCCTCTTACCTTACACCCTGCTCTTTCTCAATCTTTGCTGGATCCTCCCCTTTTCTGGACTTCTTTGTCTTGAAGTCACCCCAAAGCTCAGTCTTTGGATCCCTTCTCTATCGACACTTACTATCCTGGTGATCTCATTCATTTCCACACTTTTAAATTCTGTCCATATGCTGATGACTCCCACATTTATATCTGTGGTCTATGTTTCTCCTCTGACTTTCAGACACATAAATCCAACTGTGGCTGACACCTCCCACTTGGATAGTTAGCAGGCATCTGAAACTGAGCTCATAATCAACCCCTGAGACCTGCTCCTCACACAGTCACCCCCATCTCAAAATGGCAACTCAGTCCTCTGTTCAGAATGGTCATCCTGACTCTTCTCTCATATAATACATCCAATATGTCAGCATCACACTGCTGAATGGTGGGAAGTAAGATGTAGAATGATAGTGTCATGTACAACAGTCTAAAGAAGTGCAGGGCACAAGCCTGACCATGAAGGTTGGACCCTGACCATTGCTCTCTGAAACAGAGTGTGCCCTCTTGCACTATAACACCTCACAAACAACAAAGTTCTTTACTATAAATGAAAAGAAAAATAGAATCATTGGTAGTGGAGATCAATCATTCAGCCTTAGATGGAAAGGATTGCATAGACCTTAGTCAAACCAACTGCTTTGCTTGATTAGGAAACCTCTCAACTGGGACTCCTAGCCAAAGGTCACCAGGCTCTGTACCACACACTTAATTTCCAACATGGGCATAGAGCTGTTCAGAAAAAGAGCAGCACTTCTCATGACTAGTATAAGGCCCATTGGCTAACCTAGAGTACTTGTCTGTCAAAAAAGGGTCTAACAAAAACCATCTGGTTTCACTCACATGTTCACATGTGGAATCTGAGAAACCAAATAAACAAGGAAGCAAACAAAAAGCAGAAATAGACCCATAAATACAGAGAACAAACTGATGGTCGTCAGAGGGGAGGAGAGTGGGGGAAGAGCAAAACGAGTGAAGGGGAGTGGGGGAGGACAGGCTTCAAGTTATGGAATGAATAAATCATGGCGATGAAAGGCACAGCATAGGGAATAGAGTCAATGGTATTGTACAGCATTGTGTGGTGACAGATGGTAGCTACTTTTGTGGTGAGCATGGTATAATGCATAGAGACGTTACACCTGAAAGTATGTAATACATTCTCCACCTTGCTTGACCTTAAAGCAGCATTGACTTAGTCAATGACTCCTCCTCAAAGCATGCTCTACCAGGGTACTCTGCTGGTTTTCCTCTTACCTTACACCCTGCTCTTTCTCAATCTTTGCTGGATCCTCCCCTTTTCTGGACTTCTTTGTCTTGAAGTCACCCCAAAGCTCAGTCTTTGGATCCCTTCTCTATCTACACTTACTATCCTGGTGATCTATGTGACACCTGAAATTAATGTAACATTGTATATCAATTATACTCAAATAAAAACATTGTTTTGAAAAAATATTAAAGGGTCTAAGACGATCTTAGCAAATGCTTGGCATTCATGCTTTCGTTCCCTCCCCACATGCGATCTAAGACATTACTTATCAATCGTGCTACTCTTTCCCTCTCAACGTAGACTTGATTTCAGAACACCTTTCAACCCAGTAGCCTAAGCAGTCATCACCAATTGATCTATCAGCTTTGGCAAACAAGTTTAAACCTAATTATCTTCCCTTGTCTGGTTCTTGACTAGTATCTGTATAGTCACATATACATACTCAAAACAAACAAACAAAAAAGAAATGACAGCAATAATGCTACACCATGACGGTTAGGCTCAAAACTTACCCTCCTCTAGGATAGGGTTCCCTATCCTAGGATTTCCACCCCACACTCATCCCTCCCTCAAACTATCCACGTATCCTCTTATAGTTCATGTGAGGATAGGCAATTCCCAAGGTATATTTCTGAAAATCATATTATATGTGGGTTATATTTTCTTATAATAAAAATAGAATAATTGGAGGTTGTGCTTCTGATTAAGAAGTTGGCAGCAGGGCATCTGGGTGGCTCAGTGGGTTAAAGCTTCTGCCTTCCAGCTCAGGTCATGGTCTCAGGGTCCTGGGATCGAGGCCCGCATCGGGCTCCCTGCTCAGGGGGGAGCCTGCTTCCTCCTCTCTCTCTGCCTGCCTCTCTGCCTACTTGTGATCTCTCTCTCTCTCTCTCTTTGTGTCAAATAAATAAATAAAATCTTAAAAAAAAAAAGAAGCTGGCAGCAAATAAGTCACAAAGATGATCAGCAGTGTATCATTCAAAGTTATCCAACAATAGCCTCCTAGAACTAATTAAATTGTGAAATTTTAAAGTCCCTTAAAATGGGCCTCGTATATGACACGGACAGATGAGTCAGTGTTTATGAAGTGCTCAGTACCATGTAAGAGCACCCAACTCTCCTGAATCACCAGTTAACCCATCTAAAATGAATACGGGAACGTCAATAAAAGGTAATTAACTTTTTAATTTAAAGAATTGGGTTTGCATTCTTAGGAATTAAGAAGGCTTTGGGGGATAAGTTGGATGATCCAAATTTCTTTGGAGAAGAAAAGGAGCTGCCAAGGGAAATCTGAGCCATGGCTTTCTCTTTTTCTTAAACAGACACCATTGACCAGTGTTTCTTGAAGGCTTCTTTGTGCCAGGCACGATGCTGAGGGCTCCAACAAACGAAATGATTCAAACTCATTCCACTGACCTCAGAGCTGCGTTTGTGGGACCATTCTTTCCAAGATAGCTGTTGCATTGTCTGAATATTTGCAGACCTTACTAGAGAGCTTGAGTACATCATGGATGTCACCTTTTTTTCCCCTAAAGATTTATTTATTTATTTGAGAGACAGAGAGAGCATACGCAGGAGGGGAGGAGAAGAGGGAGAGGGAGGAGCAGACTCTCCGCTGAGCAGGGAGCCCAATGTGGGTCTCGATCCCAGGACCTTGAGATCATGATCTGAGCAGAAGGCAGACGCTTAATCGACTGAGCCACCCAGGCGCCTCTGGATGTTACCTTTTTTGTTTAACTTCTTTTCTCTCTTTAATATATATTTTAATATTTTTACTAATTTTCCTTAATTTATAATCATACAGCAAACCAATCAACTGGAATCTACAGGCACTTCTACTAGTGCTTCTCAACCCTAACTGCACTTCAGAATCACCCAGGGAAACTTTCCAAAATCCTGATGACCGACAGCACCTTAGTGCACCGACAGTCTCCTTAAACCAGAATTTCTGGGTTGGGACCCAGGCACCAGGATTTTTAGAGCTCCCAGCTGCTTCTCATATGCCCAGATGAAAACCAGTCAGGTGTCCTTCCTTGCCACTCAATAAATCCAGGTCCATGCCCAAACTCAACCTCCCAAAGCTCTTGGATTCGGTCAGCTCCATTCTCTAAGAAGAGCCTCGTATTTCCCACATAAAAGTGGTTGTTGTAGGTTTTTTGGTTTTGAGCGGGTTTTTTTGGTTTGTTTTTGTTTTTGGTCTAGAGTTATCAGTTAATAGGGTAATCAGATAACAGAGAAAAGCATCCATGGATATTGGCCAATTCTTTACTTCCGGGGGCTGTCATGTTGTGTGTGGGTTCCTTTTTCTCGCTGCTGGATGACATGCACTCTCCACCCACATCAAGTCCTCAACCCAAGTATCTCCCAAGAAGGTAGAATGAGTATCAGTCCAAATTCCAACCCAAATTCTCTTATTACTTTTGTAGGGCTGCTGTAAGAAAGTACCATAGACAGCGTGGCCTCAGTCAACAAATATATTCCCTCACGGTGATTCTTTCATGGGCTAGAAGTCTGAGAGCAAGGTGTCAGCAGGACCATCCTGTCCCCAAGACTCTAGCAGAGAACCCTTGCCTCCCCCAGCTTCTGAGGTTGCTATGTCCCTGCTCCCTGGCTCCCAGCTGTGCCCCCCGCCCCCAACATCACGTGCCCTCTCCTCTCTCTGTGTCTTCACATGGCCTTCTTGTAAGGACAGCAGTCACTGGATTCAAATCCCACCTACATCCAGTGCGACCTCACCGGAACTAACTATATCGGCCAAGACCTGATTTTCAAATAAGGTCACATTCCCAAATTCCAGGAAGACATGAATTTGGGGAACACACAGTTGAAACCAGTTCACCTCATAAAGTACTTGTGGGTGTTCTTTCATTTCCAGGATGCAGGCAGTAGAAACGCTTTATCCCAGTCTACCTGTAAATCTCATTAGGTAATTAATCCTTCTCTAGGATAGGAGAAAGGAAACCATCTGCCCACAGCAAAAGAAAACAATTTAGCTAATTAGGTTGGCCTTTTAAATGTTTTTAAGACAGAGAAATGAAAAGGGCAAGCGTTAGGCTTGTATTTTTCCAGTTTTATGCCATGTTTTTAGTCATTTTGCTAGTTTCATGCCTGTTAAGAACCAGGAAACATGTAATACTTAAAGTGTAATCAACTCATTTTTTTCTCCTAATGAAGCTTGACAGACTGTAACACACAAACACACACACACACACACACACACACACACACACACACACAGAGGAATTGAACTGCAAACACCTTTTATTGTTCAAGTTTAACATTGTAACTCTTCATTTAGATGGCCCCAGGAAGCTCCAAGGGGAGCCTAGGTGAATGAATGATGGTCAGACTTTGTAGCAAACCTTGTGAGATAATCATCTAACATGAGCTGCATCTACTTCACTAGCAGCTCTCTTTTACAAAATCAGAGGCAGGTTTTAGCTATATCTATTGTTTATATTGCTCTTTAGCCCACATGCCGCAGGAGTATTTGCAAAATTAAATGGTGTTAGGCTTGAAGGAATGAAAAGAGGCATTTATAAAACCCCAAAAGTCCCCGAGGTTCCTGGGCTGACCTAGAGGTCTGGGTTTGGGAATTCACTATTCCCACTCCCATTTCTTCCTGTCATTTGAGCTGTCGCCTTAGAGATGTCACAGCCCATATGTGCTTCCTTCTGTGAAATGAGGCCCATGATCATTGGCTATGGAACATCAGGGGAGCTGGAAGAGCAGCCTGGAGATGGTAGCTTATTCTCGCCCCCAAGCCGCACCAGCTCTGTGCTCAGAAAGGCAGCAAGCAGAAGCAGAGCAGGGATGGAAAATGGACAGCAGGAAAGAGTCAAAAATCAGGATGTGGGCTCTGGAGCTAGACACCCCAGGTTCAAATTTTAGATTCATTTTGGGGAGGGAGGGAGATACTTAACTTCTCTAAACCTGTTTGCTCATCTGTAAGAGGATGACAGCACCTGCTTTGTGAAGTTGTGCAGAAGTAATGTGATAGTGAACGTATCAGAGTGCCCAACACACCGTAAGCACTTAGCAAATGCCATCAGCATCTTAGGAGTACATGAGCCAAAATTAAGCAGAAACATTCCTTCAATACAGATTCTTCGCTGCTAGATTTACTGGGCTGGCTCTGATGCCAGCTGCTTATTTCAGGTCTGCGGTGAAGGAAAAGTGAGCCCTATAGGCAGACCTGTAACCGGGTCCCAGGATAGGAGGAACAGAAGTATACATCGGGTCTCTCGGAGGAAACCTCAATGTGCCGTTCAGGGCAGCTTGGGGAGACTTCTGTTCCCCCTACCCCACGATCTAGCCAACGTAGACGTTAAGAAAGGACTCTGTGAAGGACCTGTAAATTATTAGATGTTTTCCAAGAAAGAATTTGGGAAATGGAAAAAATGAAGGGATGGTCATTTCTTCCCACTGTTATGATGACTGGGAAGCAGCCCAAGAGGGAAGCAGCCCAAGAGAAGGTTGAGTTGCTCATAGAGATCAGACTTGAGGATCAACTAACTGCCTGGGGTGGGGGGTGGGGCGCATGGTGAGATAAAGACAATACAGTGTCTACCCCCCACCCCCAGACCAATTGAATCGCATTCTGTGAGGGCCCGCTGTAGTTTAGAGCAAGGAGTGAGAGTGTTTTGGAGGGTATTTTTTGTGGGGGTTTTTTTTTTTTGGCTTTGTTTTTGTTTTATTTTTTAGCTCCCTAAAGGGTTCTAAGGTCCTGCCACATTGAGAGCCACTGTTGGAAAGTCTTATCCAGACCTGGAGGCTAGGGCTTAGGCTGTTCTGTCTGAGCCTGAGCATCCAGGGATAACCTGGGGGAAGGGAGTTTGGAATAAGAGAGGAAAAGAGGAAGGAAGACAGGAAGTAGCTTGGTGGGAAGAAAGAAATGAGCTCAACCTGAAAGGCCCTAGGAAAAGCTAATGTGTTGTGTCTTGTGCAGACACTGCTTGGAACCTTGACAAGTGAGACATTATGCAATTGTGACATCATGCCAACCCTATGAAGCAGGCATCCCTGCCCTACTTGCCAAAGGAAGAAAGGGAGGTCCAGAGAGGTGACAGGGCTTGCCTAAAGGCATCTGGCTCCTGGCTGGCTGAGCTGGGATCCCATAGCCCTGACAGCAGCCCTGGTGAGAAGGCCCAGTTTGGATTTTCTTGGAATGTTGGCAATGAGCTGGACGGGACTCATGTCTGTGAGGAATAAGGAAGATGAGACAGACAGATGGATAAGTACATGAAAACAGGACACTGGAGACCCAAACACCTGGGAAAGTCTAAGGAAGATAAAATAATCCGGACCTCCGGGCCTCCCAGATTCTCCCGCCCCCCTCCCCCTGCCCACAAGAGGTGGACATGAACTTGCGCTGCTCTTGCACAAGACCCAGGAGTACAAAGGCTGGAGCNGGGGGGGGGGGGGGGGGGGGTTGCAGAAGTACACCAAGCAAAGGTAGTCAGTCCTGAGAGCTGCAATTCCTCGCAAGCAGCACATCCCCCCTCCGAGGAGCCGGAAGACAGGACTTGGAAACAAGAAGGTGAAACAAGAAGCACGGAGACGCGCGGCCGCGTTTGTGGGCGGGGCAGGGGAGTGTGCACCCCTCAGGGCGGCGGCCGGCCCTGTAGTGCAGCCGCAGCCGGTGTGACCACATCGCCTCCCAGGGCTCGCCGGCCCAGCTCTCCATGGTTACCTCGCCTATCTCGCTCTCAGAGCATCCTGCCTTGCTGCCCTACTTTCTGTTGGGTACTTTATTTTGTTTTAAATGGAATATTCCCCAAAGGCAGAAGAGTATAGAGAAAAATATAATTGTGCCCACTGCCAGGCTCTGTCAGATCCTAGCATTCTTTTCCATATTTGCTTCAGATGTATTTTTTTAAGATTTTATTTATTTATTTATTTATTTATTTTTAAGATTTTATTTATTTATTTCACAGAGGGAGAGAGATCACAAGGAGGCAGAGAGGCAGGCAGACAGAGAGAGGGGGAAGCAGGCTCCCCGCTGAGCAGGGAGCCCGATGCAGGCCTCGATCCCAGGACCCTGAGATCATGACCTGAGCCGAAAGCAGAGGCTTTAACCCACTGAGCCACCCAGGCGCCCAAGATTTTATTTATTTGACAGAGAGAGAGCACAAGCTGGGGGATCGGCAGGCAGAGGGAGAGGGAGAAGCAGGCTCCCAGGAGCAGGGAACTTGATCAGGGTCCCGGGATCATGACTCTATGAGCCCAAGACAGACGTGCTTAACCAACTGAGCCATCTAAGTGCCCCTCGGGTATATTTTTTTAAAGCAAAACCTCACAAATACCTTTGAAGCCTCCACGTAGCACTCCCTGATTTCTTTTCCCTTCCTCTGATCCCAAGGGAAAAACACTCCCCAGAATTTGGTGTTTATTATTCACGTGCATGCCTTGTTACCTTTACCACATGTGGACATCCATGACTAATCAGTGGTATTTTCACATATTTTTAACTTTGGAATCATACTGGAAACAATAAAACTGACATAATGTTAATAGATTATAATAACAATTTCATGTAAAATTAGAACTAAATAGATAAATAATGTATGGCTATGACTTTAAAATGCATATTAATATAGATGAAACCACACAGCTGCTTGCTTTATTTTTTGCCAATGCTACTGACCTGGGATTCATCTGTGTTCATGTTAATTCATTTATTTGAATGCTGTATAGTACCTCACTGTATGAAAATACTATAATTTATGTATCTTTTGATGGACAGGAAGGTTTTCCGCTCTTTTACCAGTGTTCCGATTTTTTCACTGTTGCAAACAGTGGCAGAATGAGTATTCATGCTTATGTGTGGGTTTGTCCAGACTGTATACTTGGGAACGGAATTGCTGGGTCAAGGGAATGTGTACCCTTTACTTCTTTTCAGCCTCTTTGCCCTATTCCTTGCTGTCATGGGTATCTCCCCAGACAGAAGAAGATCAGGAACTGAGGGGCACTCCGAAACTCCTGGAACCGAGGATCCGGAAATGCAACCCATTCCAACAGAAATTGCTAGACATAAGCATGCACTACATTTGAGAGTCCACTCTGAGCTAGGCCATGCATGCTGGTTGTGGGAGCCGGGGCCTCAGCCCAGATGATCTCTGGGAGCTGAGGAAGGCAAGCTCCTCATCAGAGACCAAAGCCTGCAGTGTCCCCACCAGCTGGGTATGGGGTCCAACCTGAAACAGACAGCTTTATGTTCTCCCTTTTAAACATTTAACTTCATTTTCCCCTGATGATCAAAGTATTATGTTATGCACTCTTGACATAGACCTTAGAAATTTTAGAAAAATATTTTAATGTTACTCATGTAAAATTTCACCCTTCAGAGACATTCACTGTTAACATTTTAGCCTAGTTCTCTCATCATTTTTTAGTATTTTTCCTTTGCATGTATATTCTACTGTACTCAGATTTCTAACCTCATGGTGTATAAGCTTCCATATTATTAACACACTATAAACATAATTTGAATTTATTCAGATTATTTTATCTTTTACTTAGTGTTTTATTGCCTAATAATTCCTATATAGTGGATATTCAGGTTATTCCTAATTTCCATTTTCACAATTATAAACACAGTGGACATCTTTGGGGGTAAATATTTGATGGCCTTTCAGACCCTTACGAGAAAACCTTAGAAGTGTAATTCTTAGAAGGGCAAAGGGCATTTTTTTAAGCTTTTGATAGATATTACTAAACTGTTCTAGAGAGACGACCTTATTACAGGCCCGCTGACGGTGTTCAGAATGCCCAACTGGCCACCCAGTCAGCTAATTGTAAGCTCTCCTTACACCAGGGCTTGGACTTGGATGGAAAGGGAACCTTTAAATGCTGGCAGGTTTGGTGGAGAAGAACATTTGGCATCGTGCCAAGCAGTGTGTAGTAAGCTGCTTCCTTCCATGAGAACCAATAAGACAGCAAACTGGATGAATCATACTGTGGGAAAGTCAGACTCCAGAACCAGGTCCTTATACATAGTAGACAATTGAAAGAGGCCACTGGGACAGAAGATAATGCTATTTAAATTTCCTTAGGTTGAAAGCAACAAACAACAACAATAAAAAGACTCTGGCTAATTTAAGCGAAACAGAAACGACTTTGCTGGAAGGATACTGGGGTCAAAGGTATCCTGTTGGACATGTTGTGCACTGTACGACTTACGCCATGGGGAATCGTTCACGTCATCTATGTGAATGGCACTTCCTAGGATTGTAGAGTTCACTGCCTACATAACCGTATTCAGCAGCTCTGCTGGAATATCTGATAAAATAATTATTTCTGAAATTATCTGTGCTGAAGGACCAGGTTTATAATTTTTGTTGTTGTCAAATCCATTGTAGATCGATACTTGGGTAAATTAAATAAATGTAAATTACTACAAAAATGAAATGCCACTTGGTGTCTCGGTAGTGTCAATTACTACAAAAGTTCCTAAATGTTCTGTGTCTGAATGTCTGAATTTACATCATGTTAGTTTGGGAAACATAGTTTGGGAAACAACACTGGCCCACAAGCCACACTTTGATTATACTTTGAGGGTAGTACTGACATAGATTACCCAAATGCACAAAAGTGGAATGGAATGAGAAGTCCAGAACAAACAGAACCAAGAAGTCATTCTCCCATCCATCTCCCAGATGGTTTTCTCTCTGCCTGTTGGTACTGTTAAACCTGACTGCCGAATGACTTTCTCCAGATGGTAGCACACGTACCAACTCACAGCTCTTTACATTTTATGTCTTAAAGCTTCAACCACCAGAGAAAGAATTACTCGTCTCAAATCCAAAAATTCTAGAGAAGGGGCTTAGTGGCCTCGCCTGAGCCTACAGCTCACTCCTGTGGCTAGGAGGTGTGTCATTTGTGGCCAAGGGGTAGGACACATAAGAAAACACCAGCTCTTTTGGGGATCAGGCAAATGGTGCTGGGAGCAGTCCTAAGAAGAGGGGTATGGCATTACCCAAAATAAGTGAATGTGCCAGGCAGATAAAACAGTAGGCTTCCAATTATTTGGTCTATGTTTTCCTGTTTCTATATTCTACTGCATTCTTCTGAAATATATTACCCCCCATAAAAAGGGCTGATAAATAAGTGTGGGAAAAACTACAGATTTCAGCACCCTCACAGAAATTCAGAAGACAGGTTAGTAGATTAAAGACTCTGAGAAGTCCTGCAAGAAGGAAACCTGTTTAACTGTGTTTAACCCAGTATTTCCGGAGCTCATTTGATCACTGAAACCTTTTTTAATGTAACATCCAGTAACACCCCATGGTTTAGTGTTTCAAGAACACGTTTTGGGAAAACCCTTCTAGGTGATGGATGTTCTCCAGAAAGGTGTGACTCAAATCCTTAAAAACAAAAAACAAAACTTTTAAACGAACCAGATACCTGGTATTTACAGAAACTGGTAAATTATTTGCAAAAAGCCATTTTATAACATAACTTACACACCATCCTGGTTACCAGTTTGTAGGCTCAGAATTTTGTACGCTCAATCTTATCAACATGAGGTGTATCTCTGCAACTCCAGACCCTCCCTCTCTGGAACATTCCTTCCCCAGGACTCTCTCTCCCAGGTTGTTCAGAACCCTTTCCATGTGATGTCTAAGTACCCTGCCTCCTTCAAGGTAAGGTGTATCTTTTGTGCCATTATGTGGTTGGTCACCGTGGTTTGCAAAAGTAACTAATAGCACAGAGCATCTGTTCCACCCCGTGTGCTTGTGTAATAAAAGGCCCCACTGGGGTGAGCAACACACCTGAGAGCAGCATTAACAACACCCCACATCTGGGGAAGCTTGGAGGTGGGGCCCATATTAATGAATATAATGAAGTCCTTCTCCTCTTTAAGAAGAGCTTAGAATCTTACCCCAGATCACCCAGCTGGATTACCAGCACAACTAAAGGACAGAGAAAGCCACCCGGGCAATCAGGATCAAAGGGCAGAATATAGGTTGGCCACCTATAGTCTGGAAGCACAGGCAAATATAATCAATGGGGCGATATGACATTATAATGGTCTTGATTGATATTCTAGTATAATGCATAATAAAAGAGCCAAAGCCAGTATTTGTATCAAGCAGTGCCTGATGTCAGAAGGTGCTGTTCTAAATGCTTCACCTGAATTAGCTAATTTAATTCACACAAAAGCCCTGTGAAGTGGGTACTTTTGGTCCTTCCCATGGGAATAGGGGAGGAAACAAGGTACACAGGGATTCAGTACCTGGCCCATTAGTGGGCACGTGGAGCTGAGCTTTGAGCCCAGAAAACCTCACTCTAGAGTGCAAGCTCGCACCTACCACACTGCAGCAGCCCCCTCCTGCCCGCCCACACCAGCAGGAGGCCAAAGTAGCTGGGTTTGGCTGAATAGCCATCAATAAGCAGAGCTTCAGAGTTCTCCATCTTGCTTGCTTTTGTTTTAACCACAGGTGGCATAGAAACAATCACAGTAACCAACATCTGTATTGTTCTTTGAGGTTTGGTCCTCATCACAAGCTGTTATGGCAAACCAAGCACAAATTAGAATTCCACTCACAGATGAGGCAGCTGAGCCTCTGCCCGGAACCCTACCTACCAAATGGCCAAACCAAGTCCTCTAATGTCAAGAGTCTCATGGGCTTAACTCATTTTCTGGGCTGGGTTCTATGGCAGCCAACATCCATGATGGTCCCCGATGATCCCTGCCTCTTGTGTCGTCCTCCCCCGTACTGAATGAGACTCCCCCATGTAACCACTAGGATATTGTGGAAATGTGGGTGACTTCTGAATTTAAGGAATGAAAGGCATTGGAGCATCTGCTTGGATCTCTCTGGACCACTCACTCAGGAGGAAGCCAGCGGCTGCATCACGAAGATGCCTCAGCAGCCCCAGAGAGGTGTCCCCAGCGAGGAAGTGGAGCTGCCTGCCCACAGCAGCATGAATGTGCCTGCCGTGTGAGTGAGCCCCATGGAAGTGGAGGCTCCAGCCCCAACTGACATCTCCACCGCAGTTTCATGAGACCCTGTGATGGCTAATTGTACACATCAGTTTGACTAGTCATGTAGTGCCCAGACTAAACATTTCTATGCATGTCTATGAAGGTGTTTCTGGATGGAATTAGCATTTGGATGGGTGGGCTCGGTATGATAGGTTGCTCTCCCCTGTGTGGTTGGGCATCCTCCAATCCACTGAGGGCCGGAATAGAACAAAAGATGGAGGGAGGAGGAGCTCACCCCTTTTTCTCCTGCCTCACTGCTTGAGCCAGAATGTCTCATCTTCACCTCCTCTCTCACTGGGATTTACACCATCAGCTCCCCTGATGCTCAAGCCTTTGGACTCAGACTGAACTATACCATAAGGCTTCCTGGGTCTCCAGCCTGTAGATGACAGACTGTGGGACTTCTCAGCCTCCATAATTGTTTGAGCCGATTCCTCATAATAAACCATTGATTTCTATACTATATTCATATGTGGTGCTATTCATTCTGTGCTATATTCATACAGTATATGTTTACTATTGTTTCTGTTTCTCTGGGAAACCCTGACTAGTACAGACCTCAGGCCAAATCCACTTGGCTAAATCACTCCTGAACTCACAAAAACTATGAGATAGGAGCGCCTGCGTGGCTCAGATGGTGGAACGTCTGCCTTTGACTCAGGTCATGATCCCAGGGTCCTTGGATCGAGCCCCACAGTGGGCTCCCAGCTTAGCAGGGAGCCTGCTTCTCTCTCTGCCCCTTACCCTGCTTGTACTCTCTCCCTCCCTCTCTCTCAAATACATAAATAATATCTTTAAAAAATATATTTAAAAAAACTTTGACAGGCGCCTGGGTGGCTCAGTGGGTTAAAGCCTCTGCCTTTGGCTCAGGTCATGATCTCAGGGTCCTGGGATCAAGCCCCGCCTCTGGCTCCCTGCTCGGCAGGGAGTCTGCTTCCTCCTCTCTCTGCCTGCCTCTTGCCTTCTTGAGATCTGTCTCATCTCTCTCACTCTGTCAAATAATAAATAAATAAAAATCTTTAAAAAAAAACAAAAACAAAAACAAAAAACCTTTGAGTTAATAAATGTTTTTTGTTGTTTTAAGCCATTTTTAACTCTGTGTGTGTGTGTGTGTGTGTGTGTGTGTGTGTGTGTGTGTGTGTGTGTTTAAGTTTGGGGGAAATTTGTTTTACAGCTCTCCATAACTAATCCAAGTTCCAACTCCAAAGCTCTGGTCTGATGAGGGTCACTAACCAGCTGTGATCTTGAGAAAATCTTTGAAACACCCACTTGGACTCAGTTTCCTCTCCTACTAAATAATAATCTAGGAAAATTTCTGAGTCATTCTTAAGGTAACTAACCAACCATTACAGCTGGATTCAGGGAATGCTATCAAGATGAACTTCTGGCACAAAGAGGCCAGTTCATGACAAACCTCATCAAATACTGTATTTAAGGAACATTTCATGTGTGCATCTGATCTAGACTCATAAAGATCTAATTCAAGACTCTCCTAGCAATCGCCCACACATGGTCCCTGAGCATCTCTTCAGTCCCCTGCTCTGTGCTGAGGCTCTCCAGAAACAGGTGGGCCTTTGCTCACACTGTGTGGTTCACTAAAAATGCCTTCCTTACCCTCCACCTCCCCATGCTTCTCCCTTGCCCAAGGCCTATCTCCGATGCCACTGACCCTGCACTAGAGACCACCCACAGCGGGAGAAGCTGCAGGCATCTTGGCAATGGTGGGCTGGTAAATGTTGAACAACCAGCTCTCTGGGGAGAAAAGGTTCAGATCTGCCATCTTTCTTGATTTCTGTGGTGTTGATCCTCCTCCCACAGCCAGTTTAAAGCTCCCAACATGGCACCCCTGAGTGCAGAGGTGGGAGGGGACATGCGCAGTCAGGCTACTCCACCAGTCCGGGCTGGCCCCAGGTCACCCCTGCATGTCAGACACCTCACCTTCCCCGACTGTCCTCTTGATCATTTTTGGAATGTCCCTGGGACCTGTCCTCCCTCAGCCACCCCCCCCCCAGCATCTCCCCCTCAGCCCAGGCCTTCTTCATCTCCTGCCTGGACTACTGGGACAAGGCTCCTCCCTGTTCTTTCTGCCTACACACCCTCCTCACTCCCATCCCTCCCCCTGCCACCACTGAGGGAACATTCCTCTACCTCATGGCCCCATGCTGTCCATCCTCAAAGTCCTTTTAAAACCATGAGTTTCAATGGAAAGGTCAAAGTTGCTGAATATGCAAGCTCTCTGTGACCTGACCTCTGTCTACCTCTCCATCTTCTCATAAACACACACACACACACACACACACAAACACACACACATGTGCGCATGTGCACACCCAAAGCACTTCTCTGAGGAACCATGGTGCTCTTCATGCCCCTGATATTCCTACAGCCTAAAATGCCTTCTCTCCAGTCACAAATCCCATTCCCCACTCTGGGCTCATCAGTTTCATTCTCTTCCTCCAGCCCCTATGTCTCCACATTCCCATGGTGTTTTGTTGAGAACTCAGTGGAGGAAACTACTATGGGAAATCACAGCCGATTCTGTGGTCCTCTGCCTTGCTCTCCCTTCTCAAAGCCACAAGTTCCTGGAGGACAGAACCCTAGAGCAAGTCTCCTATTCTTCCATGCCTGGCGCCATGTCGTGGCCTGATGGGAAAGCCTCTATGGGTCTGGGGCGGGGGGCGGGGGTGGCACCAGGAAGTCAATGGGGTGAGGCAGTGGGAGTGGGCAGAGCCAAGGAACATTCCCACCAAAGCCTTGCATGGCTCCCAGCAAACAGAGATATAGGTTGCTGAGGCCAGGGCGTGTGGAAGGAAGGGACTGTGAACTCTCTATAGTGGCTGAAGCTCCCAAGACCTCTATCTGTTCTCCCTATCTCTCTCCCTGGTTGGACAGGGACTGGACAGGGACCCTATTCTTCTGAGTTAAAACCCTATCTCTTAGGCTCTGTGTTTTTTCTCTGGTTTTAAATTGAATAATTATGGGTTCAAAATAGCCACCGGACCACATGTTAAAGGCTATGGTCCAGGCCTGACCCCAAGGTGGAGGGCAGACACTCTCCTCCCCCAAAATATTCAAACCTAGGTCATGGATCACCTAGACAATGTCTTGGAGTTTAGGTAGTTTCCTTAAAATAATTACAAAAAAACCACCCCTGGCATGTCAGCTCTGCTCCAATTACTAAGAGACCAGTTCTTCACTCCAGCTGGTTTTCCATCTGAAAAAGGAAGTTAGTGATGAGATGATCAATAACACCTCTGACACTGTGATTCTAAGTCATTTCCCCCTCCCTGTGCCTTAATTTTCTCATCCGTAAAATGGGACTAATATTACCTACCCATCTCAGAAGGCTATTGATGATCAAATGAGATAATGGATATAAAAATACTATTGTAGGGGTGCCTGGGTGGCTCAGTAGGTTAAGCGTCCAGACTCTTGATTTCGGCGCAGGTCATGATCTCAGCATTGTGAGATTGAGCCCGTGTCAGGCTTCGTGCTGGGAGGGGAGCCTGCTTAAGATTCTCTCTCTCCCTCTCCTTCTGCCCCTGTCCCACTCTCTCCCTCCCTCTCAAATAAAAATAAATAAAAAAAAGTAAAAAATAAAATAAAAATAAATAAAATGCCACTGTAGCTCTATCTATTAGTTATTACTTGTGAAAGTTAATTATTGTGCTAAAAGTCCCTTATAAACATTCCTGGGTGATTTAAGTAAATTTTAACATGATTGTAGTCATCTCAGAAATGTTAATTTAGAAGAAATGCAAGAATACATGAAAGTCCCCCAAGTGAGGACTCTTCTCATCTTTGGGCAAACACAACAATGAGACTTCTACTGGGTGAGCTACAGCAGAAACTACAGACCAAGCCTGTGGCTTCATTACAGCATTTTTATTCCCCAAGATCTACACAGAGGACTGGCCATTAGAATCCAGGCATGCCTGTTTATTCTAAGGCTTGTCCCGAATGTTCAGTCAGCCTTTTAACAGAGCTGCTGGAGAGAATTAAAGTAACTCATGCCTGTTTTCCTTTCCCAGGTAGAGCATAACTAGGTCACTCTAGTATTCCAGAACGTCCTCTTTCCATCATCGTCATTTTATTGCCAGTGGTGTTATTATTCAGCCCTTTGGAAGCAAGGTCAAGGTTCAGAAGTAAGCCCGGTCTCACTTTGATCTTCACGATCATGGTCACACTGCCCAGCAGCGTGCCCTTTGTCTCCTGGTCTCCAAGCACAATAAAAGTCTAATGAGGAAATCTTTATAATGTCCTTGAGAACTAGTACTCCTGGAGTGACTGAAGCCAGGGACGGCAGGCGTGACACCATGTCACTCCACAGCTTCTGTCTGAAAATTACTGCTGACCACTATCCCAAGCTGCCAACCGAAGAATGACGCTCCCTTTAATTTTGCTCTGGAGATCAGCAGGGAAGCTCTTGTGAGTAAGTACCTGTGACTCAAGCCTCCCTGGGCGCCTGGCCACCCAGGCCCTCCCTCTGGAATCCCCCGCCACTACACCCATGATACGGGGAGTACAGTTTCTCTTACAGTCATCCCAACTGATGTTCAGAATAAAAAGGTGAATTCGAAGCAGCTCCCTTTCTCATCAATGTACACTTACTCGATCTAGAAAAGTAGATGGGAATGGGCGACCAGATGACCTAGCTACAGGTGACCATCGTATCTCACAACAGTGTAAAAATCCCTGCTGGTGGAAGACACTGAGCAGGAAAGACTGCCTTACTTCTCCCCACCACCCCCAAAGCTAGAGTTAGCCAAGGCCTGCAGTCCCCTGATGAGCAAATCAGAAACCTCCTCTTGGGATTAGGAAGGCAGCTTGTTAGAAAAGAGGCATGACAGCAGAGCCCACTGGTGCTTCTGTGATGGGATGAAATATCATTATTAATAAGAAAATGTTGTTATTATGGTTGTAATAGCTTTGATATTTGTCAGTCGATTTACTGATTAAAAAGCGTGCCGTTCTCATGACTGACATCCTACTGACACAGCCACACAGATCGGTGAAATGTGGAATCGTTTCTATATCTGGTGGTAGAGAGTCACTGAACCGAGCTTCTTCGCTGTGCTCCTCCTTCTTGTGTCACCCTGGCCATCCAGCCCCTTCCTCTGGAATCCCCCCTGAAACACACACCTGTCCAAGACCTGGCAATCAGAGTTCACGGCTGGCCAAACAGGGCTCCCCCAGGATGTGTCCTGGGCCAGTGTTATGGCCCATGGCCATTCAGATGGGTGGGTGAACACACCACGCTGGTTGTTAAATATTTTAAAGCCTTCCCTGCCTGTCTGCACTGAGATGTTTAGGATGGACCAGCCTTCGGGGTTCTTGCACTCTATACCCCACGCTCTGCTCTCTGGCTCGGTGGCAGCCCCAGTCTGGGAACACGAGTCAGGCGGCTCCAGAAAGCCACAGGGCAAATGCTGAACACCTGGCCCGGCCCTTCTTTAACTGTGAGGGAGGAGTGGGAAACGTCCCCAGTGACTAGCATTTAAAAGTGGCCTTCCCCCTCAGCTGTGCCCTAAAGCCCCAGGTTGGGTACCTGTTAAAAACCAGAAATAATAACACATCACATCTACTTGGGCAAGTCCCCAACCTGCCATCTGCATCCATTTCCCTCTGTTCAATCCAATGGAGAGAGATAATAACCTATCTTCGGCTTAATTAACATCTGGGCCTGCTGCTGGGAGATTCCCAAACCCACGTCTCCCTGTAATTGCAAACCCTTATTTATCTGAGCACTTTGAGGACTGCCTCATAATGGGAGCTGTGGCCCCAACCCCACCCACAGCCTCTCCCTTGCCAGCTGCCTACCTCCCCCCCCACCCCGCGCAGCCCCCACCCACCACCACCAACCCGTCTCTATCACTCTGCTGCCTACCCCCAGGCCCTCAAGATCCCTTGCCCCTAATCCCTCTGTCCTGTGCCATTCTGTGCTTTGAGAGCGCTCGGAATCTGGAGACCAAGACGGCAGTCCCAGATCTGCCCATGACTTCCTCCACACCATGAGATACCTGCACCTGAAGTGCCCGGCACTTTGCTTTGCTCGCAGTAGGTGCTAAACACTTGTCAGCAGTCTTCCTTCCTCCCCCATTCTAATCTTTAATCCCCAGATCTCTCATTTGCAAATTGAGTTATTGATGCTTCCCCTTCCTGCCTCCCTGAGTGGTTATGAGCATGAGGAGAGAAAATGGCTAAAAACTTCCTTTATAAGTTATGTAAGTACCACCGACACAGAAGGCCAGCCTCCTCGGAAGGAGAGGGCGTTCGGTCTTGGCTAGACACGCCTCCCACAGGGTCAGTCCCTGGTGGAGCCACCCCAGGCCAGGTTCTGGCCTCCCATAGTGCAGATCCTGAGGAAATACTGGGTCTCCAGCCCCAAGAAGGTTGGGGGAAGCAGCACTCCCAGGAAGTAACCAGAGAAGGACAGAGCAGGCTTGGCCACCATGTGGCCCAACCCACCCGACACCCATCCCAAGCCTGCCCTGCAGGTCCCTCCAAGAGGACAGCAGTGAAAATGCCTCACATCTGTATCACACTTTTCCATAAAAAGTGGCTCACAGTCTTGATACTCTTTGAATTGCACAACGGCATAAAGTAGCCTAAGAATTCCCATTTATAAATGAGGGCACTAGACCTCAGCAAATTGAACTTCTTGGTACCAGGTCACACAGGGAGCCCTGTAGAAGGGGGTTCGAGCCCAGGCCTTGGAGTTGGAACTCTGTGCTTCTCCCCAGCGGTAGTTACCTCCAGAAAAGACACCACTTATTGTCTTCCTCTTTCCTTCCTCCCTTCCTTCCTTCCTTCCTTCCTCCCTCCCTCCCTCTTCTCCTTCCTTCCTCCTCTCCTTCTTTCTTTTCTTTCTTCTTTTTCTTCCTTTTCCCCCCTTGATAATAGTACATTTATTTCTACTATTTGCAGGCTTATCCCTAAACTTATCAAAGGATAATGACTGAGAAACTAATGTCATATTCCATTGGCACCTGTAACAATAAATTTCCAAAAAATCCTGTTAGGTCCCATAAGCCTTTTTTAAAATACCATTCTGAATGAAAACATTTCTAAAATGCATTATACAGTTCTTTATTTTAAAATTAGATTGGGGGGCACCTGAGTGGCTCAGTTGGTTAAGCGTCCGGCTCTTGATTTCAGCTCAGGTCATGATCTCAGGATCCTGGGATGGAGCCCCGCATCCAGCTCCGCACTCAGCGGGGAATCTGCTCGAGGGTTCTCTCTCTCCCTCTGCTCCTCCCCCTACTCATGCTTTCTCTCTCTCTCTAAAATAAATAAATCCTAAAAAATAAAATAAAATTAGATTAAGGGGTGCCTGGGTGGCACAGTCAGTTAAGTCTCCAACTCCTGGTTTCAGCTCAGGTTGTGATCTCAGGGTCATGAGATCAAGCCCTGGGTCAAGCTCTGCACTCAACATGGAGTCTGCTTCAGATTCTCTCTCCCTCCTCCTCTACCCCTCCTGCTCATGCGCTCGCTCTCTCTCTCTCTCTCTCTCTCTCTCTTTCAAATACATAAACAAAATCATTTTTAAAAAATAAAATCAGATTAGATTAGGGTAATATAAATGTAATAAGCTAACAAACAAAATAAACACTCCTACCAGTACAGTATAGTGTAAAGTATAAAGTAAAAGTTCCCCTATCCTGCCCACCCCCTGGGCCAGTGTGCAGACTTGGCTAGCTGGTAGAGATGCTTCCAGCAGGAGACAGCAGGACCTCTATCAGACCTCTGGCTGGGGCTTGGAATTCATTTCGGCCCTTCCCAGAGCACACAGCGACCACTCACACATCTGGCCATGTCCCCCTCTCACCTGGAAAGCAGAGCTGTCTGTCCCTCTTCCCCAGTGTCTGGGCTCCCTGGTGGGAGGAGCTGAGCCCTCAGTAGGAGAGAAGAACACAGGCATCTCCCCCCAGGTGGCCAGAAGCCAGTGAAGAAGGAGCCTCCTGGTAGGATTTCTGCTCTGCCTGGCACATGGGGGATGAATGAGCCGACCCACTCTGCAGTCTCACAGGAAGTGTGACAGACTGCAGGGAAGCAGACCTTAGAAGAACTTTTCAAGAACCAGAGCTGCCCCTCCAGGTGCGGGGCTGTCTTGGGAGACAGATCTGCTCCCAAAGATGTCGGGAATTCCCAGACCCCTACGGAGGGGACAGCCCACCTCGAATGTTTCATTTAGTCTTGAGTGGATGTTTGCAGCCTCTGTGTTTCAGACATTTCATGTCTGAAACATTACTTGAGCTCTGGGTCCTGAGCTATTCAAAACAGTCCTTAGGACCCGGTGCCAACTGAATGATGTTTGCCTTCACAAACTCTTACAAATAGTAATTTCCCCTTGATCCTCCTAAGGTCGTTGCTTGAATAAACCTGAGCTAGACTGCATTTCCCAGCTGCTCTTGCATTATGTGTAGCTGTGGGCTGAGTCCTGGCCAATGGGACATGGTCAGAAGTTGTGTGTGTCACTGCTGGGCCTGCCCATTTAAATCCCCGAAAGATCATGCAGGCTCTTTCTCTGTCCACTGGAAGACGTTGTCTGATAGAAGCAGGAGATCCAGAGAGACTTCTGAGGCCCTGGAGTAGGGGTCAGCACACATTTTCTGTAAAGTAATAGTAAATATTTTAGGCTTGTGGGCTATGTGGTCTTTGTTGCAACTACTCAACTGTGTCATTGTAATACAAAGCCACCATAGACAATATGTAAATGAATGAGCGAGATTGTGTTTCAATAAAACTTCAGATACAAAAACAGCCAGTGGACCCAATTTGGCCAACTCCTATTCTAGAAAACGGTGGTATCACAATACAGACAGATCCTGGGCCCTGACTGACAGTTTAACAACCAAGACTCTTCATTCAGAATAGTGCATAGGTGAGAAATAAACCCTTCCTATGTTAAGCCAGTGAGTATGGGATTTGTTAAAGCAACTAAAATTCTTTACCCTATTTAATTATACCCACCATATTCTATTACTTCTCGTTGCCAAGGTCATGGGTCAGGAAATAGATCAATGAGAAAGAAATCCCAAATATTATTCTGGGCTTTAGAAGTACAGGGCTGGAGAGAAATTTCAGGTAGGAGATCTTCAAACACATCCTCCAGCCACCTCCCCCTTCCAAAAAAAATGTTCTAGAAAACTATGTTCTTCTAGAACCTAGATCAGGTAAGCCTTTATGACTCACTCAGAGCCTTTGAGGAGACCACTTTGATGGTTGAAGAGGACGATCATCCCTTATGTGAAGCCCTCTACAACTACCTTCCCACCCTTGGATAAACTGGGGTGGGTGGGCTGCTCGTCCTCTGTGTTCCGTCAATACTTTACACATAAATTCACCATGCCTCTTTTGATGTTGGATAGATATCACATGTTTTGGTCTTTCCCACTGGATTATGAGCTCTGTGAGGGCAAGGGCCGCTTGTGGTTTCCATCCCTGTTTCCTTCTTGTTTCCTAACCCCCACCTCACCCTCCCTCCATCTCTCCCCCACAACCAGCACGGTGCTCAGCACACAAATAGGTGCATTATAAATGCACACAGTATGGGGTGCCTGGGTGGCTCAGTCGTTAAGCATCTGCCTTCGGTTCAGGTCATAATCCCAGGCCCCTGGGATCAAGCCCCGCATCAGGCTCCCTAACCCATGGGAAGCCTGTTCTCCCTCTCCCACTTCCCCTGCTTGTGTTCCCTCTCTCACTGTGCCTCCCTCTGTCAAAAAATAAATAAAAATCTTTAAAATTAAATAAATATACACAATAGATGCATTATAAATGTTTCTTCAGTGAGGGAGAGGACAGGAATAAATGGACGAAGACCTGTGAAGGTTAAGGTCAAAATTACCTGGGTTACAGGTTGGGAAACTATATCATTTATCATCCAAACTAGGGCACTTTGAGAGTGAAGGGTGGCTCTGCTCTAATTATGTGATGACCTCGGGCATGACCGTCCTGAGCAAACCAGAATCAATGGCCATCCCAGCAGTAGGCTTCTTTGGATCAAGGTCTCCAGCGATGTAGAGCATTCTTAAAGGAATTTGGTGATTTCTGTTAGGTTAAGGACCTTTTAAGCTTAAAAATAAACAAAAAGGAAAACTCAGGGTACAATGGAAAGGAAAGGGTGATGTGATTTGAAGTTTTTCTTGGCAGAAATGTGGGAGGATCAACATAGTTCTCTCATTGCGCTATGAGTTTTCACTGATCATTTCACCCTAATGCCAACCACAACAGCTTGAGTTTACAGTACAGCTCATATTCACCCTCGAGCACAGTCCCAGGCATACCCACAGGAACACACACACACACACACACACACACACACACATACACACACACACATCAGTTCCATCAGGACAAGAGGATCCTAAATATTCCTGTATATACTGTAACTATATAGAGGGTTTCCAATAAAAACCTAGAACATTCCCATTTCTTTTTTTTTTTTAGGATTTTATTTATTTATTTGAGAGAGTGATTGAGAAAAAACATAAGTAGGGGCAAGAGGGAGAGGGGGAAGAAGATTCCCTTGCTGATCAGGGAGGCCGATGCGGGGCTCGATCCCAGGACACTGGGATCATGACCTGAGCCAAAGGTGAACACTTAACCGACTGAGCCCCCCAGTTGCCCAAACCTCCACATTTGTACAAAACAGTCTACCGAATTACTTTAAGAGGACTGTGTCCATTTCATAAACATCTATTTGAGAGGTGAATTAAATTATGACTGCAAATATTTGTGGAAAGTTTTTGGGAAAGGGGTGTGTGTGTGTGTGCATGCCCACATGTGCCTGAGTATAGAATAGTAATCATGGTAGAAATACTGATCCAGGCTGATAATCTCTTGCTGACGAAATGAATCCCATTACAAAGAACAAATAAAAATGCCGCCAGAGAGCACAGGCAGCTGCCATGCTCTCCTGCCACACCTGATGGAAGAGATTGGGCTGGAGACAGAGCCACGTAGTACATGCGAATATCTAGAGCTTCAGACAGAAAGTTAGCCCCTAATCTTTCCCCATAAAGCATGCCATTTAGATACCCACCTACTGTTTCCTGTTCTCAACAGATTACTTCTCATTTTGCCTGTTTTCCCTCCTTGGGTCCTGGAATATGTTTTATGGAAAATGTTCCTGCCCATGACACATTTGCACTATGGGGGAGCCCCAGCGAGGGTCACTCATCACGACTGTGTTATTTCAATCAGAATATTTCAGTAGCAACCACTCCTTTCCTGTACTACCCTTGACAAAACACCTGCTCATCCAATTTTTAGATTTTGAACCTCAAAACAATCTGAAAGAAAGTGTAAATATGACTATCTCTATTTCACAGAAAGAACTGGCTCCCAAAGGAGACTTGCTCAAGGTCAAAGAGCTACTGTACAGGAAAACCAGGGCTGGAACGGAATCTCAAGTCCAGTTCTCTTTCAGCCATACCTTATAGCCTTGTCCACAGGAACACTGCCTGCCATCCACCATAGCCACCCAACCCCATATCTTTCAGTTAATATTGGACATCTGCTAAGACCTGGGTCAAGGAATGGAATGCCAGAGACACAACGCAAGACTAAGACCTCTTTTGACTTCATCAATTCACGTGAACATCTCCAAAGAGGTCAGAGCAGCCATGGATTCTGGGAGCTTTCTTCCATGGCAACCACTGCTGCCGATATGAGAGGAAGGGCCCCCCACACCTTGGTGTGTCTACACATCGCTATTGGACAAGCATCATATGGTTTGGTCTAAGCATAGACGGGAGCAGCTAATCACATGATGCTCTTTTAAAGAGATGAGCTCCTCTGCTGGAAACTGGGTGGTAAACAGTTTTCCCTGAGAATCAGGGGCACCAAGGGCAATTTGGCATACAAAGGCTAAGACATGTTTCTCTACAGAAAAGGCCTTGGGGGGAGGACAGACAGCAGCCATAAATAAGGAAGTGCTGCTGATTTTGCCGACTGGTAGATGGTACCTGGGAATCATTTGCAAGCCCTGAACTGGAACACAGAACTGAGAGTGTGCTGATGCAGGACCCTGTGGCCCTCCCCACCCATCCTCCTTGAACTCACATGACCTTGGAACTATCACTTTCTCTTTTTCTGTACAGCAGTTTAGCTGCTATAGTGGAACCTTCAGGAATAAGGCTTATGGGGTCAGAACATCTGTAATGTGAATATTTCTTCCTGCTTCCTTCCATCATGATGCCCAAAATACCCTTCTTATTTGACATCTTATATCTCAAAGGCTTTGAATATTCAGGAGTCCCCTATTAGAATGTTAATTCCCTAAAAAGGCCTTTTAGGTAAGGGATAGCCACTGTAGGCTGAGGAACAATAGCTTGAGAAACAAAATTGCAGGATTTACCACTTGCAGAAAGGAGGGGAGCCCATGGCGCCAAGGAAGGGGGGGCTCCCCACATTACTGTGGAGAATTTCTAAAAGAGGGCCGTGTGGTGTCTTGGAAAGAGATTAGGGGAAAGTAGAAGCCTGCTACAAGCTCTGATCCCTGTGACACCTGTCCTTCCCTCCCTCTCCTGGGCCTCAGTCTCCTCATCTGTAGAAGGAAGGGACTGAGCTGGAGGAGTGCTAATGCTGCCTGGCTCTCGGGCTCTCAGCACTAGGGAGAGGAAGAGATCTTAGAGTCTGCTGGTGACCCCTTGAGTTGAAGGTTAGCTAGTCCCGGAACAGAGCAGAGGAAGAATCCCTGACAGGCAGCTAAGAAGAAATTCTCCTAGAAGGATCTGGAATTGGGGTGGGTCTGGGAGAAAGGAGTAGCCTGCCACAAGGGGAGATGGGGAAGCATGCCCCAGATTATCAACTCCCTCTTATTCCCAGACTTGCTGTAAGTGGTTCCTGGTCTCCATCATTAAGAGAACAACCACCCTGCTGCCCGGGGCCCTCACGGCCTTTGATCAGATGCCTGGGCTTTGCCAAGTTTCTCTTGATAGTGGCGAGGTTGCTTCCAAACTGAACTGATCTCAACCCAAAAGACAAGAGTATAGAACTTAGAGTCAGGAGACCTGAATTCCGGCCCCATCTTGCTGAGTGATTGATCTTGGGCAAGTCTTTTGTGGTCCCTTATTTGCCCCTATTCCAGTCCTTAGATTCAATGTGGATCCCCATCTTAGGACCCGCTGTGGACTCCAAGCTTTGAGGTAGTGAAAGGGCTGCCTAACAAGCAAGTCCGGCTCCACATTAAACTCTGGTGAGGGGGGATCAAGGCCACAGGGGGTCCCAAAGATGAGCCCTGGTCCCTAGAGCCCCAGGTCTGAGGTTTCTTCTATTGTGTCCCACTAGGGGATGGAGGAAGGCAGGAACACATTTGAACTTAACCTTTACTCCTTCTTCAATTCAGAACATTAATGGTGAAAGTTTTGCTATTATATAATCCAACACATCCATTTTATTCATGAGGTCCTGAGCCTGGAAGGGGGGGGGATGTTAGTGACTTGATTAGGTTAATGTGGAGGGATTCCAGGTCACTTCAGGCCTGCATCCAAGGCTCTTCCTAAAGGCTTTCTGCCACACCACATTATATGAACCCTCATTTGACTGAAATTAGAAGGATTGGGGCCATAACCTTGGGGCCGAGAAGAGCAGGAATGGGACTCCATCCAGAGCCAATTCCAAATAAACCATCATTTTCCAAAGCAGAATCACCCCTCCCTAGGAAGGTCAGGGAAGTTCCAAGGAAACTCTTGGGAATTGAATCTACCTTGTGTAGAGACGAGGAGTCAGTTGAACCCCAATCTTCCTTCCTTCCCAAACGTATGTCCTCAAAACCTTAAAGGGCAGCTGGGTGGCTCAGTCAGTTAAGCCTTTGACTCTTGATTTCAGCTCATGTCATGATCTCAAGGTCATGATCTCAGGGTCATGAGACTGAGCCCCATGTCGGGCTCCTTGCTGGGCCTGGAACCTGCTTAAGATATTCTTTCTCCCTCTCCCCCTGTCCCTCCCTCTCACCTCGAGCACACTCCCTGTCTCTCTCTCTCTCTCTCTCTCTCTCTCTCTCTCTCTCTCTCTCTAAAAACAAAAAAGAACAACAACAACAACAAAAACCAAAATCAACAACAAAATCAAAAATCTTCCGTCTAGGTAATGCCCTTGAACTTTATCAGACCTATTCTCCTACCTATTCTCCTAGCCTGAAATAGAATCGCTTCTTTCCTCCTCCCCTACTGCTTCCTGAGTATCAACTAGGTGCAAGGCTCTGTGTTAAGTCTGGTGAATCAGAGATGTCTGAAGACACATGTCTGTCCTTGGAGTGTTCAGCCAACCAGGAAAGATACGGATGATTAATAATCGTGATGCAATGGGAAGAGCTCCCCCACCCTCAAACTAGACCTGCTCTTCTAGGGTGAGATCTTGCCAGACCAGATCTCGGGGTAGAAGCAAGAGGAGACCAGGTTCCTCTGGGGGCCGCCCCCCCACCCACCAGGAGCCAGGAAGACACCACCTGCCCTTTCTACCTCCAATATCAGGCATCTAGCAGATACTCATTCACACCTGGTGGCAGGAGTGGCATGTTTAGGAATGATATGACAAGTATTTATCACCAAGCATCTACCATGCATGAAATGTAGAGGTTCCAAAGAGAGGCGGGAATCAAAGAAAAATTCCACTGCCAGTTTCTGCCACCCCAAAGCTAAAAATCTGGTTAAAAGCCGTAAGAATGGGAGGAATGGGGATGCCTGGGGGACTCAGTCATTAAGCATCTGTCTTCGGCTCAGGTCATGTTCCCAGGGTCCTGGGATCGAGTCCCGCATCAGGTTCCCCGCTCGGCAGGAAGCCTGCTTCTCCCTCTCCCACTCCTGCTTGTGTTCCCTCTCTCACTGTGTCTCTCTCTGTCAAATAAATAAAATCTTAAAAAGAAAAAAAAATGGGAGGAATGTGAAAAGAGCATGGGTGTCAGAGTTTGGACTCTTGGGTCTTGGTCCCTCCTGTGAAATCTTGGGCATGACATCACCCCTCCAGGGCCCAGTTTGTTCATCTGTAAATGGGGGACAGGGCCAGCTCATGCCCAGGGATTGCAGAACCAGTGCCTACTGGTAACTGTGTGTTTGATTTGTTTGTCCCTTAAAGTTTGGGCTGTCTTTTCTTTTAGGTTCGATTTCAGGTCTGAGTTGGGCTTGCAGGAAGGAGGAGAAATGAAGACAGGATCGGGTGGGAAGCTGGGCAGTCAGAGAAGCCAGAGCGAAATGAGGCATTACAGTTGGAAATGGGATCGAACAGAGAAGTGAAGAGGGGATGCAGAAGAGGGGGCTGTCAGAAAGGCCGCCCTCTGACAGGGTTAGAAACGTGGACCCTTGCTGGTGCCACTGAACAGACAGACCTAGAGAGGGGAAGGAATGGGTGCCACGTTCCAGGGCCACCTAGCCATTTGAGCCACCAATGTGGTGGTTATTCAGGGTTGCTCAAATTGGTCACCTCGTAGCAGCTCACGTCGGGGTATGGGGGGGCGGGGAGTGCTGGCCCCAGGCAGCCTGTGGCCTCGGATGAGCCAGCAGGAGCAGGAAAGGCCCCAGCTGACAATAAAGCCAGAGCCAGATGTGGCCGTGTGCAGGAAAACCTGGGTCCCAGGGTCCAGGGTGCCCTGACCCCACAGCCTCCGGCCCTCCCGGAGCCCGGAGTAGATTCCCGTATGTCACACGTGGCCCCCAGGTGCCCGGTGTGCGCACGCTTCTCTCTCCGTCCTGCATCACTTGTCAGCAGATGCGAGGACCACTGATGCATACCACGTGAAGGAAAGGCTTCTGCTTACTAAATTACTAAATCCTGCTAGAAAAGAGGGCAACTTGCTCCTAATAGAATTTGTGTGTTTCTTGTGAGCCTTTGTGGACTCCCATGCGGTTTTTTCCATTTCGAGTGTGGTGCCAGGGGTGGATTCTACCAGCCTGTTCTCTCTCCTTTCAAGAGCAGGGCTCTTAAAAAGCAGCTCTGTCTCTGGGAGGGAATTGTGCTTTCTCAGTCTAACAGAACCTTTCTAATTTGTTTAAAATCTGTTCTGCTGACTCTGGGGGCAGTGAGTGGGAGATTTGCTTTAGGGAGGAGTGTGCAAGTGCACGGAGTGGGTGTTCTCTGCAACTCAAGTGTTGAGAAGGTCTGTAATACTATTGTTTATTTCGTACTGTCCCACCTTTCCCTCGCTCCCCATCAACGCACACCACAAAGGGTACAAACGAACACGGGAGGAGGTTTTTGCGGTCAAAGAGACGCCTCCTCCGGGGACTCGTGCTGCCACCCGGCAAGACCTCTCTTGTCGCCAGAAGTCACTCCGTTTTTCACGCAGTCCGTGGTGCGTTGTTGGACACAGAGGACTACTTAGGCTGGGGAAGAATGTGGAAAGTGTCTCACGGCATTAAAGTACCATCGGGTTACGCAAAGGGGAAACATGAACCTCACCTCGCAGGAAGGAAAGGCTAGATGAAATGAGTAAAGCAGGCAGACCTCAGGTGCTCTCTGGAAGTCGTGTTTCATCCAAGGACTGAGTTTTGTTTTAGGCACACCACTCTTTTCCCTCTGAGTGGCAGGAGCAAAGTAGTATTCCGTTTTTGGTTTGGTTTTTTTTTTCATTCAAACTTCTCTTCTACGCTAGTGATATCAGCCCTGGAAGACGGAGATGTAAGAAGAGGTGACTCATGTATCACCTCCGCACCTCTTCTAGAATTACATCAACCAGAGTGCTATGGTGTGCAGTGGGGATAAAAGCCAAGAAGTAGAGGGCAGAAAGGAGGGAAGGGGAGGGCACCAGGAGGGAGGGAGGGAACTGGTTCTTTTGCAGTCTGCTTATTTTCTTCTTCCTCCTTCCTCAACCCTTAAACCCCCTTCCCTATTTGTAAATCAGGTAACTGGAAAAATCAGACTTAAAGAAACAGTTGCCTTACATTTACTCATGGTGTTGATTTAAATGTCATTTGTCTGAACTTTCTGACCAATCGCCATACCCCCACCAGTCACAGATAAAAGCCAACCTTGGCATTGGCACTGGACCATTAACTGGTTACAAATGAAAACACACGGGGGCACCTGGGTCGTTCGGTCGGTTATGTGCCCAACTCTTGATTTCGCCTCACATAATCTCTGGGTCGTGAGATTGAGTCCTGCATCAGGCTCCGCGCTCAATGGGGAATCTGCTTGAGGGTCTCTCTCCCTCTGCCCCTTTCCCCCCCCCCCACCCCCCCACACACACTCTTTCTCTCAAGTAAATCTTTTAAAAAAAAAAAAGAATGAAGACACACAGACCCTGCCCCACCACCAAGTGCCAGCCATGTGATCTTCACCCTCTTTAATGTTCTTATCAGTTTCAAAGAGCAGAGGAACTTGGCATTGTGTGAAAATAATTTCAAATGTGAAATCCAGTCATGCGAGAGAGTGATGGGCCACACAGCTGCCTGCCAGTCAGTCCAGTGAAAGCCGTATGGAAGGCACGTGGCGTGAGTATCTGGGGAGGGGAGGATTGGACTCTCCTGACCTCTCTCTACCTGGGGAATTTAAATTTCACGCAATGATGTAGATCTGAGGTATTTGGGGAGGGGGGTAGGGACTCTCAACCAAACCAAAATATAACAGATTCAAAGGCCTGGACTTTGTCTTAATGCCCTTAAGAAGTGATTCTGAGTAACTTTTAGTTATTTCCCACCCACCCACTGCTTTTCGTTTCTCAAGTTAATCTTATGCCCAAACCAACTCCTGTTAATTAGGAAGACAATCTTTCGCCCTCCCTCTATGGTTCTAACAAATTCCAGACTCCTCAGGATTTGTGGGTCTAGCTGTCCAAAACATAATTATGATGAAAACAAAGCAGAGTGGCCTCAGGACAGCAGGGAAGGCCAGAAGTGGAATCATTTCTGCAACACAGGAAATGGAGCCCAAAGGGGCAAAGGGAAAAAAATAATTTGAGGAAGGCACAGTTTTGGCAGCGTCTTATTACAACTTCCAGCTGATCGGGTGTAGCCAAACCAGAGACATCTGTTTGGAGTTTACAACAGAAACAAGCTCACAGAATGCCTGAAAACCCTGAGAAACACACACACACACACGCACACATCCAAGCTCTACCAGTTCTTGTCTGCCTTGACCTCCAAACCATTCCCCCACTGGGTCACGCTGGGTTGTAGAAGGGAAGGAAATAGGTTCTTCCGCCGGCCTCCCCACCCGCCCCACCTGCACCATGACTCATTCACACCATGATCAGAACTTACCAACCTTCCTCTCCCCTTGATTTTCCTCCAGGAAAAACAGAGATGACCCCACTTTTCGCAGAGCCCCAAGGTCTCAGGTTGATCTTTTTAAAGCCCCGTGAGCTGTTTGTCAAGGAAAAGGTGAACCACAGAAGAAGGTGGTAAAACCTCAGAAGACCTTGAAAGTCTCCCCTTCCTAAATTACGTCGCAAGTCTGTGAGTGAGGAAGAGAACTCACCATGTACCTCCAAGAATCAACTCCGAGAGACCAGGAAAAGTCCACACCCGCACAGCTGACTGCATGAAGAATGTGGGGGATACGCTCAAAAGGAAGGCGAGGGCTGGCCCCAGCCATGGCGCCCACCCTGGTAGAGGGCGACAAAGGCCCCGGACGACGCAAACAGCGGGTTCCCCTTCTGGAATCACCTCCAAGCACCGTGAAGGCCAAACCCTGTCCTACCGCGCCATCGCACAGATGGCCAGGCCCTCTTCCAGCCCCGTGGCCCCCCAACATTTCCAGCAGCACTTCCAGACGCTCACCTGTTCCGTGACATTGTCCTCTTTATTCTCTCCCCACTGGCGTGCAAACAGAACCAGAGCAGTGCTACTCTTAAAAAATAACAAAATGTTTTATACACATTTCTGTATATACAACTGAACATTTTACATGTCCCTTTTGCACAGCAAAAGATATAAACGTTTAGCTCTGAGAACACAGTTATGTACAAAAAAAATGTCAAAAATACTTCACAACAGTGCAAAATATTTTACACAGTATCATGGAGGGAGATCTTTTGAGCAGGAGGAAGGTGTGTGTGTTTTGAAAGGAAAACTCCTTTTTTTTTTAAGATATTAGGCGTCTTTAACTGTAAACAAAATGCAACTTTCTTTCATTTCCCCCCACCACCACCCCCAAACAGTTATTTGAGGAATTTGGCAGAATTTCAAGGGTCTGAGTCTGAGGTAAACAACCCAAGCTCTCGCACCAAAAGGACTGGGGGCAAGGAGGTGGCATTACAGCCTCAAACGTTGTGAGCGCAAAAAAAAAAAAAAGTTTTTTAATGACATGTCAATGACAGCGCTGGGCCGCTCCCTGTTATTGGGTCCAGGCAGGGGAGGAAATTATCCCCTCCTCCCCAGGCCCCAGCTGCCCCACAAACAGGAAACTGGCCTGCCGGCAGGCATCCCTCACTAACCAGCGGGCCCTTTTCTCACCGCCCCGCCCCCACCCCGGACCCCCCAGAGCCCGGCCTCTCTCCCCCTCCGGGCAGAGTCTGACCCCTCGCACATCACCACGCGCAACCTGAGCCCCGCTTCAGACGGAGCCAAGTGTGCCGAGGGAGAGGGCCCGGGTAACTCTGGGCCTCAAGTGTCCCATTTCCCCTTTCCTGGGGGCGGGCGGGGTACGCAGGAGATGGGGGTTGTCCAAGACGGGTGCGGAGTCACGGTGGGGCGCGAGGCGCGCGCGCAGGAAGCTGCTCAGATCTCACCCTGAGTGGGGCTCCTCTGGGTTGGCGCCGTCGCCGGGGCCCGACCGGTCCGCTGCGGTGGCGGCGGAGGTGGCGTCCGGGCCCCCGCCTTCGATGGAGCTCTCGCTGCCGGTGCTCTCGCCGGACAGCAGGCGCGTCACCCGCAAGTCGGCCTGCAGGCTGCGCACGTCGTTGCCGAAGCTGAGCTCTCCCAGGTCGTTAATAAGCTGGGACAGCTCGGCCTTCATGTCGGAGGCGCTGCCCAGCAGCAGAGGCGGCGGCCCAGCCCCGGGACCCAGGGAGACCCCGCCGCCCCCTAGCGCCTCCTCGCGGCCACTCTCCAGCGTGTCCAGCAAGTCCCCACATTCCAAGTGCATGGCCACCACCAGCGCCCGCTGCGCCTCGGCTTCTTCCGCTGCCGGGTCCCCGTCCTCAGCACCGTCTGCCTCCTCCTCCTCCTCCTCCTCTTCCTCCTCCAGGCAGCCCTCCGTGTGCTCCTCTTCCTCCTGCAGCTCCTGCTCCTGCTGTTCGCCGAGCAAGTCCTCAGTGATGGAGCCCAGCTTGGGCGCGCTGCGGCTGCGTTCCACCGGTGGCTTGTAGCAGCAGGGTCCGTGCAGGAGCAGCTTGCGCAGCGGCACTAGCGGGATGGTGTGCGCGCCCACCAGCTCCTGCTGCTGGTGACGCGCATCGTCCCTCCGCTTGAGCCGTTTAAATTCCGCCAGCGCGTTGGCCGACGTCTGGTACAGCAGCAGGGCCATGGCCTGAGCCTTCTCGGGCTTGGACACTAGCACCGCGTGGCAGCGCAGCATTACCGCCTTGTGCTTGAGCTCGTGCCGGTATACCCAGGCGAAGACCTTGGGCAGCCGCGCGTCTGCCACGCAATAGGTAACGCGGTGCAGCAGGTAGAGGTGGCCCGGGCGGCGCAGCGCGCGCTCCTCGGCGTGCACCATGCGGATACCCTGCGCACTCACAGTCAGCTTCATCTTGGTGCCCTGACGACCCGCCTCGCTCTTGCTCCAGATTTTGCCCACCGCTAGGTCAGTGCAGCCGTCCCCGCGCGCCTGGATGGTGGTGGCATTGCCCAGGTAGAGCACGGTGTAAGTGGGGTCCTCGCTGGTGATGTGCAGCTTCTTGCGCTTGGAACGGAACATGCTTCCCACCCGGCTGAGCGCGCCTTCGGGGCACGCCCGCGCCAGCGAGCTGAGCGCCGAGTAGTGCAGGCTCACCGCGTAGCCCTTGGGCTTGGACGCCTGCCGTGGCGGCGCCTCGGCCAGCAGCTCGAACTTGTGCTTCTTCCACGGCAGCATCTCCGGAGGGCGCCCCCGCGCAGCTGGGAGGCGGCGGCGGAGCGCCGGGTACGAGCCCCGCTGGGCCACCCGCCCTGGCCGGGCTCGGCCCGGGCAAGACAGAAAAATAAAACTCCGCTGGGAGTGGCCCAGTGGGGGAGAGGGGCTTAGGGAGTATCGTGCTCAGGGACCCCGCCGAAGGGGGTACGGGTAAAAATCTTAAAAGAGAAGAAAACAGTCAGCGGGGGGCGGTGGGTGGAGGGGTGGCGCGGGGGCCGCACGGATTTACTCCAGCCACCGCAAGGACGAGGGCAAAGAGTCTTCGGCAAGCAAAACGAGAGAAAGACGAAATCAGAGTGGAACGGTAAAAAGAGATGCGCGCGCGCAAACAGAGGGAGCCCCAGCCAAAGCAGCCGGGACAGGGCGAGAACATGCAGGAACTCCTCGGTGAACCTGGAAAGGGCCCCGGCTCGCTCGCGCGCGCGCGCACACACACACACACACACACACACACACACACACTCCCCAGGGCTGAACTAGAAAGCGCGGAAACTCGATAGCGAGTGAGCCCAGGGGCCTGCGCTCCCCGCCCCCCGGGGGGTGTTGGAGACCGAGAGCCCCGCGGCCGGGCAGGTCCCGGAACGTGCGGCTTGACGAGAGCGCTGTCAGAGGCTGCCCCGGCTGGCCGCGGCGGGCCCGGCGCAGCACTCCGCCCGCGGCTCACCGCATCTTCGCTCGGGCCGGACGCGGGGACGCGGGCTCGGCGGGCTCACTGTCCCGGCTGGCTCGGCCGGGGCAGCGTGGGGCGCCGAGGGCGGGGCGCGCGCATGGTCCGCTCCGGGGACGGTCGCTACCTCATGTCTTCCCTCCCGGGGTGGCCGACTCCGCTCCCGAGGTCCCCGAGGTCCCCGAGGTCTGCTGCCCGCCCTTGCGGCGCGCCCGTCCGGTGCTGCGAGCGGTAGCCGGCTTGCCAGCCTCACATCCTTGCGGTCCGGGGAGCCAGATCGCGGGTAAATATAGGCCGGCGCGAACCATTCGCCGCGCGGGGACAGGGGAGGAGCAGAGAAGAGGATGCGTTTCGGGCTCGGACGCCCGGCCGGTTCCTGGTCTCTTAAAGGGTCCTGGTTGCAGCCATTTGTCGAGGGAAAGGGGGGACCGGCCCAATCCCGCAATTACATCTCAAACTTACCAGAGTCTCATTTATCTAGAGGTATCGCCAAGACCCGGGGTTACCCCTCGGGAAAGGCAGCTTGAGTTCTGACACTCCACCCTCGGGCTGAATTGCAACTCACTAAATAGATGTGTGTCTACATCGAAACTTCTGGGGGAAGTGGTGGAAGGTGGGATTTAGACTAATTTACTATGTAACAAGGTTGGGGAAAGAGTGGTTCTTTCCTTGTGTGACGGCTGTCTGAGAATGACTGGGTGCTGTGAAATTTTTTTTTTCACAAGTTTTTTTTCCCTGAAGGAAATAGAGGCAAGAAGAACAGCAAGACTTATCTTTTAGGGTCTTGGAGCCCTTTCTCCACAGACAGGCAGATAGTGAGCAGTGAGACGAGCGTAATGCGGTGATTGGAGTGAACAGCATGGTATAGGGTCCCTAAATAAAGTTCCTTGTCCCTAATCCCTAGCTGCGGCCCCTCCTGCTCTCAGGCCTCAGGGAAGAGCAGTTTTTGGAGACCTATACAATTTCTAAGTAATGCTTATGTGCGGTTAGAACTCATTTTGTTTTGGCAGGCCAGTCATTCCGTTTTGTTACATCATTGATACATTTTGGGTGAGAATTCCTAGTAAAAATCCAAATGACTTTTTTTTATTTTATTGTCTAATAATGCTCAGCCGCTGTCCACTAGGAATGACAAGCACATTATTATGCTTTTCTCCTGTGCTGCCTGAACAGCGTAGCTTCAATCATCTGACCAGCTTGACCCTTCACTGGTAACTTATTTCTGGACCCTCAACCTGCTTGCCTCTATGGTCTGCTCAGTGAAAGCAAAAAGACTTTAAGTTGGAATTTGTGATAAATGTCCAGATGATCCTATGTCAAACTCTCGAGTTCATCCCAGAGGAAGACAGTGTACCCCCTTCCCCCACAGACCCCATCCCCTGGGGATCTTGGATATCTTTATCTTCCATGCCCAAACCACTGATTTCAGAACCCCTGCAGCCCCTCCTGGAAATTCTCTGGAGCCCTACCTTTGCCAACTTTTAATTAAATAACCTTTCTTTGAATTCTAACCCAATTTTCTCAGATTCACTGGTGCTGAGTTTCAGTGTAACTTTTCTGAATACTTTTTGGTGCCAGGCCCTGAGCTAGGAGCAAACCCAGTTTCTGTCTCCAAGGAGCTCCCAGTCCAATAAAGGACGCAAACTGCACTGAGCTCTGGGCTTCCACTGAAACTAGGAGAGCACCCTGCATCCCCCAGTGCCTGGTACACTAATAGGCACTACTTAATTGTTGAATTAATGAATGAGACATGTGTGTGAACAGGAACACAGAGCAGGCTATGTGCCCTGAGAAAGACCCAAAGTACTATGAGAAGCTGGAAGAAGAGAAGATTCGTTCTGAGTAGGAAAATCAGAACAGACTCAGCAGAAGGTGATGTTTGAAGAATGATCAGGCTTTCTCCAAGCAGGGAAGAACTAAACTTTCTGGATATAGGGGACAGCAGAATTCTAGAACACGACAATGCATGCGCACATGCAGATGAGTATGGAGCTTAATGATTATAACAAGGAGAGTAGAACATTTCCCATGGTGCTTTTCGGGCCCTCCTTGTCTCTGAGGGAAGAAATGGCCTTTTCATGGCTGAGTCTTGGCCCAGGGTGTGATGCCTTACCCCCAGCTGCACTAATGGGCTAAGGAAGGGACACCAGGCCTGGTGCTGGAACGAACTAGTTAGGACTATAATAAGCCATTTAGGCCAAGGTGAATTCCTCTTCGGCTCGAATTTCTGGAAAATCTTGCAGTGGCAATCAGGTAGCCTGTATGCACTCCAACCGAAAAGTCTGGTTAAAAAAACACACCAGATTGACCTGTGCTAAGTGACCCTTAGCTGGTCCATAAACTCGAAGTCTAAACTCTACAACAGTAGATGTCATGTTCAAGCAGGTACCATTTCCAAGTTGCTCAGAGGTCCGAGGGGCAGAAGGGCTTGGGGAAGACAAGGCAGGGCCGGTGGTGGGAGCTAAGGCTGGTCTCAGCTCCTGCAAGGGCACCCCCTCAGGCATCACATGGTAGCAGGGAGCACCAGGGACCACAAGGGCAGGGAGGATTCCACCGGCCAGCCTGACTTCTCTGAGGCAGCGAGGGCATCAGTTCTGGGGGCGGAGGCCCACAGAGCCACTCCTCTGGGCTGGTCTCTGCCACACCTGGGCTACCTTCTCCATAAGTTTGTTTTCAACCTCTGGAGGACAGAGACGTTATAGGCAAACGTGACCAGTCTGAGGTGTGGGTCACCATCTGTATTGGGGCTCACAGACCCAGGAGGAGGAGGGCCAGGCTGTCTCTTGCTAGCCTGGGCCTGGGTCCTGGAGCTGGGCCTGAGCCTTGGCTGGCCTTGGGAGCCAGCCTCACCTCATCGCAACCGAGGCGGAGTTTCTTCAGCTGGGAAAACTGGCGGCACCATTTATGAGCCCACACCACTGGACCTGAGACCCAGGGCAGGTCCAGAACCGAACATGAGCCAAGGCAGTTGGGAACAGGTCAGAAACTGCAGCAGACCAAAGACTGGGCTTTTCTGTGTGATGCTGCCCCACCTACTGGTGTGAGGCAGAAGTGCCATTCTGTGGGCTGGTTTCTCCTGGAACCGGATAAGGCAGTGGTTGAATCAAGTCACAGCCGCAGGAAACCTGGCCTTGGACTTAACATCTCGGAGTCAGCCTTTGAGCTCACAGAAAGTGTTCAGGCCAGCTCTCTCCCACCCTATTTCTTGCAACATGGTCCTCCCTCTCGGGCCTCCTCCCCCAACACCCCACACAAAGCCTGCTGGCTTCAGGGATAACAAGTGACTAATATGGGATCCTCAAAGTCATTCAATAAACATTTGTTGTGAGTCTACGGTGGATGTGATGCAGTTGCTGGGGATACTGTGTGAAAGCAGACAGACAGGTCTTTGCCCTCGTGGGATTTATATCCTGCAGGGAGGCAGATGATACGCAAACAAATAATAAAATCTCAAACAGTGATAAGTCTCAACACATACAAAAAAGCAGGGCTAGGAACAGAAGGTGTCTGGTTGAGACCCATGGCCAAGGAAGGTGTCCCTGGGCAGAGATCTCAAGGAGGTGGAGTCAGCCATGCTGGAACATTCTAGCCTGCCCTGACCAATAAGGAGGTCACAAGCCACGTATAGCCACTGTGCATGTGAAATGTCGTTGGTCCAAACTGAGGTGTGATGCAGGTGCAAAATACATGGTGAATTTTCAAGACTTAGGAAAAAAATGAAAATATCTCAATCATCTGATAATAATTATATATGGAATGATAATATTTGGCTAAGTTGAGTTAAATAGACTATATTATTAAAATTAATTTTGCCTGTTTCCTTTTACCTCTTGAATGTGGGTTCTAGAACACTCACAGCTATAGAGCTCGATAGCATTGTGCAAGGCTAACGTGCAGGCCTGGAGGTTGGAATGAGCTCAGGGGGTTCAAGGACTCCCCAGCTTCAAAAATCCTACTGTGTGATGACAGCCTCTGGCCCTTCAGCCTTCCTCATTTCTAACTCCTATTTTATCAATTTTTTAACCTCCTCAAGACCTCCAGGATTGACATCAGCATCTGTCACAGGGTGAACTCACCCACCACCCACAGGCCACACCAGGAGCCCCTGGGCCAATTTCTGGATCCTTTAAATCAGGATCTGCACTGAAACTTCCCTGTGGTTGAACACATCCTGAAGTTCGGGGAGCCCTGCCCTGGCCCACTTCATGTCTCCCACTATTGACTCCTTCTTAGCCTCTTCTCCTTCCCCTCTCCCTCTTCCAAGGCTCCTTCAAAGTGGAGGTAGAGCCCTCAAAAACAGTATACTAAGTGAAAGAAGCCAGACATAAAAGGCCACATTATCGTTGGAGTCCATTCATAGCAAGTATAGGGACTAGGTGAGTGCATAGTGACAGAGCACAGGTGGGTGGTTGCCAGGGGCTGGAGAGAGGGAGGAATGGGGAACAATTGCTTAATGGACACAGGACTTCCTTTTGGGGTGATGAAAATATCTTGGAACTACATACAAGCAGTGGTGGTACAACGCTATGAACACACTAATTATCGCTTCATTGTTGACCTCAGAATGGTTGATTTTATGGTATATACACCTCATTTCGACTTCTTTTATAAAGTGGAAGAAGGGGGCAGAGAGAGGGTCAGAGTGATGTGATGTGAGAAGCCAATCCTCCCTTCCTGGCTTTGTAGGTGGAGGGAGGGGCCACACGCCAAAGAAGGCAGGCAGCCTCCAGAAACTGGAAAAGGCCAGGACAAATTCTTCCCCAGAGCATCCACAAAGGGGACCCTGTGACACCTTGATTCCAGCCCGGTGAGACCTGTGTTGGGCCTCTAACCCACAGAATTGTAAGTTCCTGTTGACTTACGCCAAGCGTATGGTCATCTGTTAGAGCGCCAGTGCCCCTCCCAGCCAACCGTCTCTTCTCCTCTCCTGATTCCATCCCCCACCCCACTCGCCCCAGTGAGCACCCTCAGTCCTCACCACTCTTCCAAAGCTGCCCACTCTCCAGCAGAGCCAAGTACAGGACCTAAAGCTTCTTCAAGAAAACCTAAAGCTTCTTCAAGAAAACCGAGGCAGTCAGAGCAACATTCAGCATGTGCCGGCCCCCAACTAACCCACTCACTCAGCCACCCGCATACCTTCTCCCACTCCTTTCCCCCAGACACCCTGGGGCGCCTGGGTGGCTCAGTCGGTTGAGTGACCAGTTCTTGGTTTGAGCAAGAAATCTTGGTTTGATCTCAGGGTCATGAGATGGAGCCCCACGTGGGGCTCCATGCTCAGCACTGGGTCTGCTGAAGATTCTTTCCCCCTCCCTCTCCCTTCCCTTCTGCTCCTCACCCCGTTCTCAAGTAAGTAAGTAAGTAAATAAAATCTTCTTTTAAAAAGTCTCTCTTTCTTTGAACCTGTCCCTCTCAAATCCACCTTCCACGCTGATACCAAACCACAGATGTGACCTTGTAACCCCTCCCAATAAAACCACTCGGTGGGTTCCTGCCAACATGGGCTGCGGCCTCAGCTTCTCAGCATAATGCATGGGAATTTTCAGGTCTGGCACCTGCCTACCTCTCCAGCCTCATCTGCCACTTCCCCTGACTGATGCTTACTCACGTTTAAAAAGCCAGCTCAGGGACTATCTCATCCAGAAAAGTGGCCCAGGCCTCCATAACTCCTTCTCCGTGCTCCTCGTATCTCTACCTCTGCACTCGCCTTCTGTAATGTTACTGTCTTTAACTCTGCCTCCCCCACTGGACAATAAGCTCTTGGAGAGCAGCAACTACATTGAATTCATCTTTCTGTCCTCATATCCTAGCACAATGCCTGCCACCAAGTTTACGCGATAAGCGGTGTACAATGAACAAACATTAATCCTGTGTTTATTTTCATAGCAATTGGACTATCACAGGCACGAGCTGTCAGAACTGGCAGGGCCCTCCAGGACAATCTTTTTTTTTTTTTTACGAGTTTACTTATCTATTTATTTGAGAGAGTGGGGGCGGGGAGAAGTACAAGCAGACTCTGTGCTGAGCATGGAGCCCGACATAGGGCTCGATCCCACCACCCTGAGATCAGAACCTGAGCCAAGGTCAATGGTCTGATGCTCAACCGACTGAGCCACCCAGGTGACCCCTTTCAGGACAATCTAGTCCCCCCTCTCCTGGTCCCACGGATGAGGAAACTGAGGTCCCAAGAGTGCACGTGCATGACTATACCATTATTTAGCAGTTAAGCCCAGATTAGGTAGGACTCACATGGCCTGAATCTCAATTCAAGGCTCTCTCCTTAGCTAAACATAAAACCAGAGACATTTAAATACACAAATATGCAGAGCACATTTCCTGCTCCCTCTCCCCTTCTATGAAGGGCTATATCTGGGGGGGCTTGTGGCTTCATTGGGTAGACTGGGCAGGCTCAGCCCTCATCAAACCAAACACTTCCCCCCATAACCTAAGCTGTCACTCACTGGGCCCCTTAATGGAAAGTCCCCTTGTTACTGGCTGTCGCTGCCACCAAAGAAGTTGGAGTCAAGCATGACTGTCATGGGATTTACACAGTGAGACTTTGGTCTCTCTAGCGGTCAAGATCACGCCCAGATCCATGAGAGTCTGGTAGCCCACTGGGCTCCTCCACTCTGCCTGGTGACCCTTAATCTCTCTGGGGTTTTCACTTCAAAAACAATGAGAGTTGTAGCAGTTCTTATCTTACAGGAAATAGCATAAAGAAGGACCAATGAAATCAAATGTGCATGGTAAATGCTTGGAGGTTTTCACATTGAGAAAGGATATTATGCAACTTGTGTTTTCATTTGTCTCTTGTTTTGGAACTTCTCTCTGGACATGTGGACTTAGCGCATCTTTAGCGAGCCTATGCAAATCAGCTGGCAAAGTAACAGCTGTTCCATCACAAATGTTAAGGGTGCAGGCCTCTCCCCACTAGGTGCTGGGGAGATGCTCGTGGCCTCACCTTTAAGGTTCTGATCCAGTATCCGCTGTTTCAGAAAGAACTTGAAGAGGTGCTTTTGGTATGCTATAGGGGAGGAGACAGGGGTGCAAATAAGTGTGATCTGAGCTAACACAGGCTGAGCTTAACACGAAGCACTGGGGGCTCAGAGGGAAAAATAATCTGGCCAAACAGTGAAGACCCCAGGGCACTCATCAGGGAGGGAGGAGGCTTCACACTCCACTGAAGGACAAACAGGTTGCTATGGACAGAGACAGTGGGGAGAGGAATCCAGAGGGAGAAAATGGCCCATGTAGATGGTGGTTAGTGTTGAACACTAAACAACTGGGCCACAAGCAGGGAACTCAAGCATACTGAGTACCTACTAGGTGTCAGATTATATGTTAAATGTTTTGGATCCTTCCAGATGTTTCATCCTCCTAAGGGTATGGTGAGGTCTGTGATGTTCTCTTCACTAGAGGTAATGGACTGAGGCTTGGAGGAGTTAAGAAACAGTCCTAAGATCACCAAAGCCTAGCTCTCTGTGTGTTAGTCAGATCAGGGCCTGACTCTGGAGGGGCTGACTGGCAGGTGGAGGCATTTCCCAAGCTGTGGTGAGTCACTGGGCATTTGAGCAAGGACTTGCTGTGCTCAGAGCCAGAGCTCAGATACCCACATCCCTGCCCTGACTCACTGAGGGTCCCAAATGCTGCCCCTCTCTGGGCCCTGGCCTCCCAGTTTGTGAGCTTAGCAAATTCCTTCTAGTCCTTAGATCGCAGGAGGCTGTACTGGTTTCCTAGGGCCACCATAACAAATTACCATAAACAGGTGACTTAAAACAACAGAAACGTTTTCTCTCACAATTCTGGAGGACAGAAGAAAGAAGCATCCTTCCTTGTCTCTTAGCTTTGGGCTCTAGCCAGCAACCCCTGCATTTCTTAACTTAGAGGATCTCACATAGTGTCTCCCCATCCCGTGTTTTCTCTGTGGGTGTCCAAGTTTGTATCTTCTAATAAAAACATGCTATTGCGTTAGGACCTAGCCTGCTTCCAGTTTGACCTCATCTTCACTTGATTACATCTGTAAAGACCCTCTTTCCAAATAGGGCCACATCCACAACTATCTAGGGTTAGGGCCATAATGTATCTTTTTGAGATATGCCATTCAACTCAAAACAGAGGCCATGACAGGAAATTCCAGGAATGAGAGAGGAACAAAAAACAAGTCAGACACCTACAAATTCCCAAGTTCACCCTGTGGTCCACACTGGCCATGATGCCCCTCCTTTCACAGACTGCTGGCCTACAGCATCTGTGACCCAGACAGCACCCGGGCAGAAAGCAAAGGCATGAAAAAGAATTCAAAAGAAGCAAAAGCTTGAGCCTTACAAGGGAGCCTTTCTGATCAGTGCCACCAGAGGCAGGAACTGGGTGGGTTTGTCCCCTCTGGAATTGGAGGGAAGAGAAATCACTAGCCCTTGCGTAGTTAGCTTCAAAACAAAAACCTAGCACCTTAACATTTTCCCTTGTGATAATAGCATTGTAAGCAATGATGACTGAATTTGCTAGATGGTGGTTCATGGTGCCCTCAACCTTCAGAGGACAAGCAGGGCAGGATGTCGTCTTCTCCCCAGGCTACATGGTGAAGGCACGCCCTGTGACTGCCAGCCTGAGCACTCTTTCTGAGACCACCTGTTATGTCAAAAACTGGGGTGACGTTGGGTAGTGTGAAGAGGAAGGAAAGAAGTCCATTAAGCACCTTAGTGATCATCTATTCCAACCCCCGCTTTGGAGCATGAACCTGCTTTAGAACGTCCTGATGCTTAGTTATGTAGCCTTTGCTTGAACACCCCTGGTGGCAGGGAGCTCACTATCTTACAAAGCTGTCCACTCCATTTTTTAATCACTCTGATTGTAAGAAGGTTCAAACAAATTAAAACTAAAATTGTGACTCCGTAGCTTCAACCCATTTATTCTAGTTCTGCCTGCCTTGTGTCTACTCAGAGCAACCTTCTCTCCCTTCCCTGTAACAGACCTTCACATAAATAGAAATGGACCCCACATACCCTTGTAGTCCCCACTCCCAAGGCTAGTCTCACTTTCTTCCCACTTTTGCATTTCCTCACCATCCAAGTTGACATGCTAACACTTGCTAGCGTAATTATTAGAGTAATTTAAGGGGAGTGGTCAGAAGTCCATTCTGGTTGAGTAGGGTCTAACTGGCGGGGTGGTTCATGGCTCTACCACTGACCTGAGCTATTTAACCTTGGAGGAGTCCCTCTGCAGGCTGACAACCACTAAAATTTAAGCTCATAGGGGTGGGGTGTTTGTCCAATGCTGAATCCCTGGAGCCTAGCAATGAACAAGTGAATGAATGAATGAATGAATGGGAAAAACCTGGCACTTCCTAGCTGCAGATTTTAGAGTTGGTCATTTTTAATTCTACATCTGCTCTCCTTTACTTTGCTTCACGTTATTGGGTCTTAATTTCTGCAACTAAACGTTCAGAAAAATAGGGGTGCCTGGGTGGCTCAGTTGGTTAAATGTCTGATTTTTTATTTTGGCTCAGGTCCTGATTTCAGGATTGTGAGATGGAGCCCCAAGTTGGGCTCCGCACTGAGCGTGGAGACTGCTTAAGATTCTCTCTCTCCCTCTGCTCCTCTCCCCACCCCAAAAAAGAAAACCAAATGCATAAGATGGGAATGAGGAGTTATTGTTTAATGGGTACAGAAAAAAAGTTGCAAAAACTAAAAGTTCCCTTTCTCAGTTGACTATTGTGAAGAAAATAATAATTACAAAGTCATCTGTGAGTAAAAGACCCTGAATATTCCACATAAAACTACAAGAGTTGCGTGGGGAGGGGGGGGCACCTGGGTGACTCAGTCAGTTGAGTGTCTGACTCTTGATTTCGGCTCAGGTCATGATCTTGGGGTCAAAGGATTGAGCCCTGTGTTGGGCTCCACCCTTAGCAAAGTCCGCTTGTCCTTCTCCCTCTGCTCCTCCCCCTGCACTCCACGCCCCGTCTCTCTTGGTCTCTCTGAAATAAATAAATAAATAGAATCTTAGAAAACTATTAAGAGTTTGGGGAAAAATTCATAGGTCCTAATATAATATATATAGAATCTTGTAGCCTTTATCATCAAAGCAAAAGGTTTTTTACACTTTTCATTGCACACAGAATGACTTGCACCAGCAGGCAATCAATGTTTGACTGAACCGATTTAAGTTAGTCACTTACAATAAACACAAATAAAGGGCTGCTAAGAACCCACCCACTTTCTACAGAGATAAATCGAGAATGGCAGATGATCGAAGGGAGCTTTCCTTACTGATTGAGTGACTGCAGAGACTGCCAGGCTTCCATTTTCACAACCCCCAGCCTCACACAAACGGCTTTACTGTCCTGATGGACCAAGGTGCTGTAGAGAATGGGTGAGAGAGAGGAGCAGGACTGCAAACTTGCCTTGGAACAGGGTTTCTGCCACTGACCTGTTTTTGGCCAAGGGGTAAAAAGAAAAAACAGAAACCCACCCACTCTCCCTTCTCCCTCTTAAGACAGTTGTGGAGCCCAGGAAGGCACAGCAGTGTGGAGATGGAGAGCAATAAGCCACTCCAAAATTTGTTCCCGGGTGTGGGTGTCAAGGTTTGCAACTACATTTGTTTAGCCACGGTAAATCATGTATTATGCAACACCATCAATGAGGAACACTCACTCTCTGTTGCTATTTGGAAGCTGGATATGAATCAATATCAACGCAACCTCCTCCAGAGGTCAGCTGTGCAAAGAATCTTGGCTTCAACAGAAGAGCTCAGCTATGTGGGGAATCAGGAGGATCTGACCAGTTTTCAGACATGGACCTGGTGGATGAGCATTTCCACTGTTGCGACAAAGTGACGAGAGGAGTCTGGCTGGTTGTGTTGTTCCCTGAAGTGTGTGGGTAGAATGGCTTCTACAGTCGGAGGGCAGGAGCCTGGGCTGATTCATCTTTGTGACACCTCCCCGCTTGGTCTGCAGCCAGCACTGTGCTCTACCCTTCACCACCACTATCATCATTCCCCACCCAATGTCACTTTCCTCTCAATCTGGATCCCAAAATCTTATCTCATCAGTACCCTCAATCGCCTTCCTCCTTCCTCTCAATGAACTACTCTCATAATCCCACAACATGGATCAATTATACATGTGGATTTTTACCTGCATCATCCAGCTGTGAGGGAAAGAAACCATTCAGCTGTGAAAACTGGTACCCCCATGAACTACTAGGCAATGATCTTTCAGCATTATCTCATTTGCTACTTCTGCAGGGCAGGAATTATTATTACCCCATTAAACAAATAAAACTGAGGCTCGAATAGTTCTTTTTCAGTGATAGATTTGAGAAATGTCTTGAGGGAAATATTAGTATGATTTATGACTTACTTATTTGTCAGCTAAGGATAGTTGCTGCTGTTGTGATCTTACAATGTCAGTGTCTGTTTGACTCCTTACTAGTCTCTCTTAAATTATCACTCTATTTGATAAGGATTTTTTGGAGCCTGTGGAAGAAGGACAATAGAAACCCAAAGTGCTTGCTCTCTCTAAATCTCTGGAGATGACAAAATCTGGAAAAGGAAGCAAGGGTGCAATCGCAAGTTCCTGACTGAGCTCTAGGAATGAGATGGCAGGTTTCTTTATATCATCTACTGTTGGTAGTAGAATGTAAAACCCATGTAATCTTACTTTATGAGTTAAGTTTTATTTTTAACCACTCAGCTTCAAGAGAATTCCAGAAACTGTCAACTTACTCTCTTCCATGGATCTTTCCCATGTCTTCCTATGGAGATTATGCAGTATTTTAAGATACACCGTTTCTATGTTGGGAAATGGGAGGAAAATACATTCTGATTCATTCCTTCACTGATCTGGGTCACGGACTTCCGGAAACCTTGCCAACTACTACATTGCTTTTCAGCAATCCCTTGGTTATTTCCCAAAGGTCACTCCAACTCAGTAAGAGTCAGCAAGTGAGGTGTAGCCCACGGTGGGCTGGGCAGGGAATCCAGAGATGGGTGGGTGATATGGTCCCACCTGGTCATGCCCCCAATTCGCTGATGGACTTTTTAGCCAGTCCAGTGCCTTCCTCTGCGCCAAAGGGAGTGGACTCCTCTTGCTACTCAAAATGTGGCCCTTGGGCCAGACCATTTGTATCTGCGTCACCTGGAAATTTGTTAGAAGTAGAGTCCCCGGCCCCATTCCAGACCTTATTAATCAGAATCAGCATTTTGACGCATTCCACGGAGGATTCACAGGCATGATCAAGTCAGAGAAGCACTGGGTTCTGAAATGCGCGCTAACAACCTTCATGCTTCCTTTTTCCCAGAAACAGACAAGACAGCTGATGAGATCTGGGATTTGATACCTGACACCATACATATCCCATCTATGACGTAAGCAAGCTTCTTCCTCTCTGAACACGGTAACACCGAGGTGGTTCTCACGATTAATGAAATGTAAGCAAAACGCGCAGCACCCACACAACTCTCACCCAACATTCTATCCGCCCATCGCTGGGAAATTAACGATGGAGTGAGCCCCAAAAGCCAGGGCCGCAGAGTGGAGCCAGCTCACTGTTTTCACTTTAATTATAGGAAATGTTAATGCAATTCTAAGTAGAATTTGTTTGTTGTTGCTTTTTAAATAAAGCATATAAGTCATCTTGTTGGCTTTCCTTGCAACCTTGCCAAGCTCTGGAAACACTGCTCACGCTTCCATTCCGAACTCCCATCCAGGCCGGGACTTTTCTCCCCAGTTCGCAGCTAGGAAAGACTAAGTAAACAAAAACTATTTAGATTCTGGGCTTGAAGGCGTTAGGGCCACACCTTGAGGCGCAGGCGAAAACCAGCGCCAGCAAGCAACGCTCCTTGGCACGGCAGAAATGTCTTTTACTCGTGTCTCCGCCTTTTGGTGACAAAAGCAGCTGGGAGGCGGGGCTAGGACCCAGAATACGCAAGGCCATGTTTTTCAGGTCTCCCAGTTCCTTACCGGACATTAAAGACCGACGCACGAATGTGGAAGGTACCATCGTTTTGATTCAATCATTCTATCCAAATTTGTGATATTCGTAGAGATAGCTATAGAAATTAAATTCTCGGGAGATTTTCACATTTATATTCTGTAACAGTGGCAGTGAGAGATACGCAAAGTTAGTTTGGAGCAAGTTGTTCCGCCTTCTCTTCAACTCGGCCCCCCGCTACTTGGGCTCGCTTATACGTCACTTCCGGGGACCGAGGGCTTGAATACCGGAACACACGCGCGCGCGGTGCTGGGAGTGCTCGTCCGAGTGCTGTGCTGCGATGGGCCGACGGAGAGCGGCCGGTCCCGGGACCCTCGGCCGGGCCCTTATCCGCCAGAAGACTCAGCGAAGCCGTAACCACCGTCACAGCGACTCCTGGGTAAGACAGAGCTTCTCGTGTTTCTCAGCCTTTCTTTCTGGCTATGAGAGTTTGAATGCTGCGTAGCCGGGGGGTCAAAAGTCACAGGAAGATTTTGTAGGGAAAGTGACGCCTAAGTAGGGCTTGGAAAGAAGAGTATGTTTAAGTTCCTGTCAGGCGGATAAGCAGGCCCTCCTTCCATCAAGGCACAGAGCACAGAGGTAGAGGCCGGAAAGGAGGGCTAGCGTGAAGATGAGGCTGTTGGGAGAGCTTGAAGGATCTTGAGTGTAGAGAGCGTTTGAAAGTTTCCAAGCACAAAATAACGTAAGAGTTACTTCTTTTGCTATTGTTCAAAGAATGAATTCTCCAAGAGCGGCTGGTTGCCCCCAGAAATACAAAATAACTCAAATGCTTGCTGCATCCTTTTTATTCCGTAACGGTTTCGCTGGAAGATGAGCAGAGTGCATCTCCAAAATGTGGTGAGCTGGCCTAGTATTTCCGTGGACCTACGGATGAACATAATTTCAGGATCCTTGAAAAATGGATGAAGTCGTTTGACTTTTGTTTGTTATTCTGACGTACCCCTAGGTATTTGAGATTCACTGTGCTAACTCTCTGTGTGCCACTGTATTACCATCTGACTTCCAGCCATTTTGTACGCAGGGTAAACAGCATACAGGGCTCTTCCATAGTCATCAGGTCCAAATTACTCTAGACATTAGATTACTGTCATTTTAGTTGATTTTGAGGGAACTTGTTATAACACGGCCTTTAGGAAGTGGTAGGAAGATTGGATATGAATTCTTAAGAATTGGATTCTAATCCTTGCTCTGGTTTTTTGCTGACCTGTGGCCTTGGACCAACCACCTACTCTTTTAAGCTTCGGGTCTTCTTAATTTATTTGTACCTGTAGTGAGCATGTAGCTAGAGTAATGTTTATCAAACTCTGGATTGTGCCAGGGAATCAGTTAAGTAGGTCCCAAATAGTGGGTTTTTAACCCAACAGGACAGAACTCAAAATATCAGAGTGTATTACATGCGATAAGGTAACTCTGTTTCAACATTTTTTTCCCCCATATTCTACTGTGGCACAGAATAGAGATACAACAAAATTTATTTCAAAAGGTTTTGAAAATTAAATGAAATAATGAATAAAAGTGCCTGTCGTATTTAAATGTTTACTAGTTAAATGTTAACTGTTATTAGCCTTGACTCTAAAGGGGCTGACACCACTCTCATGACCACAGAACAGTTCCTTGGGAGGTTAGAGTTCAGATGTCAGAAGCAGAAGAGAACAGCTGTATCATTACCCTGTGTTTTATTCATAGTTGCACACAAGTGAGCTCAATGATGGCTACGATTGGGGTCGTCTTAATCTTCAGTCAGTGACTGAACAGAGCTCCCTGGATGACTTCCTTGCAACTGCAGAACTTGCAGGAACAGAGTTTGTCGCTGGTAAGTTGTCTATTCCTGAGTATGTAAGTATTCCTGAGTACATAAGACACTGGTCACTCTTCCACCTTTACTGACTAGATACAAATATGTCTACTTGGAAGTGTTTTGTGGACCCTACTAAACTCATAAATGGGCTGTCTTCAACCCAAAAGCAGATATCCCAGAAGAGTGTGGGAAGGTCTGTCTAATCAAATAGAGTTAAGCTATGAAGTTCAGAATGTGCCACAGTTTTAAAATTAAGCTCTAAAAGACCTTCAGATTATACATTGTATCAAGTTCAAGAAACTCAGTCTTTGTAGGAAAAAGATCAGTCAGCATTGTAGCGGGCAATACCAGAATTTTCCAGAAAATGTTTTCTGATACCATTGTTAGAAGCCAACTCCCTAGGCCTGCTGTTGTGTAGGCAATTTGAATTGTATTTTAAAGCACTTGTTGACACACTATAGTGAATTTTCCATGCATGTAATTGGTTTTAATCACTGCTCTCCCACGTTTTTCTGTGTTTGTCTTCTGAGCACTTAGAAGCATTATAAACTGTTGCTCTTTCGTTATGAATGTTACTGTGCTGTTTAGCAAATTCATTCATTTATTTAAATGCTCTTACTGGGCTCCAACTACTCTCAGGGATTGTACTGGCTACTGAGAATACAGTGTTGAATAAGATAACTTTGTTTATGCAAAATTTTGTTTTAGGGGCTATGAAAGAATTCTGTAGCAAACAGTGGGATCATAAAAGATGTAGTTAGTATTCATTCCGTCTGAAGGACGACTAGGGCCAGTCAAGGAAAGCTTTATGCTGGGGCTGAGTCTCAAAGGATGAGTGGATGTTAGGACAGGTGAGGTGATACAGGACAATGTATACAGGCAGGTGGAGGACTCAAGCTAACATATGAGCAGTGGCTTACTTTGTACAGAAAATGGTTGTAAGTTGGTCTTGCGGGTGCTTGAAGTACACAGGGATAGGATGTGATGAGCAAACACTAGGGAGGTGGGCAAGGGCTAGAGCCTGGAGAGAATAAGGGCTTTAAAGGAATCTTTCGAGAGGTTTAAGCAGGTCAAACATGTTTAAGGTCAAAACATGTTTAAGCAGGTCATACGTGATTTTAGATTTCATTGTTTTGAAAGATCACTGATGGATTTGAAGGAAGAATGACCAGTTATATTAGTCTAGCAAAAGAAGCAGGCCAGACTGAAATAGTAATAGAAGAAAGGCACAGAAAATCAGAACAAGATTAATAGGGAGATGGAAAAATCCAGATGTTGTGGAAAGGGGTGGGGTAAGTGCAGAAGAGTGAGGAGTGGTAGAGCCATCATTGGAGGAGAGAAAAGGGCATAGAAAGAGAGGAAGGTGAGGAAATAGAGTTCGTGAGCATGTTGTATTCTTTTGAGATAGTTGACTGTGACAGGGAGAAGTGTGTGTGTGCATGCGTGTTTACGTGTTTAATCAGGGTTAATACCAGGAGGTGTGTGGGTTACAGGGTAAGAGCCAGCACAGAGGGAGAGATTAAAAACGCATCATTTGGGGGGCGCCTGGATGGTTCAGTCATTAAGCATCTGCCTTCTGCTCAGGTCATGATCCCGTGGTCCTGGGATCAAGCCCCGAATTAGGCTCCCTACTCAGCGGGAAGCCAGCTTCTCCCTCTCCCACACCCCCTGCTTGTGTTCCCTCTCTCTTGCTGTGTCTCTCTCTGTCAAATAAATAAATAAAATCTTTTTAAAAAAAGAAAATGCAACATTTGGTTTCATGGTATCAAAAATTTAAAGTGCATATTTTATGACCTGGTGTTTCCACTTTTCAATACCTACACTAGAGCAGTGGTTCTCAGATATTAGCATCAGAATTACCTGGAAAACAGATTCCTGGGCCCCTCTGGAGATTCAGTAGGTGTGGGCTGAGCCTAAGATTTGCATTTCAGACAAGTTCCCAGATAATGCTGTATTTTAACAATGAACACTTGGAAACAATCTAAATGTTCAATAGGTGGAAAAATGGCTAAACTGTGGCATAGACATGCTATGCAATACTGTGTGGCAGTTAAAAGGAATGAGGTAAATTTGTGGATACTAAAGCGAAGGATCTCCATGTCCTGTTACCACATGAAAAGACCAACTTCTGGCATAGTACATATAGTATGGTACCATTTGCATTAAGAAAATAATCTGACTGGGACACCTGGGTGGCTCAGTCGGTTAAGCATCTGACTCTTGATTTTGGCTCAGGTCATGATCTCAGGATCTTGATTGAGCTGATGGGGGGGAGGGGGGTCTGCTCAAGATTCTCTCCCTCCCTCTTCTCCCCCCACCCCCCCAAAAAAGAAAAGAATCCAATCAATCTGTATATCTGTGTGTATATCAGGAAAAAACTTAGAGGCCTACACATTTAATCAGTGATCTCCTGGGAGGGAACTGAGATTGCAGGGGTGGGCAGAAGGTTGGGGGTTGGTCAAAGAATGTTTGCCTTTATTGTTGAATTTTTTTAAAAGGAGAGTTTATTTAAAGGGAGAGTGTTAAAAGGAGAGTGTAATTAAAATTTTATTAATTTTTAGAAACGAGGGAAAATAGAGATTAATGAGGACATGCAACAAAGTTTGAGTCTGGAAGGAGATAGGACTAGAATGGGGTCAAAAGGAAGCTGAAGGTTGGTGCACACATTAAGAAATGCGTAGATGAGAAGGTGAGATGGTGGGTATCCAATAGTTTCAATTTTTCTATTAAGGTAGAAGGTCATCTTCTGAAAGGAATGTAATTACAGTTCAGGGAATGGGAGGACCAAAAATATAGGAAGATTGTCTTCCTTCTAGGGCAAGTCCTAGGACTTACCTGATCTTGAGCCCATAACATTTGTAGTGGCAGTGTGAAATGTCATATAATTAATATATATTTTATATATTTGGGGGATCTCTGTAATGCTAAGGATGTTCTTCTGTATGCTAATAAGATAATTGGTGGTTGGGGATCCCAGGATAGCTTCAGGATGAGGGTTGGTTTCTAGACAGACCTAGGTGGTAATTAGAGGATTGGAATTTTTCGGCACCACCTCTGGGTGGAGAGAGGGATTGGAGATTAAGTTAACCACCAAGGGCTGATGATTTAATCAATCCCCCGTGCCTACACAGTAAAGCCTTCATAAACCTTTCAAAAATCCATTAAATTTTTCATTATTTCATACCTTCTCATCCTTCCCCTTGATAATGTAGAGGTGATAGAATTTTGTTTCAGTTTTCTATAGTGGTTTTAAAGTAAATTTTTGTATGGGTCCCTGACCTAACAGTGTACAATAATAAGAAATGCTAAATGTTCTTTGAGAACTCTTTACTTTTAAAGGATGACACAGGTAGTACTCACTATTTTCAGCAAATGAAAAGTGTGATGTGCTAATTTGTCTTCACCCCTGATTCCTGATAACTGGAGCTTCTGAAACCCTTCCTGGGGGGGAGGGTGAGAGAAGTGTCATTTGTTATTCATTATAATCCCCTTACAACCATTCCTGAGTTTATGTTAATGGGGTGATTTGTGGGCCCTTGGTAGCTTCTGCAGGGGACTGGTTGCAGTAGGAACCAACCCTGTGATTAGAGGGCTGGAGTTCTTAGGATCTCAGAAGAGGTGCTAGAGATTGAGCTCATTGCCAGTAACCAGTGATTTAATCCATCGTGTGGGTGCAATAAAAACCCGTTCAGAGACTTGGCATCTAAGTGCAACAGTTTTGTGGGACTGAGCCTTTAACCTGTGGAGTCTGATACAAGTCTTGATAGTGTCAGAATACAATGGAATTGTAGGACACCCAGTTGTTGTCCGGAGAGTTGGGAGAGCTGGTTCCTGGTGTGGGAAAATGCACACATTTGGTATCAGAAGTGTTGTGAGTCAGAAGGGTTCAGAGCCAAGTGGCTGCATTATCATGCTACTTGCAGCAGCCCTCAGAGCATTGCTACTGAAATAAGGAGAATGGGTAGTTGGCTTGATCTGAGGGTTGGGAGATTTGACAGTGGGTGCAGCGGGGTAAGGAACTTTGATGTTTAATTGGAGACTGGTTGTACCATATATTTTTGGCCAAATAGGGAAAGAAATGAAGCCATGAGCTGGATGAGGGACTAGGAGGAAAAGGATAGAATCAAGGGGCTAGAGGCATGTACAGAGGTTAAACAAAATAAAGGGGGAACATCAGGTGGGAGATCACCATTGGAAGGAGAAATTCTGTGAAAGAATTACCAAATATGGGGCTCAAGGGATGTGTTTTTTGACTCTTGGTTGAGGATGGCATGAATGAGAATAGTGGTTGGGTGGACTGTACTCGAGGTTACTGGACCGTGCAGACTGAGCTCCTAGTTGGTGGTCATGGTCTGAGAAGGGTAGCAGTCTGTAGTCTGCTTAAAGGTCAAGAGAAACATTGCTGAAGATGTTCTGTTATCTTTGAATAGCACCTTCCCTTAGCAATAAGGTAAGAAGTTTAACTGGCTTCTATCGGTGAGTCACCTGCCCATGGAGACTAGGTGGCTGTGTGGTGAAATAGACCTAGAGCCCTAGAGCAGAGGTCTCTCTAGTTTGTACATGGACATGGCTTTTTTTTTATTATTATTATTCCTTTGAATTGCTACGTAGTAGTAATTGTGAATTGGGCGTTCATTATAAAACATCCTACATAAATGATGGCCAAGTGGTAGTTGACCAGTTTTAACTGGAGCAAGTCTCTTTGCTGAATCTTTACTTCCCCACCCCCTCCCATTGTGTGATAATTAGTCCCCATATGTAAAATGAGATTACTTTTACTTCGTTTTTACAATCCCTTCCCAGTCTTATGTTTCTGTTTCCTTGAAATGCATTCGGCACATGGAGTTTTATAAAATGAGTATTTGAAAAAAATGATTGGCCTTTTGAAAGCTTTAGTAAAGATTTTTTTCTTTCATTCCTTTTTTGGTAGATAACTTCACTTGGAAATAATTTATCCAAGGCTGGAGGCATCTACGTCAGGAAAGCTCAAATTCTGTTTTAGGTGCTACATTTTTTCATTTTAAAGTAATGACCAATATCCACTGTCTAGATTGTCACTTCAGTTACAGTACTTTCTTTTTTCTAAACAGAGAAGCTTAATATCAAGTTTGTACGTCCTGAGGCTAGAACAGGACTGCTGTCTTTTGAGGAGAGCCAAAGAATTAAGAAACTCCATGAAGAAAACAAACAGTTCTTGAGTGTACCACGGAGGTGAGTTGAGCAAAAATGTAGGACATTACCAGGCATCCTGAGTATAAAATTTTTCATTTGGTGTTCTCTCTCTTCCTGTTTCCTTTTACCGCCGCCATTGTTAAATCCAAATCCCCTGTTTAATTTTGGTAACTCACATGGAATTTTTTTTTTCTGTGTTTGTTTCAGACCAAAGTGGGACAAAAAAACTAGTCCAGAAGAACTCAAACAGGCAGAGAAAGATAACTTTCTAGAATGGAGACGTCAGCTTGTCTGGTGAGTGTTAGAATATATGAAGGTTGGTCTTGAAATTCTGAGCCTGGCCTGTTGGTGTGTTTGCATTTTGAAGGCTTGATTCTTTCTTCTTTCAAGTGCAAATTCTGTGTGTGACCAGCATTACTGGGTACATGTGCATCTTTGCACAAAGATGATAAATTGATTACTCCGCTCCATTCCTGGCCTTCTCCCTTCATATCCTTCTCTAGCCATTAGTCACCCTGGAGTTGATCACCACTGTTTTGAGCATTCTTCCAGAAGGAGGTGTGTGGGGGAAGTGTCATTTTGTGGGATGACAGTCTAGGGCCTAAATAAATTAAGTATAAAATTTCAAATTTGATTTTCATATTGGCTCAGCAGAAAGTAACAAAAACAGTTTGATAGTTAATATTTGTAATGCAATGAATTTGAGTGTTTCTACTACTTGAAACCTTTGATTATAATCTGGCAAAGATAAAAACTTTTCATTCTAAAGCCAGGCTAGAAGAGGAACAAAAATTGCTATTGACTCCATTTGAAAGAAATTTGGACTTTTGGCGCCAGCTCTGGAGGGTGATTGAGAGAAGGTAAGTTACCATTTTCCTTTTGTGTAACTAATACGTTAATGGTGTTAGATTAGATTTAGATGTTGATAAATGCTCATAGACCCCAGGGGCCAGGCTGCTCAGGGATTAAGCTATGCAAATGGCTATTGAGAATTATTATAAAAACTGAAAGTGTAATGCTGTATTTCTTTCAAAGTGTAGATTTGTTTCTTATTAGGTGAACATGTTGATAAGCATGTGAGAATGGTGAATGTTTTCTGTAAGATGAGTTTTTTTTTTATTAAAGATTTTATTTATTTGACAGAGATTGATCACAAGTAGGCAGAGAGAGGCAGGCAGAGAGAGAGGAGGAAGCAGGCTCCCCGCTGAGCAGGAAGCCTGATGCGGGCTTGATCCCAGGACCCTGAGATCATGACCTGAGCCGAGGGCAGAGGCTTTAACCCACTGAGTCACCCAGGAGCCCCTGTAAGATGAGTTCTAAAGTACCTACAGTTATTTCAGCAAATGTCTGTTGATTCCTATTGGAAACATGGGTGTGAAAGGGGGTAGATGTCTGCTTGCAAAGAGAAAATACGTTGTGGGGGAGACATCATGTGCATAGGAATGAAGTGCAGTCTTTGCATTCAGATGATCCGTACATGGTAAATCCAGAGTGTGAGTCCTGCTGTGTTACAGATAGAAAGGCAGGGGCCGAGTTATAACAGAGGAAGGAGCAGCTGATAAGGATTGAGGGAATCAAGGAGTGATTTGTTTTAACTGGAATTAGTGGTGATGGTTGTACAACTTTGCGAATATACTAAACACTACTGAATTGTAAACTTTTATTTATTTTTAAAATTTTTTGTAGTTTTTTTTGAATTGTAAACTTTTAAGAGGGTTAATTTTATGATATGTGGATTATACCTCAATTTTTTTTTTTTTAAAGTCACTTGCATGCCTTCCCCATCCTGCTCATGCAGGGGCATAGAGAAGGCTGTTGGGCTGGAATATGGGGAGGTCAGGGTAACAAGGCAAATTTCTAAGCCTAAAAGAACATAGAAGCTTGCTGCTGGTTGCCCGACTCTGTGCAGGCCCTTTAGATTCCATTAAGCTTGAACAAGGCTTGGGAAGACCCACTGATTCTCCTGGGGAACTCCTGTGGAGTGGATCTCTTCTTCTGGGCCTCTTGAGCAGTTGAAGATGTGTACTGCTGCTCTGCTGCTTCCAAAGAGAAATGGTAACAAGGTTTTAACATATGGAAACCTGGCCTTGGAAATGCCCCCATCTGCATAGTTAACAGTATTTGATTTTAGGTTTTCTCCTGCTTCCTATATTGTCTGTCTTTCCTCTCTATTCCTTTTTTTTTCTATTTATTCTGGTTTCTGACTTTTATATAAGAGGCCTTCCTCAGATATCAAGTGACTTTTTTAAGATATTTATTTGGCGGGGGGGGGGGAAGCACGCACAAGTGGGGGGAAGGGCAGAGGGAGAGGGAGAAGCAGGCTCCCCAGTGAGCAGGAAGCCTGACACAGGACTTGATCCCAAGACCCTGGGATCATGCATGACCTGAGCTGAAGGCAGATGCTTAACTAACTGAGCCACCCAGGTGCCCCAGTGTGATCATATTTAAGAATGAAGCATTATAGGCACCTGGTGGCTCAGTGAGTTAAGCGTCTGCCTCCAGCTCAGGTCATGATCCCAGGGTTCTGGGATCGAGTTCACATCAGGCTCCTTGCTCAGCAGGGAGCCTACTTCTCCCTCTGCCTGCCGCTCCCCCTATTTGTGCTCTCTCTCTGACAAATAAATAAAATCTTTAAAAAAAAAAAAAGCAGCATTATAAAGCTGATTGACAGGACCACCTGGTTGGGTGGAATTTCCCAACTGGTGGACTTCACGCTACAGGACCAAGTAGGGATCAGTTTTATTTTGTTGGAATACCCCAAGATGTTATAGGGGTACTCCCTAGAGCCAGTTAGTTTCTTAAAAAGAAGAATGGTCTGCCAAGATCATGGCTAAAGGTGGTGGGTGGCATAATGCAAAGGGGTTGCACATTTTCACCATTTGGTATGTAGACTTGTTTAATCCCCCCTTTTTCAGTATGGCACCTTTTTCCCACCTTGTGTGCTTGAGGTCCCAGTTCTTCAGCCTCTCAGGTTCATTTTCTCAATAAACCATAGCCTTCTACCACTGGGATAGGAGATTGAGGGGGTGGAGTTTCCTACCTGGATGGAACAGGGGAGCAGACCTAAGAGCCCCTCATTCAGATTGATTGCAGTCCTACACTTCATTCACCCTTGCCTAGAGACCTTTCATCTGGTACTTCTAGTCTGCTCCCTCGGGGCTGGGGAGTATGAACAGACTTGCTTTTTGACTGGGCTACCATGTCTCAGTTGCCACTGTTCTTTCTCTTTGTCCTAATAAGCTTCAGAGTTTACTTTTATTCTTACACGTTTTGAGAGGGAAGCATAAGTGTTCATTCTTTCACATTTGACAGAATAGCCCTTTACACATTTTTTTTTGTCCCTAGATAAGCAACTGGTTTCCCCAGAGGGAGCCTGTACTTGTTGAAACTCCTCACTTCAGTTACAGTGTTACTTGCTCTGTTACTTCTATTATGAGGTATTTCTGTGTTTATAAAAGAGAGCATGTTTGTAACTTAAGGTATATAGTTTATATCACATGGAAGTGGATTTGAACAACATAGAAATATTATTAATAAAGCGACTACTGGGGCGCCTGGGTGGCTCAGTGGGTTAAAGCCTCTGCTTTCGGCTCAGGTCATGATCCCAGGGTCCTGGGATCGAGGCCCGCATCGGGCTCTCTGCTCAGCAGGGAGCCTGCTTCCTCCTCTCTCCTCTCTCTCTGCCTGCCTCTCTGCCTACTTGTAATCTCTCTCTGTGTGTCAAATAAATAAAATCTTAAAAAAAATAAAAAATAAAAAAAATAAAGCGACTACTGGCACATTTTTTAACAGGAAATATTTATTGATGTGTTTGGTACAGCAGATGTCTCCTGTTTGGTAACAGGCTAGCTAAGCCATCTGCCTCTTTAATTCCAAGCGTAGTTATTGGAAAAGGTTTGATGTATACCCTGTCACTGAAATGCAGGAAGCTGCTGGGGCACTGAGGGCAGAACTCCATATTCCAGAAAGATAAGGCACTATTGTACTGTGGAAGCCTTTCCTAGTACACGGTCAGCACTTTGCTCTGCAGCCTTGAGCAGCACACAAAAGAAATGGTGTGAAGTTTGTCTTCTCTTCCTCGTGTCTACTTGTTTGCGGGTAGACCTGCTGTTTGTGGACCTTGCAATTTTAGTTAATTAGGCTTTGTGTTTTGCAATTATTGTTGCATTTACTGTTAAAGCCTCACAGTTTGAAAGTGGTAGATACTACCTTAAGGAAGAAATACCGGGACCCACTTAATTAGAGAACTTAACAATTTGTCATTAATTAGCAAGTCTGTGAGTTCCTTGGAATCACAATATTATGCTGGAAATTTATTCTGAAAGAAAATGCACTTGGATTCTTAAAGCCCTGCCTTAAATGGTAAGTTTGATTTAATACATTTCCTCCGTGTCCAGCCTAGTCGCATAAGCATTACCTCAGAACAGGCTAACCAGACACAGTTCTTTAGGAGACTGCTGTGAGCACGTCCACAGCTTATTTCCTTCCAGCAGCAGCTGGCCCTTAGAGCATCTCTCCTAGCCATGGAGGCAGAATGAAAGAGGGATCCTCCCAGAGAAGGCGATTTATTCTTGTAGCCCTCGGCTGCTCTAGTTCCCATTACACTTGTGAGGGCTCTGAGGAGCTTGCTGTCGGCTGCAGAAAGTTTTCTTATTGCTGCATCTACTGTGTGTTGAAGGAAGTTGGGCTCCTTATTCCTGCTTTGGTGTGGCATCTTAAGTTGATATTTTCCTGTTTTGTATTTTAGCCATTTAAACACATTGTTGTTGAAACTGGTAGAGGATGAGTTGCTAGATATATACTTTTTCTCATCAGCCCTGGGTTTAACTAAGATACAGGCTTTGATGGTGGCAGCTGTCAGGAGGTGATTTATTTGTTTTCTTTTGAGGCCTGAACGCCAGTGTAGCTTAGGTACTGAGTACACAATAGACCTCACCTTGGTCTGAAGTATTGGGAATACTCTTCTTGCCTCACCAGAAGAGTTTACTAGGAGATACAGTTGAAGCTTTAGCAATGAAATGTCAGAGGCTCTCTAGGACATGTAACAGCAAGAGAATGTTATGATGACAAGCATGTCCTCTGGTCCAGACTGACTTCCCATTCCAGCTCCATCACTTAGCAGCTGGTGACCTTGGATGAGTGACTTCATGGTCCTACACCTCAGTTTCCTCATATATAAACTGGGGATAATTGTACCTTAAAACGTTAAATGTGCCAAATGCTTAATGTGTGGACAGTGTTTGCTGTTGTTATCATATGGTCGTTGTTTTACCTCTCAGTGATTAGAATATCTCCCTTTTCTTTTTCAGTGATATCGTGGTCCAGATAGTAGATGCTCGAAACCCACTCCTATTTAGATGTGAGGATTTGGTAAGTGAAGCGTGACAATTCAGATGGGCAGTCCTTGGAGCCGCACCGGGAGGGCAGCATCACTGGTGGCAGTTCCTGCCCACAGGCATTCGGTTCTCTCCTCTAGCTGTGTTTAAGTAAGGAGGCCCCCCTCTCCTCCCAGGGGCAGGTGCATGCACACTGCTGCTGTTTAGACAGGTGTCTTCCTTCGAAAACAAGTATTTCCATCTGCAGGAAGGGCAAACACATGAATTTTCTAGCTTTTAGTTTGGAAGCCAGTTTGTTAATAGACATTTGCCAGTGTTTCTCATTTTTTAAGAGACATCAGTTGAACGAGCATTGCGCTTATTAGTCACGGCTCACCCATACTGTTAAGTTCTCACTCCTCATACCTCCTGTGATTTTTTTTAAAGATTTTATTTATTTATTTGACAGAGAGAGATTACAAGTAGGCAGAGAGGCAGGCAGAGAGAGAGGAAGTAGGCTCCCTGCTAAGCAGGCAGCCTGACACGGGGCTCAATCCCAGGACCCTGAGATCATGACCTGAGCCGAAGGCAGAGGCTTCAACCCACTGAGCCACCCAGGCGCCCCTGGGTGATATTTTACAAAGTTTGAAAATACCAGAGGGAGTAACAAGGAGTGAAGACTACATGAAATAATGTAATACAGGTTTTAAATTAATAAAACACCATACACATGTGAAGTATTCCTGTTAGTGTTTGAGTCCATAGTAGTAATAGTACAGAATATTTTTTTTTAAGATTTTATTTATGGGATGCCTGGGTGGCTCAGTTGGTCGAACATCTGCTTTCTGCTGAGGTCATGATCCTGGAGCCCTGGGATCAAGTCCTGCATCGGGCTCCTTGGCTCGGCGGTGAGCTTGCTTCTCCCTCTGCCTTCCCCTCCTGCTTGTGTGCTGTCTCTCTGTCTCTGACAAATAAATGAATGAAATCCTAAAGAAGAAATTATTTGTTTGATTGAGAGTGCACAAGCAGGGGAAGCAGTGGGCAGAGGGGAGGGAGAAGCAGGGTCCTCACCCAGCAGGGAGCCCAATGTGGGGCTCAGTCTCAGGACCCCAAGGTCATGACCCAAGCTGAAGGCAGACACCCAACTGATTGAGCCACCCAGGCACCCTAGTGCAGAATATTTTTAAATCCACTGGTGAGGGACAAAAATCTTAATGCTGAAACTCTTACGAAGTCAGCTCTTAAACCTTGTTTCCTAGTGAAGAGCTGTGGTTGGGAATTAATTTCAATTACTGAGTCTTGTTTTTCTTTTAGACTTCAAAAAGTATTTTTTATGGGAAGAGATGAGATTATTATTGACTATCAACACTTGGCTGAAAAATAGTCTCTGCTGGTTGGCAAATCTCCCTAGTTTTGCAGTTCTTAAACTTTTGTATAAAAGAAACAATTCAGCACTTTTTTTTTATTGTTATTATTTGTCCCAGGGGTACAGGTCTGTGAATCAATAGGTTTACACCTTTCACAGCACTCACCATAGCACAAACCATCCCCAGTGTCCATAACCCATCCACCCTATCCCTACCCTCCCACCCCCCAGTAATCCTCAGTTCGTCTCGTGAGATTAAGAGTTTCTTATGGTTTGTCTCCTTCCCGATCCCATCTTTTTTTATTTTTTCCCTCCCTATGCCCCACGACCCCCCCCACCCTGCCTCTCAAATTCCTTGTATCAGAGAGATCCTATGATTATTGTCTTTCTCTGATTGACTTATTTCGCTTAGCATAATACCCTCTAGTTCCATCTTGTTGCAAATGGCAAGATTTTGTTTATTTTGATGGCTGTGTAGTATTCCATTGTATATATATACCATATCTTCTTTATCCATTCATCTGTTGATGGACATCTAGGTTCTTTCCACAGTTTGGCTATTGTGGACATTGCTGCTGTAAACATTTGGGTGCATGTGTCCCTGAGGATCACTACCTTTGTATCTTTAGGGTAAATACCCAGTAGTGCGATTGCTGAGTTGTAGGGTAGCTCTATTTTCAACTTTTTGAGGAACCTCCTTACTGTTTTCCAGAGTGGCTGCACCGGCTTGCATTCCCACCAACAGTGTAGGAGGGTTCCCCTTTCTCCCCATCCTCGCCAACATCTCTCATTTCCTGACTTGTTAATTTTAGCCATCCTGACTGGTGTGAGGTGGTATCTCACTGTAGTTTTGAACAATTCACCACTGTTAAAGAGAGGAACTACATTATTTAAAGAAAACGAATCTATTATACTTTGACAGGGTAGGAAAGCATTTCCTTTTACCTTTCCAATTCCTAATGTTGAGGGTATTTCTAGGTATATATGATCTAACTTTTTCAGAGCTTGTTGAGGGTCAAAAGAAAGTAGCAGGATGAGAAATCATTAAATTAGGATTGACTTAAAACTGTGGGCAGTAAAAACTTTTAATACTATATAGGGCTTTTGATATAATGAGCCCAATTTTTGTTAAAAGAGGCCTTTCTCAATACCTTTGTCTTGCCTAGGAATGTTATGTGAAAGAAATAGATGATAATAAGGAAAACGTCATTCTGATAAATAAGGCAGATTTGTTGACTGCTGAGCAGCGGAGTGCCTGGGCCACGTACTTTGAACAAGAAAATGTGAAGATTATCTTCTGGTCAGCTTTGACTGAAGCCATTCATCTTATTGGTGACTCTAAGGTAACCCTGGGAGACTTTTTCAGGTTGTGTTTCTGGGAGGAGCTTTCAATTTCTGATTAGTAAGCTTTGTTTTCTTATTGAAGATTTATGGGAATCCAAATCCTCTGATAGTAGGATGACCTATAGAAAAATGAGTCATGAAGTTACTTTCCCTGGTTGTCAAATAATCTGACATCTCTGGGGCTCTATGGTACACACTGATATTAGCTATAATTTTTATTTTTTTTTAGATTTTCAGCAGGAAATTGTATAGAAAGTCTCTCAATGACTTTGTAATTGGTTTTAACAGGAGGTGGGTACAACCAAAGCAAACTTGATTAGAATCTCTTTTGACATTGTTTTCAAAATAAACAAATGAAATAATCCTAAGATATACCATGTTATCTTGTTTTTTTCTTTTAAGATTTTATTTATTTTATTTTTTGAGACGGAGAGAGAGCACACATAGGGGGAGGGGCAGAAGGAGAGGGAGAAGCAGAAGCAGACTCCCTGCTGAGCAGGGAGCCCGATGTGGGGCTCCATCCCAGGACCCTGGGATCCTGACCTGGACTTGAGCCAAAGGCAGACGCTTAACTGAGTCACCTAGGTGCCCTATACTATTTTATTTTTTAACATAAATTTTACAGAAACCGTTTGGAGTTGGTTTTTTTTGTTTTGTTTTTAACGTAAACTCTGCACCTAGTGTGGGGCTTGAGCTCACAACCCCAAGATCAAGAGTCTCTTTGAACTCTAAGACTGTACTACTAATTTTACTTCATAGTTACTACTAGCTATTAGTTACTACTAGTTATTATAACTACTAGTTATTAGTAGTTAATAACTACTAGTTATTAGTTATTATTTTTTATTAGAAAATATACCCCAGAGGTGCCTGACTGGTTCAGTCCGAGGAGCATGTGACTCCTTTCCCTAGGCTTTTCCTTTCGTTTTCTCTTATCTCTGTCAGCCATCTATAGACTGTTTTGTGTGTTGAGCTGAGTGCCAATGAATACAGTGCCCTCCCCTTGGTGATATCACAGGTTAGCTCTAACTATGAATTCTTTCCCTCACCTTCATGGCAGACAGTCATATAATCTTTGTTATTTATCTGTGTTAAATGATCAAGACCAGGTAGCTCACTCTTTCTGTCTACGTTTAGAAAGTTCTTCAGTTCAGTGAAGCCAAGTCAGCCTCCCTTGCCTTTGATCTCAGGACTCTTCCTTTGTCCCCTTAGTTCTCTCTGTGTGTATTTTCTGGTATCCTAGTCATCATGGATACAATATCTGGGACACTCTTCATCTCAGGTGCCTCTCTGCCTATGTCAGAAAACACTTAAAATTGGTGGCACCTAATTGTATGCATTAGTATTCAGAGGGATGATTATTTCTTATAATCAGAATACTCCCAGTAATTCAATTTTTGTTAATTCACCCCATTCAGAGGAGCTGTGTTAAGCTCTTGGCTCATTTAACCTGTGAACAACCAAATCCCTCAAATATTTTTTAAAGAAGAAAAGACTTATGCAAATCTGATCCCATATTTACATGTGGAAGTTTTTCATTTTGTATTTACCTCAATTTAGGACATACAGTTGCTCTGAAATATTGTTAGCAATTTGGGGTTAAGATAATTCATTTTGGTTGTACAGTTTGCTTTTCTCTCCTCCTAGCTTTGAATCTACAAATTTTGTGTGTTTGTCCTTCTATATATATATATATATATTCTTTCCAGTCATTGATAACATTGTTAAACAGATTAGGACCAAGGGGAGAACTCGGTAACCTTTTGTGAACTTACTAAGCCCTCTGTACAGCATTTTGATGTGATGAATACAGATGTGTTCACAGGGATGTAACAACAATAATTATTCCATTGTTACTATTGCTAATAAAAACTAAACCATAGAAAGCTTATTCTGTGCCAGGTACCACTGTCCTAAGCACTTTATTCATTGTATTCATTTAATCATCTCAGCAGTAAGTAAAAGTGCTTATCCTCAGGTGGTCTGGCTTCCTGGCTTGTCTTAGCTGTTATTTCTATTGTTTCAACTCTTTTCTGGAGACCAATGTTTTACTAAAGTTTTGTGTTTTTTGTGTGTGTGTTTTTTTTGTTGTTGTTGTTGTTTTTAAAGATTTTATTTATTTTATTTGACACACAGAGAGAGATTACAAGTAGGCAGAGAGGCAGGCAGAGAGACAGGGAGAGGAGGAAGCAGGCTCCCTGCCGAGCGGAGAGCCGGATGCAGGCCTCGATCCCAGGACGCTGAGATCATGACCTGAGCCGAAAGCAGAGGCTTTAACCCACTGAGCCACCCAGGCACCCATTACTAAAGTTTTTTTAATAAATATTTATCACTGTAATTACTTAACCCGGATGTACCAACCCAATAACTATCAAAAACGGAAAAAAGAGGGGCGCCTGGGTGGCTCAGTCATTAAGTGTCTGCCTTCGGTTCAGGTCATGATCCCAGAGTCCTGGGATTGAGCCTCACATTGGGCTCCCTGCTCGGCGGGAAGCCTGTTTCTCCCTCTCCCACTCCCTCTGCTTGTGTTCCCTCTCTCGCTGTCTCTCTTTGTCAAATAAATAAATAAAATCTTAAAAAAACAAAAAAGATTAGTTTCTACATCTGTGGTATTCCCTGAACTGTTAACCAAGTAGTACATTGGTGACTATCTTTCTAGGACTCACCAGCTATCTTGTAGACTTGCTCCCATACCCAATTCTGTGTTGGCAGAGCATGGTTATGGAAGATAACTGTTTCTCCCTTTTTGAGTTAGCCATCATTTACTTCTCCCAAGTCCTCTGAAGTGTCTGCCGTTTTTTGTGATTTCCCAAGACCAATAACCAGCTACTGTTGTGATATCATAGCTGGAATCACATCTGTCATTTGAGTATCGAACATGAATTTATTAGAAATAGTTTGATAGTCACTGTTTTCTCACCTATATGAAATTTGGTTCTTCCTTTGCAATTGTTTGACCCCTTCTTATTTGAAAAAAAATGTCAGTTTTCAAGCTGAGTACTTTGGTTTTCTCTTGGCCATCTGTTAAATTGCACTGTATTTCCCCAAAGGATTGACTTTTCCCTTCTTTTTATTTTTTTATTTTTTTTAACATTTTTTTAAGATTTTATTTATTTATTTGACAGAGTTATAGCAAAAGAGGGAACACCAGCAAGGGGAGTGGGAGAGGGAGAAGCAGGCTTTCCCTGCAGAGCTCCCGCAGGGGAGCCCAATGCAGGGCTCGATCCCAGGACACTGGGATCATGACGTGAGCCAAAGGCAGACGCTTAACGACTGAGCCACCCAGGCGCCCCTTTATTTTTAATATAACTGGCACAAAATCCTTTTGTTGTCTTTATCATTTTTCTGTGACCTAAACTGCTTTTAGTTTTAATAGTTTTTTTTAATCCACATCCACATTCAGTTCACATTACTGTTTTCTGTTTCTTTCATATTTTGAAATGATCCAGAAGAGCTCACAGTGAAGACATACATTCTTTACATTCCTTGCTCACTTCTCTATAGAAATTGCTTCCAGTTCTATGGTTCTATTATAACCCATGCTGCCATGTTTCTTTTTGACCTGCCAGGTTTGATCATGAAATCATGCCTATTTTCCCTGACATTTTGTTTACATCTCTACTTTCTTAAAACTTAGGATACTTGTTTAACTGAGTTCATTGGGTCCTCTTCTGTGATGGTTACTCATTCTAGCATTAGGTGATTTAGAAATGATTCAAGGTTTGCATTACTTCTGAATCCAAACCTACTCCTCTTGTTAATTCAAATTAGTAATACTGTAATTGTCTTATTTTTGCTTTGTTATCAGTAGGAGTTCAGAAGAATTAACACATCCTTGAAGAGTAAATGATTTGTATCTTTTTCTTTGCATATGTGAATCATTTTCACATGTGGAGTTTAGTTTTGTTGCTTCTGCATTTCATCCAGAGAGAGCTATGCTCCACAGTGCTTTGATTTATTAAAGGCAAGTATAAAGGAATAACAGTTTCCTGAAACATGCAAATCACAGTCTTTAAAAATGCAAATGTAAATAGAAACTCAAATTATAAACCATGCCCTTCTTGCTTTGTGCAAAGAAGAGAATGTTAAATACTTTATCGTTAATGAGAAATGCTTCGCTCTATAGCCTGGTGCAAAATAACGTACTGCCAAAGAATTCAGCTTGACAACGGCTTTTTCTAAACTCTTGCTTTTTTTAAAGATGTTATCTGTTACAAACATAATGGATATTGTTTGTACAAAGTCGAAATAATACAGAAATGTATAAAGTGTGGGTGCCTGGGTGGCTCAGTGGGTTAAAGCCTCTGCCTTCGGCTCAGGTCATGATCTCAGGGTCCTGGGATCAAGTCCCACATCGGGCACCCTGCTCAGCAGGGAGCCTGCTTCCTCCTCCACTCTGCCTGACTCTCTGTCTACTTGTGATCTCTCTCTCTCTCTCTCTCTCTCTCTCTCTCTCTCTGTCAAATAAATAAAAAATAAATAAATAAATAAGAAATGTATAAAGTGAAGGCCTACTGTTCCTCCCGTCCCCACAGAGCACCACTTCTGCTAATTTGTTGTATCCTTTCACCAAAAGGCTTACCTTATCTCCCTGTTTTCATCTTTTCTGGTCTCCTTCATAACTTGTCTTGTCCTGTCTTCATCTGAGATAACCATCTGTGAGTACATTCACTAGAGTGAAAGGTGCCATTGTTGTTCACTTCTGAGCTTTTATGGTTTCTGTCCTCTCTTCAGGAGCAGGCGAAGGGGGATGCTGGGGAAGCCAGCACAGCCGAGTCCGAGAAGTCCAGTAGTGATGAAGCTGCAGTCTCATACAGTGAGCCCGGACATCTCGCAGACAGCGGTTCCCTCACACTTAGTGACGTTGCCCCTAGTGATGAAGACTCCAGTGAGTATGAGGACTGTCCGGAGGAGGAGGAGGAAGAGGTTTGGCAGACATGTTCAGGAGAGGACAGCAACCCTGATGAGGAGGCCTGTGGCCAGGACTGGCAGGGAAGCCGCCCTGTGGATTCTGAGGCTCAGGGTAGGAAGAGCCTGCAGGAGTGCACACACAATTTTAGCCACCTGGTATCGAGGCAGGAATTGTTGGAGATCTTTAAACAGCTGCACACTGGGAAGAAGGTGAAAGACGGACAACTTACAGTTGGACTGGTAAGATTTTCGAAATAAGTCCTCAGACTGTTACCACATGGGTACCTTTTTTTTTATTTTTAAGATTTTCTTATTTGAGGGCTGCTTGGGTGGCTTAGTTGGTTGGGCATCTGCCTTCAGCTCAGGTCATGATCCCAGGGTCCTAGGATCAAGTCCCACATCAGGCTCCTTGCTCAGCAAGGACCCTGCTTCTCCCTCTGCTGCTCCCCCTGCTTGTGCTCACATTTCCTCTCCCTCTTTCTCTTTCTCTCTGACAAATAAATCAAGACCTGAGCCCAAACCAGGAGCTGGACCCCCAACTGACTGCATCACCCAGGCGCCCCACCACATGGGTATCTTTATTTCTAATCCCTGGGTAGCTACACTGGAACCCAAGAGACCAACCAAGTTTCTGGCGTCACAGGGAATGTTACTGCCCTCTTGTTGCCTGCTGGCATTGTGAGAGTAGGTGAAGCCCAACTCGAAAGAGTGAACTCTCTCAAGACTTCTACTGGTTACAACCCTATTTATATCAGTTATCTTCTCCCATCTTCCAATTCAGCCCTGCCAGTCCTGTGACTTCCCAAGAGGTAGCAGAATGAGAACACTTTTAGGTTTTCTTCAGACTTACAGTTCAATAATCTTACCTTCTATAGGGTTTTGGTGTCATGTGATCCTTGCCAACTTGTATTATAAATATTCCAGATATATTTTAGGGAGAATCCCAACATCTTTGGGCCAAGCAGACGTGACTGGGGCTTTAGTTACATAAGAACAAGGGAAATGAGATCCCATCCGTAGCTACATATACACTAATTCTAGAGGTGGCTGTGAGAAGTGCTACCTCAGAGACGTACAGCACAGCTCCAGGGGCCCCATCTTTAGCTAAGGAAATGTTAGATGTTAGAGAAGGTTACTTTAAAGGTCTCTCATCCAAGAGAACAAAACCGTGAGGGAAAGTACATTGTGGCAGGTTTAAAATCTTCTAGCTCTTAAGTTACATGCCAAGTATAGCTAATCCTAATTGTTTTGAAGCGCGCTCACCCCCCGCCCCCCACACGCCTGCTTACAGTGACTGTAGCAGATGAACATTTCACTTCAGAGCACTAGTTAAAGGAATTGCCCCTGCAGCGGGGCAGACGTAGCATAGTGCCCAGTGCTACAGTGGGAGGGACTCACTTGCTGTGAACCTTGGAGAACTTAACGTCATTTCTCTCAGTTTCACAGCTTCAGCTTCTTTTCTTTATATGATTGCTAAAAAGTCATTTTCTACATGCTGCCAGAAAGTCCAGCTTCCCTAAAAGAGAGGAGGAAGCAGGCTCCCCGCTGAGCAGGGAGCCCGATGCGGGGCTCGATGCCAGGACCCTGAGATCATGACCTGAGCCAAAGGCAGAGGCTTTAACCCACTGAGCCACCCAGGTGCCCCCAGAAGGTAAATGTTTAAGCAAAGCCCCCAGAGTGGAAATACGTTTGTGGAACAGCAGATAACAGTATGGCAAAGTGTGGCGAGGAATGAGAATGAAGACTGGAACAATGGATATTGTCTCTTATGAAGCCTGGAATAGAGGTGGAAGGTTTGGGGTTTTATGTTCAATGGAATTGGTGTTTATAATCTTCTAGTCACACTGATAAAGGATTCTTAGAAGTAAGAGGGACTTGGATTTGGAGGTACAGGGGAAAGCCTGAGAAAAAGCCTGGAGCAAGGCTGCCATGATTGGAGCATTTATTTGAGAACCTTTATATGATCCTGCTAGGAGTAATTGAAGAGCTTGCTAACCCATATCAAGCCAGTGTGCCATTTAACATTTTTAACCAATGAAACAGAAGCTTCCTAACAAGTTGTTAAAAATTAAAGATTAATTGTATGTGATGATGTTTAAAATGCCTGTCTGATACTCAGCTTCACCCACCTTGTGAAACGGACAGAAGAAACAGTGAAACGCCTATAAGATGGGACATTATGGGGAGAGCTGGGAACAGGGGGCTGAGGTTTATCGTAACATCTACTGTTATATCAAGACCTATGAAAATAAAATGTACTTAGCTTGATTGTTCATCACTGGAAACAGTGATGAGGAAGAATTCATTTACCAGGAAACGTGTGTGAATAAATACGCCCTCACCACAGGGGAGAAAATTGTCAACGGACAGCATCTATTTCAAATAATGTTTTGAAGCCCCCAGGCACTTAACACCACTGTTGCACTGTTGCACTTTGTGTCTGTTATCTTTGGGTTCGACATAGGTAGTGTTTGACTCTTCAGTAACTTAGCTGTCTCTTACAGGTGGGCTACCCGAATGTTGGTAAGAGTTCCACGATCAATACTATCATGGGTGACAAGAAAGTGTCTGTATCTGCCACACCTGGCCACACCAAGCATTTCCAGGTATTTCTGTGGCATCAGCTTCTCAGATTTCCTCCCTCTGGGTGCTTCTCTGAGGTTCTTTGCCACTCGTGTGCTGGTCTTTTCCCTTCCTGTGCTGTGTGCCCAATGTAAATTTCTCACTTGTCTTTCAGACCCTTTATGTGGAACCTGGCCTCTGCTTATGTGACTGCCCCGGCCTGGTGATGCCATCCTTCGTCTCTACTAGGGCAGAGATGACTTGCAGTGGAATCCTCCCCATTGACCAAATGAGAGACCACGTCCCCCCTGTGTCACTAATATCCTTTCTGCTTTGTAAAAATTGGTTATTCTGTGTAAATTAGGGCTTTAAGTTTGTTTGGGACATTGCTTTGCATTGGGTGTATTCATGACTGCTATTGAATGGAAAAACCTGAAATACTGACTAGTGATCTGCCCAGGTTTATACAGTGAGGTAGCATCAGGACTGCAGGAGTAGGACCTCATGGCCTGATGGCAACAGTGTCCCTTGATATCAATGGGAGAGCCTGGGCTTTGGATCTCGGCTCCCAGTTGAATCCTGACACTGGTATTTGACTATTTGTGTTACCTTCATCAGCTTGCTTAACCTTCCACAAACATTCATTTTCTGAAAAATTACAAAAAGCTACCTCACAGTTGATTGTGAGAATGTAATCATTATAGCCAACATTTATTGCACACTTACTGTGTGCTCTACACACTTACCAAGTAATCTCATTTAACTCTTAAAGCAACCCTTGACGTGGGTACTGCTATTGTTCGCATTTTTTCAAGCTTGAGGAAAGTCAGGCACAGAGAACTTAAACAATTTGCCAAGATATAGCAGTTAGTAAGTAGCTAATTAGGGACTCTGCCACCTCCCAGCATAATGAGTTACCTTCTATGAAGCATCTAGAATAGTGTCTGATATGAAAAAAGTACTCAAAGATAGACATACTAAGAACCACGGCGTCTTAAGATTTTATCCTCCTTACCCGCCAGTTCGCCTGTTACCATTCCGTGTGTGCTTGTGGCAGACAGGAGGCTCCGTGAGACCGGCATGCTGATTTGTTAGTTTGTAGTAGGGTAAGCTGCAGTTCCTGACGTGATCCTTCATGACTGCCCTAAAGGCCACAGCTTTCATGCACCCCAGTTTAATTTCTTTCTCTGTAAGAAATAATGGGGAAGAAATCATTTACCAGGACAGGTAAAATATAGTGTACCACTAAAACAGAATAGTGTACAGTAGTTAAAAATACTGCACTAAGTCTGCCTGAAGTGACCTGGGTAAATCTCAAAACATACACAGTGTGACACCATTTCTATAAAAATTGTCGTCTCGCAGAGCCATACTTTGTATTAATAAATACTGGTAAATGTGAAAGTCTACAGAGTGGCCTGGCGACTGCACGCAGACTCACTTACCTCCTGGTGGCGGGAGGGGCTGTATAGTGTTCGAAAGATTTGCATTTTCAGTACAGTTTTCTCATAGATGACATTGTTACTACCTGTTGATAGTTGGGAACACAGATGTTACATTACTGAATGCTTCTCTGTATGTTTTTGACTTCTCTGTGAATTAGCGGTCAGGTGTGTACTGAGCACTTATCACAAGCCAGGTTAGGTTGGGTTCCGTGGAGGCCACAGGCGTGAATCATCCATGGATCCTGCCCTGGCCAGATGCAGTCTGGAGGGCAGATGTCCCTTAATAACTGGTACAAGGTAGCATGGTGTTTAAAGAGAAAAACAAGTATTGAGAAATTAGTGAGAAACTACCCTTCTTTTCTGGAGAGGTAAAAAGGCTTCTGTCCTAGAAGTGCTGAATTAGGAAGCATGTGTCAGAAGCTGTGATGGGGAGGGGGTCAGTTCAAGGCAGTGGATTCCTTGACAAGCCTATGTTTGCCAGAATATTCCAAGACATGTCTTAGAAGCTACCTATGGCATTAATATCATAAAGCCTAGAGAGGATGAAGATCCCCATCGACCTCCAACATCAGAAGAACTGTTGACAGCTTATGGATGTGAGTTATGATTTATTTTAAAACACGAACAAAAAAGTAACAACGTAGTTAATGAGAAAACTACGCCAGAAAGATACAAATTCACATTATTCCTTAGCATTTGGTATGTTCTCTTCCAATGTTGGTGCTTTTGTCTCTGTCGGCCTTGCCCACAAGCTGTTCTGGAGGTGGGTTCGGAGTGCAGCGATGAGGAAGGGAGAGCTGACTGCTGCCTGAGTAGTAGATTACTGCAGCGTGTTAAGTGCTTTCTAGAGTTAGAGGAGGAGATGATTTGAGTCCCTGGCCTCTTCCTCAGGTCTGCCCTTATGGACCTTCACAGTAGCAGTCAGTCCCACTCCAGGGGAGACATATCTTCCCAGGCTCTCCTGGTCTCGGGCCCCTCCCTGAAGGAAGACTACATGCGGGCAGTATCGAAAGCTCCCGCAGCATGCCCGCAGCTGTCTCGTGCTTTGAAGAAAAGGCCCTTTGGGCATTCACTGTTTTATTGGTACTCAGGTGTAGACATGCATTCTGACTGAGACCATGTTGGCTTTTTCCGGAGTCCTCTCCCAAACAAAAGAGAAGGGATGTTGGGAAGAAAATGAGATGCTGTCGTAGCAGGATAGGAGAGTTGTGAGGGCAGCTGGGGAAAGGAAAGCCCTCAGAGACTGGGACAGAGTTGAGTGTGGTCAGGATGGGGACACAAAACAGCCTCCCTTGCCTTCCATCACTCCCTTGGAAACCGTGTTTGACTTTAAAATGAGTCAGCCACCCTCCCACCTCTGTGTCTTAACCCAGTTCTATGTGGGAGCTACCTATTGTTCAAGTGGTTGTGATTTATTTACCTTAAATATAAACTTTAAAGGTGGTCTGGAGGAACCTATGTCTACCTAAAGAAATAGCAACATTAGAAACATTTCCGTATATCTGTGGCATGCATGCCTTTAGAGGAACTGCCACCAGTGGGGAAGGAGTTGGGGTTATTTGAGTGATTTGATACGAAGAGAAAAAACTTGTATTTTTCTCACAGGGAAAGGTGATTTGATATGAAACACACTTAAACCAGAACTCGAACTTAGGTTGGGGGACTTTTTTTTTTTTTTTTTTTAAGATTTTATTTTATTTGACAGAGACACAGCAAGAGAGGAAACACAAGCAAGCATGGGGAGTGGGAGAGGGAGAAGCAGGCCTCTGGCCGAGCAGGGAGCCCAATGCGGGGCTCAATCCCAGGACCCTGGAATCACGCCCCAAGCCGAAAGCAGACGCTTAACGACTGAGCCACCCAGGTGCCCCTAGTTGGGAGACTTTTTTTTTTTTTTTAAAGATTTTATTTATTTATTTGACACAGAGAGAGAGATTACAAGTAGGCAGAGAAGCAGCCAGAGAGGGAGGAGGAAGCAGGCTCCCTGCTGAGCAGGGAGCCCGATGTGGGCCTCTATCCCAGGACCCTGAGATCATGACCTGAGCCGAAGGCAGACGCTTAACCCACTGAGCCACCCAGGCGCCCCTGTGAGAGTTCATTTTAAAAGATGTTGCTAAATAATTTTTAATTTGCATTTCTTTAAATACTAGTGAAATGGGTTATGTTAGCCATTCTGTTTCTTCTGGGAATCACCTTTTTCTATGCATCTTTTGTTCTCTTAATGATTTGTAGGGGTTCTTCATGGTTTCTTTAGCCCTGTAGACATTAACAATTTTAATAGCCTTTTTTTTTTTCCTTTTTGGCTTGATGGGGTTTGGTGTTTTACTTGGGAAAGGTCTTCCCTATTTCAGAAGGACAAAATTGTTTCCTTTTATATTTTTAATCTGTCTAAATGTATTTTTGTGTATTTTGTGAACTAGAGTTCTCACTATTTTCTTCTAAACTGACAGAGCCTACTACACAGCTAATAGGTGAGGAAGCTGAGTTTTGAACCCCACCTGTCTGCCAAAGCCCATATTCTTAACCACTGTGCTCTGCTACTTTCTCTAGTTGAGTCAGTATTAGAGCGATCTTTCCATATGTTTGAGAAGCTGGAAAAAGCATACATAGATCATTAAACAAGAAGAGACTTACTGTATTGCTTTTGGTATTGCTAATAATAGTGACAATGTAGCATTCTACAGGTAGTCTCCATGATTAAATGTTTTTAAAATCAAGAGACGAAAGAAATGAGTCGAGAGAAATTGAATGTCTCTGTTACTGTGTGATACTAGGATATCAGAACAACATAGTCTGTTCACCTGGATTGTCAGATGTCTTTATGGTACTAACCAGATCATCTACAGTGATGGTTGCTTTTTGAAAGCTTGTGAATCAGGGGCGCCTGGGTAGCTCAGATGGTTTGGCTCAGTTCATGATCTCCAGGTCCCAGGATCGAGCCCCATGTTGGACTTCCAGCTCAGCGGGGAGTCTGCCTTCTCCCTCTGCCTCTCCTGCTTGTGCTTACCTCCCCCACACAACCCTGGCAGATGAATGAAAATCTTTTTAGAAAATAAAGCTAACAAGTCAGGATGCACAGTTAGTGGGGTAACAGACTAAACTTCCATCACCTCGGTTGTCTTTGTTGTGACCTTCTGGCTTCTGACTTGGGTTTTGCACCATTATTTCTCTTCACAGACATGCGAGGATTCATGACGGCGCATGGGCAGCCAGACCAGCCTCGGTCTGCACGCTATATCCTGAAGGACTATGTCAGCGTAAGTGAGCCCGGCTCCTTGTTGCTCTGGAGGAAATAGGCCTTCGTTCTTACTGTGTGCTTTTAGATGCCGGCAACCTGTTGATATAGAAAGGCGATACTTCCTCACCGAGGTTGTGTTGTCAGAGAGGCAGCGTGGGCAAGGTTTGCACGGCTCTTCTGAGGGAGGGGATCCATGGCCTTGCCCAGGCATTCTTGATCCAGGGGAGCTAGCATCATCTGGACCCGACAGGTAACAGACAGCGTAATGTAGGGAGAGGGCTCTACGCTTGTCAGCAATGGAAGTGAGAAAATGGGTGCCTCTGGTTTTTCCATCTCCTGCAGCCATGTCCCCGCCCTCCCTGCAGCCTAGCTGGTCATCTGCCTTTCTCCCTGCCCTTGCCCTCGCAACAGCAGCACTCCCAGCGAACCCTGCTGAGGGCAGTGCGAAATGTTTTCTTTGTGTCACCTCATTAAAAATACACCACGAGTCTTTGAGGTTATTCTTCTCCTATTACAAATGAACATGTGCTAAGTAGAATAGGAATTAATAATACCTATCTCATGATATTATTATGGGAAATAAATGAGAAAAATATATGTGGAGACACACACACCAATAAGCTCAGTGCCTGGCGCATAGTTAACCCGCAATAGTTTTTATGTGTTAAGCTGAATTCTTTTCAGAAGCAAGCATTCTGGATCTCCAGTAATAACTGGTTATGAGGATTTGGCTTTGTTCCCCCTTCTCTGTGCCACCTGAGCAGAGCTCTGGGAATCACAGGAGTCAAATTGGGCAGCATACTCGCTCGCCTTCAGTTCAGGAAGAAAGAAGTTAATAGAATATTTGGGTAAATTATTTATTCATTTACCGTTTATAAAACTATGGAAGATGAGAAGATGAGTTAAAACCAACCACAGTTTATAGAGCGTTTACAGTGGGAAGCAGAAAACTTGGCGCCCAGTGAGCAGCCGCGGCCAGCCCAACATCCCCACTAGTATCATCCCGCTGGCCAGTTGTGTCCTGGTTTTTGTTTTGGAAAATATTTATCCTAAATATACTCATGTCAGTGTACTGAAGAACACTTTCATAGAAATGAAAACAAGGTAAAAGGGAGCACAAAGGAGAAAGATTTCCTCCTGGTGTGAGGGCTGTGGGCCGGTGAGGCCTCCGAACACATTAAGGAGCACAGTCAGTGTCTTCATTAGGGCTCTCCAGTTGTAGGAGACGGAACTCAGCTCTGCTCGCTGCATCAAAAAGCAGGAAGCTTGCCAGAGGGGGCCTGGCAGAGAGAATCTTCTCAGAGGACTTTTTCTTCTGAGATAACACAGATGGCACCTGTGATGTGCTGTCAGGCCTCTTGTTGTCTTCGTAGGGTAAACTGCTGTACTGTCATCCTCCTCCTGGAAGAGACCCTGTGACCTTTCAGCAGCAACACCAGCGGCTCCTAGAGAACAAAGCAAATGGTGGCGGACTGAAAATACATCCAGGCAGAAGGAAAAAAGAAACACAGATTGAAAATATAGTTGATAAAACTTTTTTCCATCAAGTAAGTTTTAAAGTTTTTCTGTATCTTCTGATCCAACACATTTTATGTAGCAGTTTTGTTGAAATAACCCGTTCACATAGCCTGAAATTCACTCTTCTAAAGTACAATTCAATAGTTTGTTGTATATTCAGAGTTGTGCAATTATCATCATAATTTTAGAACATTTTTTTCACTCCAGAAAGAAACATTATAGCCATTAGCAGTGACTCACCATTTGCCTCTCCCCACCCCAGCCCCTGCCAACCCCTCATCTACTTTCTCCTACATAGACTGGCCTATCCTGAATGTTTCACATAAATAGAGTCACCCACTCTGTGGCCTTTTGTGACTGGCTTCTTTAACTTGGCATCATGACATTAAGGTTCATCAATGTATCAGTACTTCTTTTTATTGCCAAGTAATATTCCATTGAATCGATAGACCACATTTTGTTTATCAGTAGATGGAATTTGGTTGTTCTTTCTTCTGTGCTGCTGTGAACATTCATGTACAAGCTTTTGTTTGAACATAAGATTTTTCAGTTCTCTTGGGTATATAATTAGGAGTGGAATTGCTGGGTCCTATGGTAACTCCACGTTTAACATTTGAGTTACTGCCAGACTTTCTGAAGTAGCTGTTCCGCTGTACATTCCCACCAGCAGTGTATGAGGGCTTTAATTTCTTTACATCCTTACCAGTATTTCTTTTCTGTCTTTTTCGTTTTAGCCATTCTAGTATATGTAAAGTGATATGTCATGATTTTGATTTGTATTTCCCTAAGGATAAATGATGTTGATAATCTTTGCATGTGCTCATGGGCACATGTATGTCTTCTTTTGAGAAGACTTCTGTTGGGTTATAAGAGTTCTTTATATGTCCTGATAAAAGCCTTTATCATAATATGCAAATATTTACCATTAAGTGGGTTTTCTGAGCCAGTACATTTTAATAACTTTAGTTATTACACCACAGCTACAGTTTGTATGCTGCATTTTAAAGAGCAAATTTATATGCAGAACAGTTAAATCCTGTAACTGTATTTAATATATTTATTAAATGTTTTTGTGACTGCTACAGCCAGAAAAGTTTGGCTGGCGTAGGGGTCATCTGTATCCAGAGAATGAGTCTTGTTGTACTTACATAATGCTTTGTGTCCCTCACACAGTGAGTTTGTTAAAGTGGGCCAAGCAGAAAGTATTGTCCCCATTTTATTATGTACCACTGAGGACACTGAAGCCCAAGGAGGCCAAGTGAGTTATTCAAGGACGCTTGTCTTAAATGGCAAAGCTGAGATAGAACTTAGATTGTTAAAAAAAACAAAAACAAAAACAAAACTTAGATTGTTATGGCTCCTGGTTTGAATTATTTCCAAGTCTACCAATATTTAGAAGGAAATTTAACAATATGCAGAAAGATTACAGGTTCTTCCTTGGGCCTGCTACTGTTATGCAGGACATGTAAATGGAAGTTTTAAGTGTTTACAGAATGTTTCTAAAGGTCATGTGCAAGAAAGCTGAAAACTTAAAGGTACCAAAGCTTTAACCTCTAGAGTAACGTTTTACTGTTATAAGAAGATCATGAATTATTGCTTTACACTTCCAGAATCATGTGGGATTAATTTTTTTAACTAAGTAAAACTTAAAATTTGTTTAGTTCTTTTTGTTTGTGTTCTACTTAAGTAAAATCACAAGTTTACAAAAACTTTTTTGAGGACTTACTAAGTGCGCGTACTGCTCTAGGACCTAGGATACCAAAATAAGTAAGACACAATTACTGTTTTCAGGGAGATCACATTCGAGCTAAGGGGAGATGGGCAAGCTAACAAATAACATGACATATTAGGTCTAGGGCAGAGGTGTAAGCCAAGTACTTTGTGAACCCAGATTGGGGAGCAGTTCTTCCTGGGGCTGGGAGGAGAGTAGGTGAGTGAAAGCCACAGAGAGGAGGTGATATCTAATCTGGACTCTGAGGGACAGCGAGAAACCTGCCAGTTCAAAGGAGTGGTGAGTCAGGGCGCCTGGGTGGCTCAGTGGGTTAAAACCTCTGCCTTCGGCTCAGGTCATGATCTCAGGGTCCTGAGATCGAGCCCCGAATCAGGCTCCCTGCTTAGCAGGGAGCCTGCTTCCTCCTCTCTCTCTCTGCCTGCCTCTCTGCCTACTTGTGATCTCTCTCTCTCGCTCTCTGTGTCAAATAAATAAATAAAATCTTAAAACAAAAAACAAAGGAGTGGTCAGGGCATTCTCCAGGCAGGGGAAGTAGTCTGAAGAAAGGCGTAAAGAGATGGGAGTGTGGGTTCTGTGAGTAGAGTCCGTGCTGTAAGTAGCCCTGTGCACCATGTGAGGGAATAGGAACTTGAATCCCCAGGCTGCAGGGAGCCCCCCACGGGTTTGTGAGGACAGGAAGAGGGATATGTGATTGGAGAACTCTAGTGGAAGCGTGGAACCTGGATGAGAAAGGAGTCTTACAGAGGTCCAGTGAACGTTAATGAATACCAGGGCTAGGGCAGGGTGGTGGAGAGGAGGGGATAGGGGATAGGTGCACCAAATCCTAGAGGCTGGAATCCGTAGAACTCAGTGGCTGGCTGTATGTGCTAGACGAGGAAGGCAGCGGGAGTGCTATGTTGGTGGCCAGTGGGAGATGGCATTTGAAGCTCTGGGACGAAGCAAAGTTGAGGACAAAGAATGCACTGAAGACAGAATGCTGAGAAACTTAAATAAGAATGGGGACAGAGGGGCGCCTGGGTGGCTTGGTCAGTTAAGCCTCTGCCTTCAGCTTAGGTCATGATCCCAGGATCTTGGGATCCAGCCCCCATTGGGCTCCCCGCCCAGCAGGGAGCCTACTTCTCCCTCTGCCTCCCATTCTCCCTGCTTGTGTGCACTCGCTTTCTCTCTTTCTGAGAAATAAATCTTAAAAAAAAAAAAAAAAAGAGTGGGGAGAGAAAGGAGCAGTGAAGGAAGTGGAAGTCTGCTGTCTTAGAGTTCTCCATAAATAATTCTGTGCTCACATCTCAAATAATGCTGTCTTACTTCCTAGGAAAACGTGAGAGCTTTGACCAAAGGAGTCCAGGCTGTGATGGGCTACAAGCCTGGGAGTGGCCTGGTGACCGCAGCTACTATGAGCTCTGAGAGCAGGGCTGGAAAGGCCTGGAAAAAACATGGCAACAGAAATAAAAAAGAGAAAAGTCGTCGACTCTACAAGCACCTGGATACGTGAACTTGGGCTGCAACAGAAATGGCATCTGCCTTGTGCATCCGGAATAGAAGAGGAGCTGCTCTGGTCTGTGATGCCGTGGCCGCACCAAACAGTCAGTACCGAGATGGAGGAGCTCCTTGGGGCACCGAGTCTCACACAGTCGTCTTGGAGCCCCAGAAACCTTGTCCTGTAGAAGGCTGAACTTAAGATGAGGGAACAAATGACTGTATGTGTGTGTGAACAAATACACCCAGGCATACTAATTTGTAAGTTCGGGGTTTTTTTGAAAAGTACTAAAATTAAATTGCCACTGACAGATGTCTTATTGGTTTATGTAGATACACTGCCATTTGGACATTTCACGTTCTTTAAACAGTTTCAATTTGCCAAGACTGATGGGATTTTAGATGGCTTCTTTGGAGAACATTATTTAGGTTAATGATTCTCAATCTCACACGTACCAGCACACCCTTGGGATGACAGAAGGCGTATCCGATCTTGGAATGGGGGACTGGCATGTGTAGTTTGCAGAAGCTTCTGGAGAACACGACCTTCTATAGAATATCACATCAACATGAGCTGCTACTAGAGAAGGAAACGTGGTTTTCTGTGGCTCACTACAGGGGTAAGAAAATGGGATAAGCAGCTAATTTTTGTTTTAGGCATAGGGATCCCTGATCTCCTTGGTACTTATAACCACCAAGAATGACAAAGGCAAGGGCACCTGTGTGGCTCAGTGGTTAAGCGGCTGCCTTCGGCTCTGGTCATGATCCCAGGGTCCTGGGATCAAGCCCAGAATCAGGCTCCCTGCTTGGTGGGAAACCTGCTTCTCCCTCTCCCACTCCCCCTGCTTGTGTTCCCTCTCTTGCTGTATCTCTCTCTGTGTCAAATAAATAAATAAAACCAATAAATGAAATCTTACAAAAAAGAATGGCAAAGGTAGTTTACATTTTATAGTGCCATTGTTTATAATAAATACATGATGGCTGTTTTAGCCTCTCACTTTACTTTTGTCTCCATTTTTCTGTGAGCCTCATTATTCCCTTCACTCAGATTCTTACCTTTTTTTGTGTGATAGGTATTTTTGGAACTGTAATGGAAATTATGGATGCTTTCTCCAGAAAAATGCACGTTCCATAAAAAAACACAAACCCTCAAAGTTCATCTATGAATTCGCAACTAAGCCTTGCCCTATAATGAATTTTAGATCTATTTGAAAATGTCTTACACCTGGAGAATAAAAAAAAGTGCACTTGTTCATTTAACAAACCCTGCCTTCTGTGTGGTGGGAAAGAGGACTGGAAAACAGCCACAGCTGGAGTAGGTAGGGCCTGAAGCTGGAAGGACGTTAGCAAGAGCTGCCACAGGGGGCCTTTAAGCATGTGTGTGTTGGGTGGGGGAGGGGTTCTGGATGTTTTCTTGAAAGTACTGAATAAGAAAATAAAGTACTGATTAAGCCAAGGAAGAGTTTATAAACAGGTAGGGGATTACTGTTTTCTACTTCTTTTCTACTTCTTTAAATAGTGAAAGGTTACTCCAGACCAAGGCTGAGGCAAACTGAGAGGAGGCAAAACTAAGGAGGTTCTAAAATGGTGTTGGTCCATCTGCAACAGTCTACTTGTAGTCATTTCCTTTTATCTGAGAAAAATGAGACAGTCTCAGTAAAAAAAGCTCATGATAGAGGAACAGCATTGGCATGTTAAAATATACTTTGTTTCATTTACTGAAGAACAGGCACAGTTGTGTGGGAGAAAACTTCCATACTGAATGAACAAAGCATGTACTGATTTAGAATAAGTTTTGCTTTAATGACACTGTAATAGCTAAAACACGAGACTTCACAGAAAAAGTAGATACATACGCTTCCATGCTCTTATTTTTGTAACAGTTTTACTGAGATTCATATACCGTGCAAAATCACCAATTTAAAGTTTACAGTGTAATGGTTCTTAGTATATTCAGAGTTGTGTAACTTACCACCATAATCAATTCTACATTATTGCCACAAAAAGAAACCCAGGACCCCTTAGCTATTGGTTCCCAATCCTCTCATCCCCCCAGACCCAAGCAACCACTAATCTACTTTATATGTGGATTTGCCTCTTCTATACATTCATATGAATGGAATCATAAGCTAAGTGACCTGTGACTGACTGGCTTTCACTTAGCCTGATGTCTTCAAGGTTTATATGTATTCAAACATCTCTCAGTACTTCATTGCTTTTTACTGCCAAATAATACTTTCCATTGAATGTGTATACCACATCTTGTTTATCCATTTATCAGTTAAAAGACATTTGGGCTTCCAGGGGCATCTGGAACTGACCTTTTAGTTAAGCATCTGCTTCAGCTCAGCTCATGGTCCTGGGGTCCTGGGGTCCTGTGATCCATCCCCGCGTCAGGCTCTGCAGCCAGCACGAGTCTGCTTCTCCCTCTTTACTCTGCTGCTCCTTCCACTTGTGCTCTCTCTCTCAAAATCATTAATAACGATATTTGGGCTTCCACTTTCTATTATTAATAATGCTGCTCTGAACATTTGTGTGCAAGTTTTTGTGTGGACACAGGTTTTTAAATCAGGTATATATCTAGGAGTGGAACTGCACTATATTTAACCTTTTGAGCAGCTACCAGACTTTTTCAGAATGGCTGCACCATTTTACATTTCCCATCAACAGGTTCTAATTTCTCCATATTCTTTTTTTTTTTTTTTAAGACTTTATTTATTTGAGAGAGAGCACAAGCAGGGGGAGTGGTGGAGAGGAAGAAGCAAGCTCCCTCCTAAGCAGGGAGCCTGATGCAGGGCTCAATCCCAGCACCCTGGGATCAAGACCTGAGCCGAAGGCAGATGCTTAGCCACCCAGGTGCCCCTAATTTCTCCATATCTTTGTCAACACTTCTGTTTTGTTTTTAAAGATTTTATTTATTTATTTGACAGAGAGATCACAAGTAGGTAGAGAGGTGTGGGGGGAAGGAAGAGCAGGCTCCCCACTGAGCAGGGAGCCTAATGGGGGACTCGATCCCAGGACCCTGAGATCATGACCTGAGCTGAAGGCAGAGGCTTAACCCACTGAGCTACCCAGGCACCCCTTGGCAACACTTGTTACTGTCTTTTTTTATGTCCTAGCCATCCTAGTGGGTACAAAGTGGTATCTCCTGGTTTTGATTTGCATTCCTTTAATTACTAATGATGTTGAGCATCTTCTCATGTGCTTACTGGCCACTTGTATATTATCTTTGGAAAAATGTCAATTTAAGATAGATCCTTTGCCCATTCTTTAATTGAGTTATCTTGTTATTGAGTTACAAAAGTTCTTTGTAGATTGTAGGTACAAGTCCCTTATCAGATCTGTCATTTGCACATGTTTTCTGCCAGTGAGTGGGTTGTCTTTTCATTTTCTTACAGTGTCTTTTGGAGCACAGCTTTAATAATGCTGAAGTCCAAATGTGTCCATTTTTTCTTTGGTTGCTTGTGTTTTTGGTGCTAAGTTTAAGAAACTATTGACAAATCCAAGGTTACTAAGATTTACTCCCTATGTTCTTACTAAGAGTTTTATAATTTTAGCTCTTAGATTTATGTCTCTGGTCCATTTTGTGTTATTGTATATGGTATGAGGTAAATAGACCAACTTCATTCTTTTACATGTCGTATCCAATAGTCCCAACACCATTTGTTGAAAAGACTCGCATTTACCCTTTGAATTGTTTTGGCACCCTTGTCAGGAATTGAACATAAATGTGAGGGCTTATTTCTGGATGTATACCTTTGGTATTTAACTTTCGTGAATGTGGAACAATTGTAAAGAGCATCTGACTCCATTTTCTAGCAAGTCTTCCTAGTAAGAGATGTCTGTGTGGATGCCCCACACCACTCCATGTCCCTTAGTCGCCCACTGTGGTTCACCTGCAGCCCCAGTGGACAGTTCCTGTGCAAGTCTTTCTACCACAAGCTCTGTATTTCCTGCTTTCCTTTCTCCTGCCCCACAGGAGCTTGCTCAGCCTACACACAGGGCAGTCTAGAAGGACTGGGGATGTAACACCCCCAGAGCCACTGCCAACTGGTAAAGAACGGGGGCTGGTTAGTAAGTGCCCCTGCGTCTCTGTCACTCCGTGCACACATTGTACACGTTCCTCACCGCATCCTCAGGGGAATTGAGCCCCACGTACCCACAGCAAACATCATCTCACTAACTCACCTGTGGCCTTTCTCCCTTCCCACACTTTCTCCACTCCCTCATTTCTGCTTCATGTGATTGCCTCCCAAATAAACTAAACCTAAGGGATGCCTGGGTAACTCAGTCAGTTAAGCATCCAACGGTGATCTCAGCCTAGGCCTTGAGTTCAAGCCCTGTGTTGGGCTCCATTCAAGAAAATTAACTAAGCCTAAGTCCTCTGCTTAGAGTCTGAAGAACCAAAACTAGGACACCCTGAAAGGGGGCTTTCTATTTTCACCTTGGCTTCTGCCCAGAATGTGTTTTGTTAAGCATCCTTTCGATTTTTTTAGGTATCCTCACCCTTGTAGCACTTAGTACTTTAGACTTAAAATTTCCAGTCATTAACATTATCTCTTTATTCTTTTGAATTTTTTCCCAGCATTTTATTACAAGAAGTATACTGCCCTTTTAACCCTTTTTTTTTTTTAAGATTATTTATTTATTTGACAGAGAGATCACAAGTAGGCAGAGAGGCAGGCAGAGAGAGAGGAGGAAGCAGGCTCCCTGCTGAGCAGGCAGCCTGACTTGGGGCTCGATTCCAGGACCCTGAGACCATGACCTGAGCCGAAGGCAGAGGCTTTAACCCACTGAGCCACCCAGGCGCCCCAAGTATACTGCCCTTTTAAAGTAGAACCTGCTATACATCTGTCATCTGTTTACTTTTCTGGAAGCTAGAAGGAAGTTAAGGTTTTGGTCAAGATGCCAATAGCAACGTATGCTTTCTTTGTAGGTAAACTGGAAAATATGGCAGCAAGCCAGAAATCTGCTTAATGCCATCCCTCTAATATCTTTGTGGGGAGAATAAGGAAAATCATTCAAAATACCCACCCTTAACCATTTGTCGTCTGTCATGTTCATCATGCTAGTGACCAGTTGAGGATGAAGAGAGGGCCCTACAGAAAGGAAAGGTTTTGCTTTCAAAAGACTCCCAATATGAAATGAAAACAATCTTGAGCAATCTAAAAGTGAAAGGCATTATGTAAGTGAAAAGTGCCCAGTACACAGTAGAGTCTGAATACATCTTTTAAGTGTTGTATTGAAGTGTAATATGTATACAGAAAGTGCACAGTCATAAGAGAATAGGTAGCTGACTTTTCACAAAGAACACCTTGACGCAACCAGCACCTTGATTAAGACACAGAAAGGTCAGCATTTCGTGCTTCCTTTCAGCCACAAACTGACCTTCCCAAGGGTAACCACTATTCTGACCTTTTTACCAGATTTGGTATGACACATACACAGTCTACAGTGTGCACTCATGTATCCGGCTTCTGTAATCCAGCATCGTGAGATTCAGCCACAGTCTTACGTACGGTAAGTCATAAATGATTGTCATTGCTGTAGAGTAGTTTATGGTTCTATTATTGATGGACATGAAGATGTTTTTGCAGGCTTGTGTTTTTGAAATTTTTAATTTATTTTCTAGAACAGTGTTTGGGTGACAGCAGTATTAAGCAGTATGTACAGAATTTGCGTATTTGACAGTCCTCACATATGCACAACCTGCCCCACCCTCAAGACCCCAGCCCAGCGGCGCATCTGTTAACAGTGAACCTACACGGACACATCATCATTCTCCAAAGGGTTGAGTTTTTAAGTAGTGCTGCCATAGATGTTGTAATACGGGGGTCATCAAACAGAACTTTCTGGCCACAATGCAAATAAATGTTCTATAATCTGTGCTATTCTATAGGTAACCATAGCCAGATGTGACTATTAGGCACTTAAAATGTGACTCGTAACAACTTCAGAAGTTAACTGCTAACAGTGGTGACTTGTAACTCTTGCCTGCCCAACCATCAAAGGTCAGAATGGTGAGAATTTTTTCAGGAGAGTGGGGGAAGAAAGGGCTGGATTTCATATTTATAATTTGTACATCTTGGCTACTTCTAAAGTAGGTAACTAAGAGGCAAATATCCAAATACTGAATTCTATTTAGTTGGCCCTTTAAAAGGCGAGTAACCTGGGCACCTGGCTAGCTCTGTCGGTAGAGCGTGCAACTTGATTCTTGGTGCGTGAGTTTGAGCCCTACATGGAGGGTAGAGATTACTTAAAAAAAAAGGGGGGGGGGCGCCTGGGTGGCTCAGTGGGTTAAACCCTCTGCCTTCGGCTCAGGTCATGATCCCAGGGTCCTGGGATCGAGGCCCACATTGGGCTCTCTGCTCGGCAGGGAGCCTGCTTCCTCCTCTCTCCTCTCTCTCTGCCTGCCTCTCTGCCTACTTGTAATCCCTCTCTCTGTGTCAAATAAATAAATAAATAAATAAATAAATAAATAAATAAATAAATAAATAAATAAATAAAAAGGTAAGGCTTTCCTTGATGTAAGTTTCAACATCTATGAGTTCCATTCGCCCTTGCCTAGCTTCTGAGCAACGTGAAGCAAGTGACGTCAGCAAGAGGATGTTATTAATGAAGAACTTGAGGGGGGAGAAAAAGTAAAATTTTCACAAGACCAAACAGTGAGTTGAAGATAGAGTTTTAAGTAGAATCCCAGACCCCAAGAGCCCTACCACCTCCTCCTCTCATGACACTCCAGCATGTCCTCAGTGGGCCTGATTCAGAATTGGAAATGCCATTATTTCAAAATGCATCCTTGAGAAGTGATGTCTCTGTATCGCAAGCAGGTAAATCAAACTGGCAGAGGGCCTCTTTCAGTGCTGCTGTTTGAGTAGTAGCCACAAGCCCTTCCTCTGGACAATACATCCTACGGGAACGCTGGCGGGGGAGGCATTCCTCAGAAGGGAAAGCCTGTCCCTGGGACGTCCAGCCACGCCTGGCTGCCGGCCCCTACGGGACAGTCCAGGCTGCCGCAGCCCCTCCCTGTCCAGAACAAAGCCCGTGGGCTCCCCGCCCCTGCCAACAGGAAATGCCTCTGCGCGGTGGAGGGAGGACCTGTGTGACGGTCCTCTTGTTAGCTTTTCTTTTCAGCCAACTCTGAACCCTGGCCAAAGAAACATGAGCTTTAGCTTCTGGGTGGAGCAGCTGCAGGGCCTCCGAGGAGCCCAGTAAAGGAACTGATCCACTTCCCGAGGGCGGACCATGTGAAAAGCCCTTTGGAAGGTCCTGGCAGAATTTGGGACGGGCCCTCACAGTAGGGAGGGCGTGGGTCAGCCTATATAACCATAAGTGTTGGACCGGATGAAGTCCCACTTCCCTGACGACTGGGTGGCTCAGCCGGCCAGCCCGCCCATCTCCTCCGTTGCTGCGGGATCTCTGCGGTCTGTGGTCTGTGGTCTGCGGTCTGCAGTCTGTGATCTGAGGTCTGCAGCGTCCAAGGGCTCCTCCGGCCTCCAACAGGGCTTCGGCTTTTGCTCATGCCACACTTAATGGCAAAAGCATGCTTACTCCCCAAAGCCCCACTCGGGGGTTTCTTAAAAGCCCTCCCCATACACCTGCCTGCACGATGGGAGGGGCCACCTGGGTGGCTCAGTCGGTTAACCATCTCCCTTGGGCTCAGATCAAGATCTTGGGGTCCTGTGATTGAGCCTTGAACTGGGCTATGCCCCCATTGGGGCTTCTGCTTGAGACTCTCCCTCTCTGCCCACCCCCCCCACCTAAAATAGATAAATCTTTTATAAAAATCCATCCGTCCATTCATTCAGTAACTACTGGAAGAGTACAGGCCCAGGGGCTCGTGCCCCTACAAGATCAGGACACAGAGCAGCCTGGGCAGGGAAGACTGCTTCGGGAGGCTCCAAAGCCCACACACTCTTACCATTGGATTTTCCTGCAAGCCAATAGGTCCAGGGACTGATGAGAGCTCCCCACAGTCTGCCCCCACTGAGGGCCATCTCCACAAGCCAGAGTTTCTCATAAGAATCTCACAGGAAGGGGGGCGCCTGGGTGGCTCAGTGGGTTAAAGCCTCTGCTTTCGGCTCAGGTCATGATCTCAGGGTCCTGGGATCGAGGCCCGCATCGGGCTCCCTGCTCATCGGGGAGCCTGCTTCCTCCTCTCTCTGTCTGCCTGCCTCTCTGCCTCCTTGTGATCTCTTCTCCCTCTGTGAAATAAATAAATAAAATCTTTAGAAAAAAAAAAAGAATCTCACAGGAAGGGGCGTCGGGGTGGCTCAGTGGGTTAAGCCTCTGCCTTTGGCTCAGGTCATGATCTCAGGGTCCTGGGATCAAGCCCCGCATCGGGCTCTCTGCTCAGCAGGGAGCCTGCTTCCTCCCCTCTCTCTGCCTACTTGTGATCTCTCTCTCTGTCAAATAAATAAATCTTAAAAAAAAAAAAGATCTCATAGGAAGCTTGTGGAAAGGCAGTGTCGTAAGCCAAATAATGGCCCCCCAAAAAACCAGGTCCTAATACCTGGAACCTGTAAATGTCACCTTATATGGGAAAAGAGTCTGCAGATGTGATTCAGCTGAGGATCTTGAGATGGAGAGTGTAGCGTGGATGACCTGAGCAGGTCCCAAATGCAGTCTTTATGGGAAAGACACAGAGGGACATCTGACACAGAAGAAAGAGGGCAGTGTGAGCACAGAGGGAGAGATGGAGTAAGTGAGGAGGCCTCAAGCAAGGAGCGCTGGCAGCCACCAGACGCTGGATGAAGCGAGACAATGAATGGATTCCCCTCCTAGAGTCCCCCTGATTGTGGTCCCTGGAACCTGCTTTCAGAACCGGGAGGGAATATATTTCTGTTATTTTAAGCCACTAAGTTTGTGCTCATCTGTTAGAGCGACAGGAAATGAATCGGTGCAGATTCCAAGCACATGGTGCCTGGAGAGTTGGCCACAGCAGGGGTGCTTTCTGACAGGCCCGCTGAGGGATCCCCATGCCTCATCACCTCCAGGGCCTTGGGAGGGGACTCAGGGCTTAACCCCTCAAACGAGGGGTTTTTCGTCTGGGGCCTCAGCCTCCACGAAATCCATAGTCGCATTTCAGGACTTCCACAAATTCCTTAAGACCATATGAACAACTGCGTGGGTGTGTACACATGTTCTTATTTTTTAGGGATGAGGTTTTCTCCAAATTCTCAGTTCACTGAAAAGGCTGAGAACTACCCGCTCTAAGGAAAAACCGCTGAGGTGTGTAAACTCGGTCCAGGGTGGGGTGGGAGGAATGAAGCAATTTCTGTAACTGGGCCCAGGCTCCAAGGGCTTATACTGAGCCTGAGGGACAAGGAAGTCCTAATAAGAAGCAAATCAAATCAAATTCTGGTGTCTTCAAGCCTCAACAAAGGGCATAAGGTAGGCCTACCCTACAGGAGCCCTGTGAGAGGGTGACACAGGCAAGGTGTGTCCTCACTTCAGCAAGAGAGTGCGCGGAACGGATTCTCTTTTGGGAACAGGAGGTAGGTCATGTCACCAGAGGAACCCCGGATCCAGGCAATCACAGGTCAGTATCCACACGTACTCCAGAAGAACCCAGAAAGAACCAGCACGCAGGGCCTGCAGACTGTGGGTCTTTGTTTATAGCCTATGAGAAACTCGGCTACTATATTTTTCTCCTTTCTTTTTATTTTTTTTAAGATTTTATGTATTTGAGAAAAAGTGAAACAGATTTTTCCTTTTAACTTAACCTTAGTTGGTATTCATTTTCTATCACTTTATCTTAATCATTTCCGTATTTTGATTTCGGCCCCTTCTGTTGAATAATATATTTTCATTTTACTTCTGCTTGTTCTATTGCTTCTTCTCTTTTTTAAAAAAGATTTTATTTATTTATTTGACACAGAGAGAGATCACAAGCAGGCAGAGAGGCAGGCAGAGAGGAGGAAGCAGCCCCCCCGCTGAGCAGAGAGCCTGATGTGGGGCTCGATCCCAGAACCCTGAGATCATGACCTGAACCAAAGGCAGAGGCTTAACCCACTGTGCCACCCAGGCGCCCCTGTTCTATTGGTTCTTTAATGTCACTCTCTCCTACTGGACTGTAAGCGCCATGAACGTAGGGACTCATCTGTTTTTCTCAAAAACGTGTCTTCAGAGGCACCTGGGTGACCAGTTAGTTAAGTGTCTGCCTTTGGCACAGGTCCTAGAATGGGGCCCAGTGTCTGGCACCCTGCTCAGTGGGGAGTCTGCTTCTCCCTGTCCCCCTTCCCCCATCTTGCTCTAGCTCTCTGTCATACTCTTTGTCTCTCAAATAAATAAGATCTTTAAAAACAACAACAAAAAAAAAACCTGTCCTCGGCTCCTAGCCTGACAATGTCTGACAAATAGTGTTTCATTTCTCCTGTGAGTGGTCATAACTTTAAATATAAATGAATCTGTAAAATAATGTAGCCACTCTGGAAAACGGTATGGCAGTTTCTCAAAACCTCAAACAGTTACCAAAAGCCCCAGCAATTCCACTCCTAGGGACATGCCCAAGAGAACTGAAAACCTCTGTGCACACAAAACCTGTTACACAAATGTCCACAGCGGCATATTCATAATAACCAAAACGGGCAAACAACCCAAGTGTCTGTCAACTGATGAACGGATAAAGGGTTATTATATAGCCACACAACGGAATATTATTCAGCCATAAAAGGAAGTTCTGATACACACTATAGCACAGAAGAACCTTAAAAACGTTGTGCCGAGTGAAAGAAGTCTCAAAAAGCTCACCTGTTGGATGGGACCACCTCTAGATAGCATTTCCAGAGAAGCAATGCCTGGGTGGCTCAGTCTGTTAAGAATCTGCCTTTCGCTCAGATCACGATCCCAGAGTCTTGGAATCAAGCCCCACTTGGGGCTCCTTTCTCAGGGGGGAGCCTGCTTCTCCCTTTGCCTGCAGCTCCCCCTGCTTGTGCTCTCAATTTCTCTCTCACACACACAAATAAATGAAATCTTAAACTAAAATAAATAAATAATAGAATTTCCAGAACAGACAGATCCATAGGCACAGCAGGTAGATTTGTGGTTGCCTAAGGTTGCCCTTGTGGAGGGGAAAGTAATTGCTAATGAGCACTGGCTTCTTGGCAAGTGATAAAAATGTTGTAAAATGAGATAGTGGTGGTGGTTGCACAACCCTGCCGACACACGAACAACCACTGAATTATACACTTTAACAGGGTGAATTTCGTGGTATATGAATGAGATCTCCATAAAGCTGCTATTTTTAAAAAACGAAAAAAACAAAATGACAGGGCCACTTCCTTGCTTAAGCAAACTTACTAAAATCAACAAGGAAATTTTAAAATGATCATAGCTTGTTTTCAAGAACCGCTCCGTGTAGCAGCATTGTGTGGCAGTGTGGTGGGGGGGATGGCAGGATGGCCAAGACCACCGGCCTCCTCGGCTCGCTGGAGCACCTTCTGGGGTGACATCTGGGAGTCTGGCTTAGGCGACTGCGGCGATGGAGGTGGGTTGTGTCCCCCTCCCTGGTGCTCCCACCGCATTCTCTCTATTGTACCCTAGGATCAGACCGCGGGCTCCCGCCTGGAGCCAAAGCGCAAGGCGCCAAGTAAGGTGTATTGTTCGGCTCAGAAAATGGGGTGCATTAGTGAGGCGACAAAGTGCCTTACCGTGACCCGAGGGGGGGGTCACGGTATTCAGCTCCGGCCGCCAGGTCGGGGGAGGGGGGTGTCGGTGACCTCAAGGGGTCCGGGAGCGGCG
>LNAC01000332.1:1668325-1724300 GCA_002007465.1 Ailurus styani
TGGGGCCCGGGCGGGGCGGCGCCGGAGGGCCATGGGGGAGGCGGCCAGCCCCGCGCCCGCTCCCGCGCTCTGGGACTGGGACTACCTGGACCGCTGCTTCGCCCGCCACCGCGTCTGCATCTCCTTCGGCCTGTGGATCTGCGCCTCCTCCTGCTGGATCGCCGCCCACACGCTGTAATGGGGCGCGGGGGTGGGGGCCGGGTCCGCCGCAGGGGGCGCGGGGCGCTCACGTTCCCCCTTCCCCCGCCAACTCCCTCCTGGAAACCTGGACTGAGGGGGGCGGAGAGGGAGGAGGCAGGAGGCAGCGCAGCTCCGCGATCGAAGGGAGCCTTCGCTGGCGGACTGAAGTCGGACAGGACTTCTTTCCGGATTCCGCGCACGGGGAGGCTGGCGGGGGGCCCGCAGGAGGAGGCCGGGGGTGCAGTGCGTGGCGCCCGGGACGGCAGCCGCGCGTCCTGGGTTCTATTGTCAGCCTCTCCTCGCTGACTGGCGGCGTGAGCTGCACAAGCTGTCTGAGCCTCGTTTTCCTCACCCAGATGGAGGTGGTAACTCCTGGGTCGGATGGTAGGATTAAGTGAGTCAGTCCCGGGAAAGCTCTTAGTATCATTAGCGCGCATTAAACATCCTTGTTACTGCTCCCGCCCTGCCACCGACCTGCGGCAGAACCCAAGGACCTAGGACGAGGCGCTCGGTGTTTCTGGCCTCCCTTTAGCCAAGGCCCTGTGATCTGCAAGGGGGACTGGCGAGGATCTGACTCTGGCCTCAGCCTTCGCCCTGTCCAGCGCCTGGAGCCGGTTGGCCAGGTGGTCACCGTAACCTGGGTCCTAAGCTGGCTGAAGTCTGGCCAGAGATGGCCTCCAGGTCTCCGGCCACCCTGTCCCCCAGCTGGGGCAACCCAAGCATTCCCTGGCAGAGGAGAAAGGAGCAGCACCCCAGGGGAGGCTGACACGGGCTCAGCTTGGGCACCCCGTGGACATTTTGCTCCCTCGTGTGATCTTGCTGCAGAAATTTGGCAGTGCTCCTACCCAGGAGCAAAAACATTTTTAAAAAAGACCCTTAGAACATTTACTGTGGGCCCAGTGCAGTATTCATTAACTCATTTGGTCCCCGCCACAGCCCCATGAGGGAGGACTGTTATTACTCCCACCTACTCAGGAGGAAGCTGGAGGTTCTGAGTCAGTGGAAAGAACCGAACCCCCAGACCCTTACAGAAAGGGCCAGACTTGTGAGGATTAAACTGTCCAGCGGACACTAACAAGGCACTCTACGTGCTTTATTAGACATTTCCTGACCTGGAAACTCGAGTTGGGAGAGGTTAGGTAAGTCCCCCGAGAATGCCCCCTCTGCTTTGGCAGCCCGTCTCCGATCTGGACGCCCATTTGTTCTCAGGACTTCGCCCTCCCTGAGCCCCGTCTTGTCTTCAGGGAATGTACGTCCTCCGGGTGTGGCCTGGGGTAGGGTCAGCCCGGGACCCCCCTCCCCTGAGACCTGGGGAGCAAAGCCTCCTCCACCTGTGAAGCCAGAGGCTCCGCCATGAACTCACCTAGTCACCATAGGCCTCGCTTTTCTCGGCTCTCCAATGTGAGGGTTGAAATCAGCTGTTTCTCATGTGAGTCCAGAGATTCTCTAGAGTCTTCGCTCTTAGGCTTTGAATTGGTGTCAGAGCCCAGGGCCCACATGAAAGGTTTCTGTTCTGGCTGTGAGCTTCGGGCTTTGCTGGCAGATCAGGGAATGGCTGGGAACCCAGCAGCCTTCCCTCCTCCTCCATGGTTCCCCAGGGCCGGCCCTCAGGACCAGCCAAGCAGGCCCGATGATGTGGAGTGAGCACCACCTTGTGGTTGAAGGAAATGAAACAAGAGCTGCGGTGGTGCCTCAGTTTCTCCATAAAATGTAGCACGGAAACATCTAGAACAAAGTGTTTCTGAGATCCGATCCAGTGTTTCTGAGAGATGCTGACCCCTTCCAGGCTGCTGTGCCTTTCTGTGATTGTTCCAGGGGAGTGGGGCAGGGCAGGAAAAGGGGATAAGGGAGAGAAGACAGCAGAGGGGCCTCTAGAGAGAGGTCAGCCCGAAGTGCCATGGCATCTTTGAGAAGTTTTGTTCTTTGTGTGTGTATGAAGAACATGCTTAAGTTGGACAAGGGCTGGCAGGAGCCAGGCCACCCCCCTACACGTACAGCTTTGAAGGATTTCACGTGAATTTGAAAGGAACAAGTTGCCCTTTTAATTTAGGCAATTACTTTTATAGCCTGCATGTTTCTTTTCAGTAATCAAACCTGACAGCTCGTTTGTCAGCACTGAGTTGGTAGGTCATGAACTTGAGTTGGCCCGATTTGTAGGAGGAAAGAAGTTCCTCTTCATTAGAGAGGTAGGTCTGGCTCCTGCTGTGGGCTCATTCGGCAGTCATTGATCCTTGATTTTCCCATCTGTAAACCAAGTTCAAAAATACCCTCTGAATCCCTGGGGGAGAGCGTGCTTCACAGGGACCCAAAGTCACAAATGCCCTTTCAGACACCTGCTCTGGGAATCCACTCTTGGCTGCCGTGTCCTGTCCATACCCACCCACTCCCCTATCTGCTGCCACAGGCTTCTCTATCTCAAATGTGCCAAGAAATCCGGACGGGACCAGTCAGTGCTGTGTGCTGCCTCCTGCCTCCTGACCAGCCTGTGTGACACCATCGGGGCCATTCTGGCCAGACAGCTCACAATCCAGGTGCGTCTGGCCCACATATGACAGTGGCTTCTGTCTGGTTCCATCACCATCGAGGGGCGCTTTTGCCTCAGGCCTGTGCCCTTGTTGGTCTTTCTGCCCCCATCCGGGGTTCCTGCCCTGATGGCCACATGGCTCACCCCTCATCTCTTTCGAGGCTTTGCTCAGAGGTCAGCTCCTCGGTGAGGCCTCCCTGGGCACTCGTGTGAGCCCGTGCCCTACCTCTGCTGCAGGGCCCCCAGGCCCCCCAGGCCCCTCAGCCCACTCTGTTTTTTCCCATAGCTGACCCCCCGATACACCATCTGCTTTCCTTACTTATGCTTGTTGCTTTGTGGTGTGTTAACCCCTACTAGAGGGTCAACTCCCCAGGGGCAAGAACCTGTATTCACTACTTTATCCCCATCGCTTCAAACAGCAGCTGGGACAGAGTAGATGCTCAATAATTAGGGGTGGTTGTGGTGATTGTGTTTAGAGCCTGGAGCCAGTCCCAGCTCAGCAGGGGCGGCTGAATGCTTTCCCAAGTGGTGATGCAGGCTTTGCGGCAAGTGAGAAACAGTGTCAAGCTTGCCCAAGGTCTAGGCCCTCAAATCTATGTAGAAGGGGCCTATCCCAAGGGCACAGGCACTGTAGACGCACCTCATGGGGCTGGTTCCCATCCAAGTGGATGTGACAGAAGGTAGCCTCATGGCAGTGACACACACTGGGGAAGTTCTAGACCCTGTTTCAAATAATATTGCCTCACAAACAAACCACCTTTCGTTTTGGGTGCCCATTCTCAGTAGCTGATAGAATACAGTGAGGCCCAGCTCCATCCCGGTCATAATAGCTGATGTTTATTAAATACTTCGCCGTGAGGGGCACCGGGGTGGCTCAGTCAGTTAAGCGTCTGCCTTCGGCTCGGGTCATGGTCTCAGGGTCCTGGGATCGAGATTGAGTCTGGGTCCTTGCTCAGCGGGGAGCCTGCTTCCTCTGCCCCTCCCCCAACTCATGTGCCCATGCTCTCTCTCTCAAATAAATTTAAAATTTTTTTATTTTTATTTTATTTATTCATTTGAGAAAGAGAGAAAGACAGACAGAGAGAGCACAAGCAGAAGGAGAGGCAGAAGCAGACTCCCTGCTGAGCTGGGACTTGATCCTGGATCCCCAATGTGGGACTCGATCCTAGAACCCAGAGATCATGACCTGAGCCGAAGGCAGACACTTAACTGACTGAGCCACCCAGGAACCCCTAAGTATAATCTTTTAAAAATAAGTAAGTAAATACTTCACTATGTACTCGGCACTGAGGGCTTGTCTCATATTAATTCATTTAATCCTCGAATGATCTTACAACCTGGGCTCTCTCCTTATCCCTGTTTTACACACGTGGACACTCAGGCTTAGAGGTTGAATAACTTACAAGGTCCAGTAAGCAGCAGTGCCAGGATTCAAACTCCAGAGTCTGCTCTTTTTGTTTTTTTTTTTTTAAGATTTTATTTATTTATTTTGAAAGAGAGCACACATGCACACATGAGCGGGGCCGGGGCAAAGGGAGAGGAAGGGGGAAAGAATCCCAAGCAAGGAAAGAAGCTCCAAGCTGAGTATGGAGCCCGACTTGGGGCTCAGTCTCATGACCTTGAGATTAGGACCTGAGCCAAAATCAAGAGTCGGACACTTAACCAACTGAGCCACCCAGGTGCCCCTGCAGAGTCTGCTGTTAGCCAGTGACTCGACTGGCAGAGTAGCCCGTGCCCTGGTAGGTAGGACCCTCTTCCGTTCCTCCAGGTGCTGGCCCATGTATTGGCTCATGCAATCTGCTTAGCATTGAGGGAGGTGCTGTTACCATCCCTGTTTTACAGAGGAGGAAACTGAGGCCCAGAGAAGGTCAGTGGTTGGGCCAAAGTCCCACGGCAGAGGCTGACCGTGCACTGGGAAGAGCATGGAGTGAGAAGTGCAGGGCTGCCTCTGCTGGTGGGGTTGGTCATTCGCGCACCCCCCTCCTTTTCAGTTCATTGGAGCTGACACCCGGCCTCTCCTGGGGTCAGTAGGCAGCTTCGTTGGGAGCACCACAGCAGTGGGAAAGGAGACCCGGGATGAGAGGTGCTGTGGTCACTGGAGAACATTCAAACACCAAGACTCTGTGTATCTCCTTTGCTCCCAGGTATTCACGGGTGCCTACCTTGCAGCTGTTGACTTGGTGAACTTTGTCTTCATCCTTTTCCCCATCTGCGGCTGCCAGCTGAAGTCTCACTGGGGTGAGTGTGTGCACGTCATTCCTGTGTGTGCTCATCCGCTCTTTCATCAGGGGCTCAGTGCCTGCTGCTTGCTCTGCCTGAGCCCGGCCCCTGCTGGGCGCAGACAAAGGAATGAGCTCCCCCACCCCAGCCAGAGAAGAGAGGTAGGGCCCTAAAGAGCCATCGGTGCTGCTGGGGAGGCGGTGTACACACGCCACACGCAACCAGAGGGAAGGCGGGGCCTGCAGGCGTCAGGAAAGGACGTGACCGTGGAACAGGGACCAGGGGAGGATACTCTAGGTAAAAAGAACAGTATGAGCGAAGGCCAGGAGGTGGGGCGGGACAAGACTGTGGGGAGGAATGGGCTATCTCAGTGTGCAAATCCAGGATGGCCAAACAAAGCCCCGTAACTTCTGGAAATGGATCCCAGGAGTGGGCGTGGGCTACCTCGAGCTGAGCGGGGGCTGGAAGTCACTGAGTGGGGATGGGTCACCCTGACTCTGTGGGATTGGGCCTTCCTGAGAAGGCAGCAGTGTGCCCAGACCCACGTCCAGAAAGGGAGTACCTGCTTCAGTGGGGTAAGGTAAGATGCCTCCAGCTGCTTGGCAGTGCCCAGAGGAGACCTGTTCCTACTAGGATCTTCAAAGGACTGGGACGCCTGTGTGGCTCAGTCGGTTGAGCATCTGCCTTCGGCTCAGGTCATGATCCCGGGGTCCTAGGATCGAGTCCCAAATCGGGCTCCCTGCTCAGCAGGGACCCTGCTTCTCCCTCTGTTTGCCACTCTCCCTGCTTGGGCTCTCTCCCTCCTTCTTATATTTCAAGGAGACTTCCAAGACTGTGCTCCTTTTTGCTCACAGTTTCGGGCCCGGCGCAAACACAGTGATGCATTCCCCAGGGTTGGGCCGGCTCTGCTCTGTGCCAGGCTCTGCGGAGATTACAGAAGCTGCCGGGCCGTGGTGCCTGCCCTCGGGGATTCAGGTCTTGCAGAGGCTACTCTGTGCACAGATACATGTGAAACACAAAATGCCGAGAGAGGGCTAAGCAAGGAGAAGAGCACCAGTCGTGAGGTGGATGGGGTGGGGTGGCGGGGAGGAGGGACTTCTCCAAAGAGGAGGCACAGTGGTGGGGCCTTGAAGGGTGGGGAGGATCTGGCCTGCAGAACAACTTGGGAACCCATTCTGGCATCGGGGCTGGGCTGACAGCTGGTTTTCACATGTTGCTGTCCATCGGGTTATAGATCCCAGGAGCCTGTAGCATTTTGCTGTCTGTTGCAGGTCGGGGCTCCCGGGAGAGGACGAGGAGGCAGCGGCTCAGGGCCAGTGTATTTGCTCTAGCCTTGCCACTGAGCCTGGGACCAGGCTGGGCTCTCTGGGCCGCCATCCCAAAGGCTTCAGGCCCTGCCCGAGGGCCCCAGCGAAGGCTGCTGGAAAGCCTGCTGCAGGTGAGGCTGAGTCCAGGAGGACGTGGGGGTGTGCGTGTCCCTTCCCTCCTCACGGTCCCAGCAAATGCCCTGAGTAGGGGTAGGGCTCAGGCTTGCCATCGTTGGGAGGAAAGTACTAAAACTGGGAAAGGATGGGTCTGGGATGTGTGGGCTGTCTCCTCAGGCCGCTGAGTGTGTCATTTGTTCCCACAGGACAATACTGAAGTCCTTGGCTACCTGCTGGGTGGCATCGCCGCCTTTGGCTCCTGGGCTTCCCGGATCCCCCCGCTCTCCAGAATCGTGAGGCTGGTTGGGGCTGGGACTGTGGGTCACCGCAGCAGGTCTTAGGGCCCCTGGGAGCATCTTCCAAACTCCAGGTCCTGGGGTGGAGGCTTGTGCCACATGTGTGTCCCCTGTGTGTGTGTGTGTGTGTGTGTGTGTGTGTGTGTGTGTGTGCATTTGTGCACATGCTGGGGCTGGGCAGCCAACCCAGGGGAGCTCGCAAGGCCTGATGGAGCCTGTCACAGGAGAGCCCACTGTGTTCTCTCCATAGCAAAGCAAAGCAGGCTGTCAGGGAAAAGGCACTGGGGTTCACTAAACAGACACCCCATTAGGAAGATGAGAAGGTTTCAGAGGAGAGCATCACGCAGCCGCCGGGCTTCTGGGTTTCCAGGAACGCCTCACCACAGAAACTTCCCGGGCACCTGGGCTGAGGGGAGCCCTGTGTTGGCTGGTCTGGAGGGGACACGGCTGTGCCTTGAAATGTTGTTCTTGCCCTTGGGAAGTCACAGTCTCATGGAAAGACACAGAAATGCAAAGCAGGATATTTTAATGCTCAGAGAAAGATAGAATCAAATGTTTGGGGTTTCAGACGAGGGAGAGAGGGCTCCCACTCCATTCCAGTAAGTGAGGATGGAAATGTCACACTGCCAGGTGGGGGTGCTGGGGCCGCCTCAGGGTGGCTCCGAACAGAAGGGGAGCCCAGAGGAGACAGAGGTGAGCGAAACAGGCTCTTCACTGCATCTACAAAAAAAAAAAAAAAAAAATCACTTGTCCCAGAACATTATTTAATAGCAGTTCCAGGAGAACGGGATTCAGGGATGGCAGCTGCTTCATTGGTCATTTGTGGGAAGTGGAAGCCTGGGGGGCTGGCCGGGAACCCCCCAGGGCATGCCACCCCCAGATCAGGGGAGAGGAGCATGGGGAGCCGCTGGGACGTGGGGCTCGAAGACCTTCAGAGGGACTGGTGCTGTGCCTGGCTGTATCAGGGCCCTGGGGGTGCCGTAAGAAAGGGTTGCAAACTTGGAACAACAGGTTTTCAGATCCTAGAGGCCTGAAGACCAGTACCAAGGTGTCATAGGCCTGAGCTCCCTCTGGAGGTGCTAGGGAAGGAGTTGTTCCAGGCCTCTTCCCAAGTTTCTGGAAAGTTCCTTGGCTGATGGCTTCGTAACAGTGTTCTTTCTCTCCATGTGTGTCCTCACACGGCCTTCCCTCTGTACCTGTCCGGGCCTCACTTTTTCTTTTATGAAGACACGGTCATACTGAGTGAGGGTCCACCCTAATGACCTCGTCTTAACATGGTCATCTGCAAGGCCACGTTCATTGGCTCGGGAGGTTGGGACTTCAGCATCTTTTGTGAGAAGGGAAAACAAGTCCTTCCCTAACACCAGGCACCTAATATAGCCCCATGACTGTGTCCTTCCTGCAGTTCATTTTATTCACAGCATTTGTCACAGCCTGAAATTAGCTCCTTCAGTTATTGACCAAGTTGTTGTTTCCTGGTAGAACACGAGCACCCTGAGGGCAGTGGTCTCGTCTGTTTCACTCCCTCTGTATTGCAGGTGCTTGGAGTCTGCCTGTGGTAGGTGCCCGAAGACAGTTTTTAATGATTGACTTAATCTGGTCTCGGAATAAGGAAGCTCATGGAAGCAGGAATTAGAAGGGTTTCTTGGGGCAGAAAAAGCAGTGCTGTTCTCTGTGGTCTTGGGGAAGAGAACCAAAACCAAGACTGGAAGGAGGTTATGGGGGGAGAGGGGGCATCCCATTTATAGGTTAGATGCTTTGCATAGTTTCTGGAACGTTGAAAGCGATCAGTATTGTTCCTCCTGTTTTAAGAGGTAGTGGGCTCCCCATCACTAAAGGCATTCAAGCCTGATAGCCCCTTGGCAGGCAGATAGAGTTAGATCGTATTAGGGATTAGACTGGGCAATCTCTGAGGTGCCATCTCTGGTCCCATGCGAAGAGCCCAGAGTTAGGGGCCCCTTTGTGAGAGAGAAACTCAGCAGGGTTTGGGGTGTTCTGGAAGCCTAGCCAGCATGGCCATGAACCCTAGATCCCCCAGAAGCTGCTTCTAATTTACCCCGGTGGGGGTGCTGAGGAACAGAAAGGCTGGGTGGCTTTGGTGGAAGAAGTTCCCATTTTTCCTGGAGTGACGCACCGGCTGACCAGTACAGCCTACGCTGGCAGCACTGGGACGTGCCGCCGTTGCAGGAGCTGAGGCCCAGCCTGCTTCCAGCCCCCAGCGCAGATTTGCCAGGCAGCCACCGGGCTGGACACCCCCCTGGGCTTCTCTGTGACCAGCCAGACAAGCCTGCAGATGCTGGATCTGCCATATCTTGAGTCACCAAGCCTATCGTGGGTGCTCGGCTCCCACGGTGTGTCCCACGTGCCAGCAAATAGAGCCCCATGGGCCCTTGTACTGACAGTGAAGAGAGACTGAGTTTTGAAGTCAGTGGGCACCGGAAGTGGCTGGGCACGTGAGTGACAGCAGAGAGCTCACCCAGCTTGGGGTCATCAGAAGCAGCAGCAGGTGCAAGGTCAAGAGGCAGAAGGCAGGTCCCAGCCCTGGCCCTGCAAGTCACCTCCCCTCTCGAGCCCTCCGTGTCCACGGTAAATGGGGGTGGGCAGGCTGGGGGGTCCCTGAGGAGTCCTCACCACAGCAGTGCCGACTGGGACACAGCTGCTTCCTGGGCTGAGTCAGGGGCGGCCAGTGGGTCAGGACCCCCATCCCCAGCCTGGGTACTGGCGGTCTTATGAACCAAAAAACAAGGAGCATGGCCAAAAAACAGGGAGCCCCGGGGACCCACCCAAACTTGAAGAAATGCAGAGGGAAACGAAACACTCCCAAGGAATCTTTTTCAGAGTTAAAATAAAAATGGGGGAAAATCAGCCAAGTCTTGCTTTTTCCTCTGAATTTTTTTCATTCTCTTGCCACAGCCTGTATATCTCTAAATTCAGTTATTTAATAAATAAAATGAGTTATACATAATTTATATTTATATAAATTTAAATATACCGTGTGATTATATTTAATTATAAATATGTAGAATTTGTGTGTATACATCTAAATGTATATATAAAGTGACTTCATACCTGTAAAGGGTACTTAACATATGAATATCGAATATGGGCTCTTTGGCTTTTTTTTTTTTTTTACCAATATTGTTATTACTCATTCTCCAAAAATAACCCCTGACTTCGAAACTTCCAGAATGTTATCTCTAATGTTCCTGGCCTTTCCCGGCTGGCCAGATTCAGCATTGGCGGTCCCAGGAAAAGACATCAGTCCTTGGCTGTTCATAAGTTGTCCTAATTCCCTCCCGTTCTCCCAGTTGACATTCATGAGCCCCTCCCCAGTGCCCAGTGTCAGAGATGCTGAAATGGGGAGAATGCTCTCAGGAGCCCTCTGTCTGCTGGGATGTGTCATGTGTCATGGGGCCTGGAAGGGGGAGTTAGTCACCCTTGTTAGGGTGGAGGTAGTATGAGAGGTTTCTCAGAGTTGAGTTGAAGCCAGGTTCTGAGGCATGAATAGGAGTTCACTAGGCAAAGGAAGCAGCTTGAGCAGAAACCAGAAGCCTAATAGAAGCAGCACCTTTGGGAACTGGCCATGGGCAGAGAGAGGGTTGCCATGGCGCCAAGAGCCTAGGTCTTAGAATCGAGCTTTGAGGAAGCTGGGGGGTGGCAGTGTTCTCGCCTGCCCAGCTCCCTCCTCTCTCTCTGTCCAGTGCCAGGGTAAGGCGTTTCCCTCCATCCACCTGTGGACCCGGCTCCTGTCGGCCCTGGCTGGCCTCCTCTATGCCTCGGCCATCGTGGCCCATGACCGACGGCCTGAGTACCTGCTTCGGGCCACGCCATGGTTCCTGACCTCCCTCGGTCGAGCTGCGCTGGACCTCTCTGTATCCACCTGGGGCCTAGGGGGCTTGACTGCTTGTGTCTCATCTGCTCCCTACCCCTGTGGTGCCCTCTTTCCCTCTTGCCAGATGGAGCTCTCTCCCAGGGGCCAGGGACGAGGGTTGAGGCCTAGGGCAGACAACGCAATTCCAATTATTTGCAATTTTGTATTTTGTTTCCTTGATGTACATATAAGAGAAGGAATGATCTGTTGGCTGGAGCTCTGCGGAGCAGCAAGGGGGAATGTGCACGTCTCTGGCCCTGGGAGCCAAAGACCCGTGCATTGCTACTCCTCCCCTGGGCTGGGCCCCGGCCTCCCGAGAACCCGTTTTCCTCATCTTTGCCCTGTCTTTCTCACAAGGCTAGGAATGGGTTTTGCAAGCCGACCTGCCATGCAGGGCTAAGCATCCCCATTCTCTTGTCTTTGGCACTGGAGCCTGGGCTGGGAACGCAGAGATAAAAGCTGACAGGGGCTGCCCTTTGTCAGTGACGGCTGAGCACCTTTCTGGTTCCCCGGGGGATGTTGCTGATGCACAGACACCCCAGTGACCTTGACGTGAGAGCCTCAATGGCAAGCTAAGCTCAGACAGTGGGCAGTTAGAGGGGTTGACCGGGTAATTTGTGTATGAAAAACCTGTGGATTCATCAGACATACTTTAGAAATAGTTAAAAACGGTGATTTTTCTCATGGGCTGTATTAGTTTTCCGGGGCTGCCATAGTAAGTTACCAGGAGGAGTTGGTGACTTGAGACAAAAGAAGTGTATTCTCACAGTTCCATGGGCTACATGTCCGAAGTTTACGCAGGGCCACACTTTTCCTGGAGGCTCTGGGGGAGAACCTTCCCTTGCCTCTTCCAGCTTCTGATACTCCTGATCCTTCTTGGCTCTGGTAGCATAATTTTATCTTCACAAAACCTCTTCCCTTCATGCATCTCTGTGTGTCCTCTGCTCGTACAAGGACCCTGGTCATGGGATTAAGGGTCCACCCTAACCCACTATGACCTCATCCTAACTACATCAGCAAAGACCCTTCAGAGAAAGAAAAGATATTTTATTTTTAATAATCTCTACACCCAGCACGGGGCTCGAACTCACAAGCCCCAGATCAAGAGTCGCTCGTTCCACCAACTGAGCCAGCCAGGGGTTCCAAGACTCTATTTTTAAATAAAGTCACTTTCTGAGTTTCCAGATGGATATGAATTTGGGCAAGGGGACACTATTCAACCCATTCCGTCTGTGTACTCTCCCCTGTAAGCCAAGCCCTTCAAGGAAAATGTTTTCAAAATGCTTTTGTTTAATGCGTATTTACCAAGTACTTACTAAATTCTTAGAGGCAGGGTCTCTTGCTGGCTGCTGGGCCCTTGCAGAGATACGTAGAGAAAGTCAGACCAGTTTCCGTTCTTAAATGAGCTCATGTCTGTTCTGGGGCCAACCTTGGTGGGATCATCCTGGGAGGGGGCCCTCGGGGTGCAGGGGGGCCCTCGGGGTGCAGAGGTGAAGGTAGCCGTGGGTGGCCGAAATGCTCTACTTCCTTGGACCTTAACTCTCCCTCTCAGATCATATTCCTCTCCTGGGTGATGAAGAGCAAGATGAGACGGGCCTTGGGCTTTGCCCCTGAAGCCAGAGAGAGCCCAGACACCCAAGCCCTCTTGACCTGCACAGAGAAAGAGGAAGAAAGCCAGGAGGCAAGGTCTCGCCAGCTGGAAACCTGCTGGTTCCACGGAGGGCCGTGTTTCCCTCGAACTAAGACACTTGGTCACTTTAAAAAACTGTTTGTGGAAAAAAAAAAAAAAGCAACTGTTTTTGCCCAACACTAAGGGTGCCCTTAGGATCCTTCGCTTTTCCAATTACAGTGTATTTTTTTAAGTTTTTTTGATCATTTAATGACTTTTAATGTATTTTTAGTAACGTAGATGGAATAGTCAAATGTCCATGTATGCTCTTTAGCAATTTTTTTCTATATATATATATATATATATATATATATATATATATATATATATATATAAAAGTTCCAATACTACGTAAATTAACAGGTTAACTTAGAAATAATATGATTTTGCCCTCACCTCATAGTTTGGAGAAACACGTATTCCCACTCTCACAAGCGTCCGTGACGTCTGCGTCATCGCCATCACCAACAGCCCTTTTTCAGTTGATATTGCTAAAAGCTGGTCTTTCAAGGTGGTGTTCACCGTAATGCCCGCCATTTACAATTACGTCATACCAGCACTCATGTTTGTGCCCTTTTATTGACTCGAGAAGGTCACCTCAGTAAGTAGGTAGAGCTTCTCCTAACTGAGGCGGTTTATCTCTGTGAAAAGTCCTGGGTTTCCAATAACTGAGAAATCACTTCATAGTACAACAGTGCTTATAAAGACTGCAACATAAAGCACCTCCCTCTTTTCTAAGATAATTTCTTAAGGAGAAAAATTTCGCCTATTGCTTGGGCTCCTCACTATTCTCGTTTTTCTCTCAGTGTAAATGAGACTTTCTGTGAGCATACTGGCCCACTCCTTCGAACGTTCTAGGTTTCACAAGGGAATCTGACTGAGTTAATGGAACAGAAGTGGCATGGCCAAGGTAGAGGGTTTGATATAAGTGCTCGGCCCAGAGCTCCACGTTTCCAGCAGGGTTCTAATGGGAGGTTATTTTCATTCCATTCTAGAAACTTGGGGAATTGTACCCCAAAGGGAGCCAACGTGCTTAAAGAGAGCCCTGTGTGTCTTGGTGTTCTGAAGGGAGGTTTATTTGAGAGAGAGAGCGTTGGGGTTGGGAGGGGCGGGGGAGAGGGTCAGAGAGAGAAGGAGATTACCCACTGAGCAGGAAGCCCGATGAGGGACTTGACCCCAGGATCATGACCTGAGCCAAAGGCAGACGCTCAATCGACTGAGCCACCAGGCACCCCTCTTCCATAGTTCTTTACAATAGTGGTTCTCAACATGTGGTGCCTGGATCAGCATTCCCCGTGAACTCATTGGGGATGCAATTCTGGGGCTCCACCAGCTCTACCAACTCTGAAGTTGAGGGTGTTTTAATAAGTCCATTGGGTGCTTCTGATGCACACTAATGTCTGAGAACCATTGGTTTACAAAAGCATTTATTTAGTGCCTACTGCAGTGATTCCCAGACTTTGCCACACTTTAGAATCACCTGGGGGGCTTTGAAACTCCCCTCCCTACCAATGGATCAGAATGTCTGCTGGGGGTGGGCAGAACTAAAAATCAGGTGTTTGGTTTTTTTGGGGTTTTTTGGGGTTTTTTTGGTTTTTTTAAGATGTTCAGGTGACTCCACTATGCAACAAAGTTTGGGAACCACTGACCTACAATGACATCAAAGAAAGCCATAAGAGGGGCGCCTGGGTGGCTCAGTCAGTTAAGCATCTGCCTTCCACTCAAGTCATGATCCCAGGGTCCTGGGATGGAGCCCCATATCAGGCTTTCTGCTCAGCGGGAAGTCTGCTTCTCCCTCTGATCCTCTCCCCTGTCATGCTGTCTCTCCCCCTCACACTCTCTCTCTCAAACAAATCAAATCTTAAAAAAAAACAAAAAGGAAAGAGATAAGATAACATCTTACAGGAAACAGAAAGTGAAAGGTACCATGAAAGAACAGAAAAAATATTTTAGGGATTCTTTTGAAGAAAATGGGACCTTGTTTTTGGAAAATGTCTCCTGACTGAGAATTCTGTTTTTGTCTCCCCATCTCCACATAAAAGAACTCAGATTGGGTGCCTCTCACTACACTTCCACCCTGCAAATCACTCAGGACAATGGCAGCCATCAGTCGCTACTTGGAGTTGACCATCGAGCCGGTGCAGCAGGTAAGTGGCTGTGGGCCACAGCCAATGGTCCAGAAGGGTGGGAAGTAGTCGTGGAAGGCTTCCTGGAGGAGGTGACACTTTAGCTGCAGGATCAACAGGATGTGGCGAGAAAACATGTAAAAGGAGGAAGGAGCTCTCTGAGGCCTCAGTGGAGGCCAGGTGAAAGCCTGGAGAGGAGGCAAAGGAGAAGTCGTCCCACTGCGGAACCTGTCATCCTGAGGGGCAGAAGTCCAGGAGTCATCAAGACCAGAGACTCAGGGTCAGATGTGCCTTTTAGAGGCGTCACTCAGGTAGCGTTGGAGGGCAGACTAGGCGAGAGGAGACGGAAGCAAGGCTGTCAGTGAGGGACAGTTGGGAGTCCAGGAGAGAGGCGGTGAGGCCTGAACCAAGGCTGGGACAGGTGGAGAGGCAGAGTCTGAGTGGAGGCCTGGCAGGCAGAACGATGGGGAAAGGAGGGGGGAGGCCGAGCGAGGCCGAGGGCTCCCCATGACTCTGGAGGACCTAAGCCTGTGCGGGGTGGGGCCTCAGGAGGAAGAGGGTTAGAAAAGACCCGGGAAGAGGTGATAGGAAGTCCACCCCCTTGTCGCACGCCCACTCTGTGGCCGTTTCCAGCCACCTCCAAGTCCGTAAATCCTGGGTCAGCTCTGTCTTTGTTGAGACGTTGGTTGCGGGGGCTGCCAGCTTCAAGGCCGCCCTGTGCAGGCCCCTGATGGCGGGCTGGCCCTGAGGTGGTGTGGCCACCGGGCCCATAGCTCTTGCTGCTGTCCCCGGTGTGCGTCCCCACGCCTTCCCCTCCCTCAGGTCCAGGCCCGGCAGTGTCACCACGCGGCATCCCACACAGAACTGGGGACTGCCATGTCCTCTCCCTCCCCCGTCCTCTTCCTGGCGGTTGGTTAAGCCCCACATTCTTCTCTCCCCCTCACTGCATGTCCACTCCACGTGTGAGTCTCCTAAATCCTGCCTTTAAAGTAGAGCCAGCAGCCTCCTACCTCATTCCCTTCACCGCGCTCATCTTGTTCCACCCCCTCCACCTGCAGCCGCAGCCAGAAGGGCAGTTACATCTGTTCCTCTTGGTCCAAAACCCCCTGGCTTCCCGTCTCACACAGAAGAAAATCTAAGACCCCGGAGCCCGGCCCTCGCTCCCTCCCCGACTCTCTTCCCTCTTCACTCACCCCTCCCAGCTGCCTGGGATTTCTCTCCATTCCTGTGCCTAGAATGCTCTTCCTCCAGGATGCTTTTATATGGCTGCCTCCTTCCGGTCTTCCAGACTTCAGTTTAAACGTCACCTTCTCCGGGGGGCTCAGTCCATTGAGCGTCTAACTTTGGCTCAGGTCATGTCCTGGGATTGAGTCCCGCAGGAGCTCCCTGCTCCGCCGGGAGTCTGCTTCTCCCTCCCCCCGCTCATGCTCTCTCTCTCTCTCTCCCTCTCTCAAATAAATCAATAACATCTTTTAAAAAATAATAATAACCGTCACCTTCTCAAAAGCCATACCTGACTACACACTCAAAAGTGGCCTCCGCCTCTCTGTCATATATCTCTATTTTATTGCCTTTTTATTTTATTTTTTTTAAAGATTTTATTTATTTATTTGACACAGAGAGAGATCACAAGTAGGCAGAGAGGCAGGCAGAGAGAGAGGGGGAAGCAGGCTCCCTGCTGAGCAGAGAGCCCGATGTGGGCCTCGATCCCAGGACCCTGGGATCATGACCTGAGCAACCCACTGAGCCCCCCAGGCGCCCTTTATTGCCTTTTTAAATGCTCTACAAAGCACTTCTCATTATCTTTTACTTTTGTTTGTTGTCTGTCTCCTGCTGGGAGGTAAACTCTGCCTCCTTTACCTTGTTTGCCCAGCCCCTGGTGCGTGTGGTCCTTGGGAAAGGATGTTTGGATGTTCGGAGCCTGGCTCAGGAGCTCAGTAGTGGCCCTGGTGGGACGGGCTGGTGCTCAAGAGTTTGAGAGCTGGGTTTTAACTCTTTGCTTTGTCTCCTTGGAGGGTGGGCATAGGTAAATCCAGGATGCCAGTAGCGTTCAGAGAGATTCAGAGCATGCTCTCACAGTTAAGAGCCCACCTGGGCTGTTAAACCCTTCTTAGAATGGAAAGTCTGGGGAGAGAGCACAGGGAACCTCAGCAGCATCTGGGAACGTTTTGCACTAGATATTTTTAAACCATCAAACTCCTGAAAAATATAGTGCAAAGCTTGCATTCAGTCTAACACTTCCAGCACCTGAATCTTGAGTGGATTCCTGCTGCAGAACAGACTCAAAGAAAAGTGTGTCCCGGGCGCCTGGGTGGCTCAGTGGGCTAAAGCCTCTGCTTTCGGCCCAGGTCATGATCTCAGGGTCCTGGGATCGAGGCCCGCATCGGGCTCTCTGCTCAGCAGGGAGCCTGCTTCCCCCCTCTCTCTGCCTGCCTCTCTGCCTCCTTGTGATCTCTCTCCCTCTGTGAAATAAATAAATAAAATCTTTAAAAAAAAAAAAAAGAAAAGAAAAGTGTGTCCCTCCTTCACTCTCCTCTACCGAGGCCTCCCGCACATTTTTGAGCAAATACTCCCCCTTGGCTTCTTCCTTCTGTGTCCACCAGAGGGCAGTGGTGTCTCTGAGACAGCTCCCAGCAGCCAACCTGAGCCATAGCGTCCAGCCCCGGCAGGAAGCTGCTTCTCTGGGTTCCAGGGCCACGATTCCCACAGCAGTGCGTTTATTGAGGGCTAACTACTTGCCAGTCTTTGAGACAGTAATAACAGTCATGGCTTCCATGATGCTTCTTACGCTGGTCATAGTACTTAGAGTACTGGACTAAGTGCTTTGTAACCAACCCTAGAAGTGATCCCTCTGATCTAAATGCGTTGTGTTCATGAACTTATGTAAACCTCACAGCCGACCCCTAATCTCATTTTACAATTAAGGAAAACGGGGCACAGAGAGGTTAAGCAACTTGCTCAAGGTCACACAGTTTGTCAGTGGCGGAACCAGGCTTCAGACCTGTCTGTGCCCTGGACCATTAGGCAACATTGCCTCTTACTTGACATAATGTCTGACACCAAGTAAGCACTTGATAAATGGTTGGCTTTCATTATTTTTTTTTTGAAGATTTTATTTATTTATTCAACACAGAGAAAGAGCACAAGCAGGGGAAGCAGCAGACAGAGGGATAGGAAGAAGCAGACTCCCCACTGAGCAAGGAGCCCAATGCAGGGCCCATTCCCAGGATCCTGGGATCATGACCTGAGCTGTTTAACCTACTGAGCCACCCAGGCGCCCCAGTGGTTGGCTTTCAAATTAATATTAATGCAAATTCTCATAACTATTATTATTTCTATTGTTATTATTAAATAATTAACCATTGTATTATGATTTTAAATTGAGCACAGGGAGGGTCAAGTAACTTGCCCAAGATCTCATAATTAGAAAAGCACAGGAATGGCTTTCAAATGAAACATATCTGAGCATGGGACCTGAGCTTTTTAATTTTTATTTATTTATTTATTGTTTGTTTATCTATATGACAGAGAGATTACAAGTAGGCAGAGAGGCAGGCAGAGAGAGAGGGGGAAGCAGGCTCCCCGCTGAGCAGAGAGCCCGATGCGGGCCTCAATCCCAGGACCCTGAGATCATGACCTGAGCTGAAGGCAGAGGCTTTAACCCACTGAGCCACGCAGGTGCCCGGTAGCTGTGATTCCTGTTGTAATGTTTGACCTATAAATAAGAGTGACCACAGAACCCTGCAAGGAAGCTGAGACACCCCTCACGAACTTATTTTCACAGTCATAGCGAAAGTTGAGTCCGAAGGCAGAGGCTTTAATCCACTGAGCCACCCAGGCGCCCGGACCTTTTTAAAACAGAACATGTTCTCTGTGCTCATTTCATGCCCTGCTCAGTTAGCCAATTTTTTTCTTTTTTTCATGACAATGTCCCAGGGGGCAAGGTTGTGATGAACTAGGTCCGTTGTTGCCATGTGCATCGCTATGTGCCCTGTCTGTCCAGCCATCTGGAAGTGGACAACAAGGCCCGCAGGGATGCTCACTTGTCTTCCCAGCAGTCCCTCCTGGGCGCTGGTCCTAAGGAGAGGTTTCCCGGGAGATGCAGCCAGGTTCGGGGTGAGCTCAGGGGCTGAGTACTGTGGGGTCATGGGGATCAGTGACTTGGAACATTTGAAAACTCCATTTTCTCTCTTGGTTCAGGTGTGGTCAGGGCCTGAGGAATTTAGACTCTATCGTTGTTGCCTGGAGGAACTGTGCCCCTCCCCCCCAGCCTGTCTCGCCAACTCGCACACGAAACCGTGCACGTGACCCACCCAGGGCTGGAGCCCTGTGTGATTTGGGGCCCAATACGAGTAGCCATTCTCATGTGTCCAGGGCATTCACATCTTAGCCCTGCGACCCCCCCTTCAAAGGAGGCAAGGCAGGGATTACTACCCCCTTTGCTGGATGAGGAAACTGAGACTCAAGGAGAATGCATTTCTTGCCAAGGTCTGTGGTTCATTGTGGAAGGAGTGGTTTTCAGTGGAATGACCCAAATCCTGCCTGGTTCTGAAACCCTGGCCAGCAGGGCTTCGGGGATCTCCAACAGAGCCCCCTGAGTCCTGTGGGAGGGAAATCTTGTCTGAGATGGATGGATGGATGGATGGATGGATGGATGGACGGACAGAGACGGACAAGAACCCTGCCAGTTTCTTCCTCCCTTTACCCTGCCGAGCTGCTGGTGGGTATGAGGCCATGCAGTGCATTTTGGCAGTAGCTCCCCAGATCACAAACGCACATACCCTCTGATCCAACAATCCTGCTTCTAGAAACGTATCCTTTAAGTACCCCGAAACCTGGGATATCCTGCAGCCAGTGTTGTAAAAGCCAAAGATGGGAAACACGCTCAAAGTCCATCAGTAGAGGACAGGTTTCGCAGATTGGGAACACCTACAGGATGCCGCGAAAGGAACAGAAAGAGCAACAAAGCCACTGCTACAGAGCGATCCCCAGGACACATCGTGAAGTGAGAGAATGCAGGGTGCTTAGGAGAGTGTGGGTGTGCCGCCGCCGCGCGTGGAACTAGGGAGCTGTATATGTGCATTTGCTTGGCTATGATGGATATACAGGAACCGGAGCCCTGGCTGCCCCTGGGGAGAACTGGGTGGTAGGGACCGACTTTGCATTCTACACCCTTTTGTACCTTTTTTAAAAAAAGATCTTGTTTATTTATTTGAGAGCGAGAGACAGAGAGAGCATGAGTGGGGGAAGGGCGAGGGAGAGGCAGACGCCCGGCTGAGCAGGGAGCCCCATGCGAGGCTCGACCCCCAGGATCTTGAGATCATGACCTGAGCCGAAGGCAGGTGCTTAACCCTCGGAGGTACCCTTTGGAATACTAGAGTATTGGAATGCTTTGACAACTCAAAAATAGATTAAGCTAAGTCTCCCTGCCTGCCCTTCCCCACACACCTTGCAGGCAAGCTGCAGCACCACCAGGCTGCCCGGCGACGGACAGATGAGCCCTGGAGACGCCACCCTGCAGGAGCCCCCCTCGTACCCTCCCGTTCAGGTCATCCGGGCCCGCGTGTCTTCCAGCAGCTCCTGCGAGGTCTCCTCCATCAACTCGGAGCTCGAGGTACACGCTGCCGCCCGCCAGGTGCACGGCTGCCCCTCACTGCCACTTGCCCGGGCCTCCGCGGCGCTTGCACGGCTGTTCTCGAGGCTGCCCACGCTAAGCTCACGCCTGCTGGACGGTGAACGAGCACGCCTGGCGCTCCCACCCGCGGAGGCGCGCACGCAGGGCCGGGCTGAGAAGAGCTTCCCATGGTCAAGTGGGTCAGGGCATCAGGGCGTTTCGCGGTGCCCTCTTAGAGTCACCTGCATGTCCAAGTCTTCTTTTTTTTTTTTTTTTAAGATTTTATGTATTTATTTGACAGAGAGATCACAAGTAGGCAGAGAAGACAGAGAGAGAGGCGGAAGCAGGCTCCCCCGCTGAGCAGGGAGCTGGATGTGGGGCTCGATTCCAGGACCCTGACTGAGATCATGACCTGAGCCGAAGGCAGAGGCTTTAACCCACTGAGCCACCCAGGCGCCCCTCGCAGGTCCAAGTCTTAAAGCGCATGAGTAAGGGATTAACTTTCAGAGTCGGAGTGCTCCCTGAACCCATTTGACCATGGAGCATCTCTTCCCCTGCAGGAGCACCAGCTACCCGCATGGTGCCATCAGGGTCATACACAGGGGCCGCGTGCGGGACACTGTGCCCGGCACTTTGGCCGACTTCGTCTCATTTTGAGTTTTTGGATCTGTGAACAAAACATGGGTCATAGTCTGGATGCCACAAATGGGTCTAACTCTTGGTCCGATCTGTTCGGTCCCTGTCGGTCTCCTAGCTGTGGTTCCCAGCCCAGTTCTAGAAGGAAGTTTCCCTTTGCCTGTGGAAAAGGAGAACAAGGACGGTGTGGTGGGCGTGTGGTGGCAACAGGAGAGTGGCCGCTGTCTTTGGCAGGGCTTGGGTGGGGAAAGGAGGACTGCCTTTCTGGGGTTTGTCTTCTACAATCTGGGAGTTAAAATTCCCCTTTATAAAATGATGATGACAGCAAGCGGTAGTTATGTTGAGTTTTGGGTTGGGTTTTTTTAATGGCCTTACCTGGCAAAATAGTCAGCCATCTTGGATAAGTCCCCTCAACTTGTTGAACTCGTGGACCCCAAAATCCAAAAGACTCAGAAATGCTGATCTGTGGGATACAGTCCAGATTCCTCAGTGTGAGGTTCTAGACCTTTCACTGCTACCCCAGCCTCATGGGACTCGTCCCCCACCCTTATTACTGCAGTGTCCACCTTGGTCATGCATGGACTGTTCCCTGTACCCAGGCCTCTGGGCCTTTATCCCTGGGGTTCTTCCTGGCCCATGTATCAGAAGCCTACCCAGATGCCACCTGCTGGGTGATGTTACCTTCATCCTGCACACACACACACACACACACACACACACACTTAATGGCTCTTTCCTTGGGTGCCAAAACATACCCCTCTCTTTCACAACTTCCACTGTTGACCGTGTCATCCAGTAAGCTGTAGGGGCTTGTCTCCCCACCAGGCTGGGCATGAGATCTTGGGAAGTAGGGCCTGAGCCACCCTCACCTTTCTCTGCCCCTGGATTCCAGAACACAGTGGGTCATTGAGAGCTGGGTTTTGAGTGAGGAGTTCTGCACCAGACCAAGCACTGCTTGGGGTCCATATATCCCCATGTCATTTGGTATTGTTTATTTCCTGGATTCAGTCACAGAATTTGTTGGACACCCAGAGCACATGGCTTGGCAGCCTGGATCCAGCAGTCTTGGCAGAAATCTAAGGCTCTGGCGGGGGTGTGGGTGTTGGGGGCGGGGGGTGTGGAGAATGAGCCTGACGACCAAGTGTGTTCAGTGAGGAGGAAAAACAGTTAAGTCAATGAGTCAGGGAGGCGCTGGGGAGACCCAGGAGCAATATTTGCTCTGTGGAAGCAAAGGCAGCCAACGTTGAGGTAAGGATTGGACAATAACCTTGAAAAATTACGAAAGTTGTCTGGGTGGTAGGTTTGGGCCATTCTGTGATTTGTGGTCCTTGTCCTTCCCCTGTTCTATTACCTCTGTCTTTCTAGACGTTGATTTTTTTAGACTATCTGAATACCAAGTGGATAGGGTCGCACTTTTAAATTAGGCAAATGGCAAGGAAAGCTTTTACCCATGTCAAAAGGGATATAATTTTTGAAGCTAACCTATCCCAGCCCAGCCCACGGCACAGCCCTTCAGCCTCGCTCCTGAAAACACATACGCACCACAAATGACAAAGCTACTGAGTCCTGTAAAGAAATAACTTAGAACTTCACTAGATATACACGCTAACAGATCAAACGTATTAGAAAACTCCCAATACAGATGGTTCAATAGATGAGCAGGTGACAGGGTAAGCTGTGGGATCCATGCCCTCAGCTGCCTCACCTTGTCTGTGTCTGTCCTGACGGCTTCTGCTTGTCCCCTCAGACCCCTAAGTGAATGCATTCCGGCTCCCCCGTGGAGGCCTGGGAGCTCCTCTGTGTCATTAAGGCGATGTGTTTATCTCTCCCGTGGTCCTTTATGGTGTTATAACTCTCAGAGGGTAGCTTTATGTCCGTCTGTGTGCCAGGCACACACCAACTGCGGTGAATACCTACTTCCTGCAGTGCTGGGGTGGTGGGGGATCAGGGGGCCGTCCCCACAGTACCTAGTTCCCTCTGTGCCTGCACTCCATCCGTCAGGATGATGGTTGTCATCGCTGACCCTGATGACACGTGGGTCATGTGCGAGACACTGCGGGCTCTGTACTTTACAAGTGTTGTTCCGCATAATCCTCCCAACAGCCCCGAGGCAGGTACCTTTGTTATTCTTTTTTTTTTTTAAGATTTTATTTATTTATTAGAGAGAGAGAGAACACGTGGGAGAAAGCTATTGGGGGAGGGGCGGGGGGAGAGGCAGAAGCAGGTTTCCCGCTGAGAGGGAGCCCGATGTGGGACTCAGTCCCAGGACCCTGGGATCATGACCTGAGCCTAAGGCAGACACTTAACTGACTGAGCCACCCAGGTGCCCCTACCATTGTTATTCTTATTTTCCAGAAGCAGGAACTGGAACTCAGTGAATTTAAGCAGCTTGCCCAAGAAAACGTTATTAATAATAGTAATGATAATAATAATGATAAAAATAAGAGGGGGCAGATGTGGGATTTGGCCCCAGCTCTGTCTGGCCGGGAAACCCTGCTAACAACCCTGCTGTTAACCGCCGCACTGCACCGCCTTGGCCGGGACTCCTACGTGGGGAGGTCTGCAGGACCAGGCTTCTTACCCAGCACTCCCAGTTGACAGAGGAGAAACCCCTCTCTGTCCAGGACTCTCGCCGCGCCCCCATGCTCCGCCTGGGTGCTCAGGGCCTGCCCTAGTAGGAGAAAACTGGGGTTTGCAAGTAAATCCAGTGATGGCAGAACAGATACAGACGAGACAGAGACAGATGAGGCCAGGTGCTCTCACGCGGAGAGAGACTTCGGATTATTTTCACCTTTCCTCAAGTGTGCCAGGCTGGGTTGGTCAGGGCACCCGATGAATGACGAGGGAGCTTTCAGGGCGACTCATGACCCTGGAGGGAGGCCTCTGTTTGGACCTTGTGGGCTTCTGGACATCCCCACAAGAGAAGGTACCTTTGTTATTCTGAGTACCAAGTGGATAGGGTTGCACTTTTAAATTGCACGGAGACAGGATCCACGGGTTCATTCGCTCACTTACTCACCCACTCAGCACGAGGCAGCCCCGCTCCTGCAGAGCCACCGGGGGACGGACTGAGCAGATGCTGAGGAAGGGCGACTGTTCCCGTGGTCAGCGGTGGGGGCCGCAGCCCAGAAGGTGTGCTTTCGGGAGTGGCCTTTTCCCTTTCTGGGACAGCCAGCATCTGACTTTCCTCCAGCGTCGAAACTGTTCCTGTGCCTTTTGAAGCCCTTTCCTTTCCCCTCTCCTTCCCTCCCCCTCCCCTGTCCTCTCCTCTCCTCTCCTGTCCTCTCCTCTTCTCTCCTTTCCTTTCTTTTCTTTCCTTTTTTCTCCCTTCTCCTCTCCTCTCCTTTCCTCCCCCCTGCTCCCCGCCCGGGATACAAGAAAAGATTTAAGTCCAGCTTTGTGATGAAAGAGTGTCTAGTCATTTTTCCCTCTGTGCTCCCTCTCAGTGCCATAGACCTGGCAGAAGGTTTGCAGAAATTTTGCAAAGAGGCTGTTTCTGTCGTTGGAACAAAGTCTGTGTCTTGTGTACACTTGTGTGTACATGTGTGGGGATAAGAACAGGACCGAACACCAGAGTGCTGTCTGAAGAGGGTCAAGTCCCTGTGTGTCCCTGCTAATTCTGTGCCTAAGGCTGTTGACAACCAAGACTGCTCGTTCCCTCTCCGAACCCTGCTTTCAGTACCAGCAGACCAGGACACATTCCTTTGGATGTTTGCCATTCTGAAGACCAAAGCATTCTTTTAAGGAAAAAAAGTATATGTTTGTGTATACGTACACATACATATACATAACAAAATATATTTAAATTTTTATAAAATATATTTTAAATATATATTATTCTATATAAATTTATATTTGTGTATACATTTATTACATACATGTTTAAAATACATATTTATATTAATAGGCTATAAAAGTGCTAATTTTAGAAGAAAATACATATGAGTATGAGGAAGGAGGCCAGAACATTCGAATAAGTACCAAAGATCAAAATCAAGTTTAGGACATGGATTCTGCCCTCCAGGGAACTGCGTCCTACCCAGAGAGGTGGCGCTACTTGCAATGAGACCGTGAGAAAGAATACTTCCTGAAAAGCGTGTTTAGTCGGTGGGTTCCCCTGGGGTGAGCAGAGAGGCTCCCTGGGCCCCAGAGGGGAATGGGCTGTGCAGGACACAGCACGGACTTGGGCTTCTCGGGGCTCTTGCTGACCTGCCAGGTGGCCTTGGCCCCCCACTGGACTTCTTGAGTTTCAGCTTCTCCTTCTTTTTTTTTTTTTTTTAAGATTTTATTTATTTATTTGACACACAGAGAGAGATTACAAGTAGGCAGAGAGGCAGGCAGAGAGAGAGGAGAGAGGAGGGAAGCAGGCTCCCCGCTGAGCAGAGAGCCCGATGCAGGCCTTGATCCCAGGATGCTGAGATCATGACCTGAGCCGAAGGCAGAGGCTTTAACCCACTGAGCCACCCAGGCGCCCTCAGCTTCTCCTTCTGTACACAGGAATCCCGAGACTTGCGCTGCCTGTATTGCAGGGTAAGTGGGAGGATCGGGTGGGGGCACCAGCGTGCTACACATAGCGCCGTGGAAGACAGGCTGGAGGCGGGCTCGGGTACGCAGTCTGGCCTTCTGGCCATGGCATCAGTCGGGCAGCAAGCATCTTTCTCTGGACCTGCTCTGAAAGTGGAGATGATTTCAGGGAGGGCGGTGAGGCTCTGTCAAGGTCGGCATGTACTGTTCCCACAGATGCTCACTCTGAAACCCCAGCTTTGGACGTGGCTGTCTTTAAGGTCCCGTGTAACACCATGACCTCAGGGGTAAACATGTATTGTGGAGGAGGCAAGAGGAATTCAGGCAGGTGGGAAGGAGGAAGGAATGCGTGGGGAGGTGAACCCTGCTCCGTCTAGGGGAAGTGCTATAGAACAGCTTAATGAACTAGAGAAATAGAAAGGGTATCATTTGGAAGTATATGGTGTAATTTTTAAAAGTCTGTAAGGTTCTATCTAGTTCAAAAGGAAATTCACTTAATGTTCTGGGAGAGAATCGTAGCTGGTGTGTACCTGGCCAGTCTTAACACTTTAGAATTAGAAGAAACAAAAAAATGTATCATCATTGATCCTGAGTCATATACCGTTTCACCTCCCCAGTCTCAGGAAAAGTCGCTTCTCCCTAACTGTAAGAGGATGCAGTCTAAAGTGTAAGCCTGGAAAGTGACCCTGTTTCCTCAACGGCTAGTACACAATTCAAAGCCTGCAGAAACAAAGGAAAAGTTACCCCTTGCCTTGTAGATGGGGGGGAGGTGCTACATGTTGCTTCTTGACTTCAGAAGCATGAAGAAGTGTGCTTTTAGAAAGGAGCTGAAATGACATTTTACATCCTTTGCTTCATGGAGGTGATAAAACCAGGGTCCCAAACACAATTTCAGGACCGTGGTAATGCTCACAGATGAAAAGGGAGAAAAGCCATTTGAACGTTTTGGTTTGTGCGTGTATGTGTTTGTGTGTATTTCAGAGGGCTATCCAATAACTGTTCATGGAGGCTCTTGGAGTTGATTTACGGGACAGAATTTTCTGTTTTTGAAAAAATTCCTGCACAGAAATTAACACATTTTGCTCTTGAAATGGGGAAAGCACCAGAAAATGTTATTTATTTTCACTTTTGGGGTTGTGGAGAGAGATCTCAGAGACATTGGGGTTCACTGCATTCCTTGGGCACACTGTCATTTTTGGCTTAAGAAGTAACTTTAAAAGAAACCCTGACTACTACTGCCGCTAGAGGGCACTCTTCTGAAATTTTAGACCGTGATGTTGAAGTTTGGGAAAGGAAATTTCAAGCTTTCTTAGCAATCCAGTTGGGGGATCCTCAGGCCTGTTTGCTTGGCTCTAAATCAACTTTTTAAATTTTGGAATAATAGGTAGTACAGAAAGCTCCTGCGTGCCTCTTCCCAGTTTCCTTTAACATCTTAACAAGAATGCTGTTTGTCAAAACTGAGAAATTAACACTAGTACATTACTATGAACTAAACCACCAACTTCATTTGGATGTCGCCAGTTTTCCCATTAATATTCTTATTTTCTTCCAGTAGTCGCACTGCATTTGATAATTTTTGTTGACAAACACAGCCACTCACTGTGGTGACATCAGATTACTATTGCTATTTTGCACGAACATCTATCGGTATTCTAAAGAAAGGTAAAAGTTAGCAACTTTTATTTCTCTTTTTATTTCTATTTCATTTGTAAAAGTTGTTTCACTTTTCAACCCCTACGTCCTCCCAACATTTCTGTCATTTGCAGTGTGTTGAACTATCATTTTAGTAATTTCATATCTTCTCCAAGTCACCCTGTTTTTTTTTTAAATTCTGTTCTGTTGTTTTCAGTTTATGTCTCCCTCCCTCAGAGGACTGTCATTTAAAAGATGAATACTATGGAATTATTGTGAATTTTTTAGGTCTAATAATGCGTCCTTAGAATGTTTTTTAAAATGTACTTATCTATGAGAGACATACTAAAATATTTACAGATGAAATTATCTATTTTAAAATACTTGAGCAAATAAAAAAATTAGGGAATTAGGGCAATCAAAACAGGGTATGTCCATGGGTGTTCATTATGTATTCTTTTATTAGTGTATGGTTGGGAATCTACAATTAAAAAATAGTTTAAAATGGAAATGTAAGGGGCATCTGGCTGGCTCAGTCCATAGAGCATGCAGCTGTTGCTCTTGGGGATGAGTTGGAGCCCCACACTGGGCATAGAGATTACTTTTTTAAAAAGCATTGGATCTTCAATTTAAAAATAATAATAATAATTTAAAAAATAATTTAAATTAAAAAAATTTAAAGATCTTATTTATTTGTCTGAGAGAGAGAGAGGATGCACATGAGCAGGGGGAGCGGCAGGCAGAGGGAGAAGCAGGCTCCCCACTGAGCAGGGAGCCCGATGCCGGACTCCATCCCAGGGACCATGACCTGAGCTGAAGGTCGACACTTAACCGACTGAACTACCCAGGTGTCCCTAAAAAAAATTTTTAATGGAAATTTAAAAGAATTGAACAGTAGAGGCTTTATTTTAATGTGACAATGCCAGATCCTCTGGACTGTGTGGATTCGCAGCTATTCAGTTCAACAGACAGATCAGTCTACCGGACATCTGCAGATTCATAGCTCTGTGTCAGAAACACACATCTCCCTGGCACTGCATGAGGTGCCGAATGAACAAGAGCAGACCATCATGCACCCTTCAAGAACCTGAGTCAGACATATGTGAGCCTTGGGCTGGAACCACCCAAGCAGTAAAGTCGAATTAAAAGTGAATCTTGGCTGGTAGCAAATACCCTGTATTTTCAAGGGGATTTTATTTGCATCTCTCTTAGTTTTATGGGTTTGAGTTGACTCATCTCAGCCATGTGGTTAAGAAATGGAAGATTTATTATTATGCCTGATAATAATAATAATTTCTAATAATAGTAATTTTAAAATCTTGTATAGGTTATAATTTTTCCAAGGACCTGCAGCCCTTCATAATTATCACAATTATCCTATTGATCATGTAGCTAGATTGTAGCCACCAGGAGCTGTCTACCTTTCTGCTTGCGGAAGTCCTCTGTTCCCCTGCCCCCAGATCACCGCAGGGCCTCGCCACCTCGCTCACTGGGCAGACCGCACTGGCGCTGAGCCCTGCTCCGCTCTGCTCTGTGACGCTGGCAAAATCTTGCCAACACTTGTTTCCATCTCTCTTTTTATTCTGCAGCAGAAGTATTGGGAAGCCCTAAACTCGGAGCAGGTACGGCCAATCACACTTTCTCTGTTCCAGAAGGGATGTCCTGTGGCTTGATTCCATTTCCTGTTTTTGTGAGCCCTCCTTGGATGGCCCATGCCACACTCCTTTAGGTAAAAAAAAAAAAAAGAAAAGAAAAGAAAACGGAAAACGAGTCTGAGGATCAGGGGATTTTCCAGCCTCTCTCAGTTCCGAGCGCTTTCTGCTCTGCCCAAACCATCGGGTAGGCACTCAGAAGATGCGGAAGCCCAGGAGAAGCATGGTTTGGCAGACAAGCCCATGGACAAGCCCAGTAGCGGCAGGTTAGCGGGGGGGGGGGGGGGGGGGGGGGNTCCTTCTGGGACCCTGGGCAGCTGGCGCTGTCTCCACACCTCCCTGGCCTCAGGGGAGAGCTGAGCTTGTCTTACAACAACCACCTGTGCTTGTCATCTCCCAGGATTCTTTCTGGTAATAGTGGAGATCATCTTTCGCTCAGATTTTACTCATGCCTGGATTCCAACAATGTTTTTATTGCTGAAGATGAGGCTTTAAAACGCAGTATTCTGGGGATTCAGAAGGAAGAGATTTAAAATGTTTTCAGAGGTTTAAACCACTTCAAAGAGTGCACTTGATCAAAGAGGCTGGCTGTTGGGTGGTCGCTGAGTTGGTCAGGAGTAGCAAGAATGACTTGAAGCCTTTTCGGGAGCTGGAGCAGTGATTCTGAAATATCGTGGTGGCTAAAAAATCACCCTAGGTGCTTCTTAAAATCTCAAACCTTAGGTCCCAAACCAGAGAGGGTCAAGGGTGAGTGCCCGGCATCCGTCTTTTTTTAATGACCACCTTGGGTGCTTCGGGTGAGGTTGAGCCACAGCCCACTCCGAGAGCTGTGATCTGGAATATGGGCCTCAGCCTGAAATCAGCACTCATCAGAAAGCATACTGTCCACCCTCAAAGAATGGAACAGGGCCCTACTTCCACCACTAGGCACCTGGGCCACGGAGGCTGAAGGGCCAGGGGGCTCTTTGACGGGATTTGCTTGTTATCCCCCCCAGGTCTGCAACCACGCATAGAAAAGTTAGCGCTGGAAGTGGCTGGCACAGCCCCGAACAGGTACGGGGGCGCTGAGCTGCACCAACCTGATCAGCTTAGTCCCTGGCCTGCAAGGTTACTGGGGAGGAGGTGACCTTTTTAACATGATGCTGTTTTAATCACCAAGTAGTAGAACTCTGTTATCAGTAAATCACTAGTTGAATTAGGCTCTTCCTATTTCAAACAAAGCTACATTCTGTATTTTATAACTGGCATGGTGTGGGCATTTTTTTCGGTGACTCAGGGAGCCCTGCAGACCTTATCTGGGACACTTACGGCTGGACTGTTGGAATGAGCTTAAGTTTGAGCAGCCGGCTGAGTGTTTTTCTTGGAGGGCATGCCACGACCGGCTGTTTCCTTGCCCAGCTAGATCGTCTGGCCTAGGCGGACACAATCTTTTCCTACGTTATTTCCTGGGTCTCTTGATACTATCAAATGTGACCTTGTCATTCCAAGCTCTCAGTCACAGAAACTCAGAAATGAGAGACCATATTTAGTTGCTGATCCAACACCCCAGCCTACCCCTGGAGAAACTGAGGCCCAAAGAAGAGCAAGTTAGTGGCAGAAGGAGGACTTGAGTCCAACCCCCACTCGCCTCCGTGGCTGGACTCACCAAGAATTCCCTGCTCTTGGCCATGTGTAAAGTTCTCTCTCTTGTTGGTCACATGAGAACAAGAAGAGGACTTCACAAACCATGTGTCATCAATGCTCATATGACTGCTTCTCTTCAACCTCTTGCTCCTAACTTTTCCCATACTTGTGTGAGTCCGAATGATAAAATAATCATTGTGACCACCATTCTCAATTAAGTTTGAAGTGTTTGCTTTGAACAAGTCTGCTGAGGCTCAAGTTTAGAGGAAATGGCATGGTGGGGAGGAGGGGCAGGTGACAAGGGCAGACTGGTGTCCTGCTCATAAGGAGCTCATCCTCTACCTGAAAGGACAAGGAGGTGCCCATGCTCAGCTACAAATGAATGGTATGGGCAGTACAAAGAAAGAAGAGTGGGAGAGCTCAATGGGTAAAAGCAGTCAGGGTAGGCTTCCTGGAAGAGGAGGTACCTACTGGGCCATAAAGAATGGGTTGAATTTGCCTGGTCTATTCCAGAAATGCCTTAGGCATGGAGGTGGGAAATCTCGGGATAAAAGGAACACGACTCATTTTCACTAGAATAAAGATGGAAAAGGCATGTGGGAAGTGGGGCTGGTCTGTTCTGGGTGGTTGTCTGTTAACTCCTTGCTTTAAAGTTATACGTGTCCCATGAGGTCCTAGAAAGGCAGGCCTGATTAACCTGCCCTTACTGTTTCTCCTTGTCTGTGCCTGGGTCGTGAGAACCAGGACTGGAGCTGTTGTTAGCCTGGGGTATTGTAAGAGATGGGAAGCATCTGTTCCATCCAGGTACCATTTGTGTCTTTTCTCTACAGTGGGACCCTGAAGACGTAAACCTTGAAGGGAACCAAGACAACGTGGAGATGCTCAGATCCCAGGCACACAGGAGTTCCCTGGGGCCAGTGGTCTTGATGTCTGATGAGGAACACCTGGAGCAAGCCCATCAGCTCAGAGCCCTCAGCCAAGCGTTTGTCAGGAACGGAGCAGGGATCAACCTGCAGTGACACCCGTGGCAGGAATCTCAGCTTCTGCAGAGGTGGCTCATGGAAGTGAGGAACCAGGTGCTGTCACTGAGCCTGGCTGCTCTGCGTCGTGGCTCAGAACACAGCAAAGACTCTGGGTCCCGCGGACAGACTAGGCATTCGCAGTTTGTCCTGAAGATCTGAAGTTCACAGACCACTCTTACTTTGAAGTAGAAACTTCCATCTAACGGGCATTGGGTCCTCTCTTCCTTTTCCCTTCAGACTCAGCCATCCTCTGAATATCTGCTAGGTGCCAGGAATGAGTTCATCTAACAAGTAGCTCCTGTGTTTGGTTCTCTGCAGAGCCCCATTCTGCCAAGTCCTGGCTAAGCCCAGGAGACGAGAGGACTGGGCCGATATGTGGGAGGTACAGGACACCGCCACCGGTACTGATGGGACCTGGCTCCTGCCCTCCCGGTCAGCCACCTGAGTTTTCTGCTGGAAGTTGGAGGTGGGATTGCTTGGTCAACCACAAGTTTGTGAGATCACGGGTGTTGAAAGGGCAAGCAAAACTAAGTGCTCTAGGTACCAGGACCTGCTCCAACCTGCCAAGGTGTGTGCTGGGCAGGGTTTGCAGGTGAGGGGGCCTGCCTGCTTCAACAGCTAACGTGAAAGAGGCATGGTGGGAGGTGTTAAGTTCAAGCACAGTCATCTCATTTTAGGATTATTTGGGTACTGTGATCATGGGAAAGGGAAAGGGTGGGAGGAATGGAGCGGAGGTGGGAGAAACAATGGAGTGAATAAATCATGATTGAGTTGCAGCATCTCACTGTGGAGCACAGAGATGTCTGAATCCCAGCAGAGCCACAAAAGCCAGCCATGAGGGGAACTGGGAGGCATGCCAAGAAACACAGCTCTGCTCCTGGCTGGCCCCTCATGGTGCGTGTGACTCAGCTGCAGTTGCCCAGTTTCTCCAAAGGGGTATTCAAATCCCAGCAGCTTGAAGAAGGGGTGCCTCAGGGCAGCAGGGGCGTTCCACAGACCTCTGCAGAGATCTTAATTTTTTTAGTGCCCTCTGAGCTAGAAGTGAACGTAAAGCCACCCTATTTATCCCCTTTATCCAACTGCTTTGATCCCTTGGTGTCTTGAAATGGAGTTTGCCAAAGCCAGTTTTGCTTTGTGATCTTAATCATGGAAGCTCTTCTTTGAGAGATGAAGAGTTGAGTGGGGGATGGGGTGGAGAGCGCATTCCAGATGAGATCTGTTACAGAGGACTGGACACAGGCAAGGATGGAATCCAGTCAAGGAAGGAGGAACCTGATGTAGCCGGAATGGATGGTGCAATCTGGGCTAGATGGTAAAGAGGCTGGCAAGGAATCAGACCGTGGAGGCAAGGGAGTAGGCACTTAATACTGTGGCCCGTTGGTAGCCATGACCCGTACTAGAGTGGGAAGGTGACTGACATGCCTCTGGTAGGCCGCAGCTTTTCAGGAAGCGGAAATGTAGTCATGGGCACAGTATGAACATGGAGAACATGATGAACGCAGGGCAGAAGGAGGGCTCATCTTTAGAAAGGCAAGAAGGCCCAGGGATAGGACGCCATCTCTGGAATTTACCTTTCGCCTATCCTCCTTCTCTCAAGGGGAAGCTGGTCCATGCTCCTGGGGGTACCAGAAATTGCCTGGATCTTGATGGAAATGGCTGTTTACCCAAGAACATCAAACAGTCTGGCTGATTTGAGCAGCACAAACTACTTGAGTCCCAGATGTTGTCTGTCTCCCCAGTTCCCATCGTCTCAGGCTTCCTTCACAAACCAGTTCCTCATGTTGTAGTCCAATCTTGTCTCAAAGCTGAATCCCAAGTCTCTTCACCCAGAGTGAACTATTAAACTGAAAATTTTGGAAGCAAACTTTGGCCTCTTTGTTCACTAAGAATCTGCCTGTTATGCAAAGCTCTGGAACCCCAGAGCCTTTGTAAAGAGGTGCCAACCCAAATGCCTTTCTCCTAGTTGGAGTGTCCCTGTCCTGGGCCTCCACTGCAGCTTCATTACTGTCAGACCAGGAGGATAATGGGAGTTACTTGTCCTAAAGACTCACTGAACAGCGAAAACGGGTTACCTACAAGGGAAGAAGCTGGGAACAAACCATAATCATCTTCTCACTCATCTGGATGTGAGTGACGGTGTAATTTAGCCTCAGTTGTGCTGCCTATTATCTCCATGGCTTGGAGCACGTTACCTAACCTTTGTGAACTGAGATAAACAGAATACCTAGCTACAAAGCTTGTTGTGAAGACTAAGTAAATCAACATACGTGAACTGCTTAACACACAACACCTGACTCTCAAAGTAGACCTTGAAAAGGGATTAGTTTCCTTTCTCCCTATACTTCCTGGCCACTTAGGTGCTCAAAGGGCTGTTAATAACCAAAAATATCCGACCCTCAAATAGAATGGTCTTATTTCACTATTGTATATTCTAAAGTCTATCTTTTAGGGAGAGTTCTGATCACTAAGACTTTCTTAAAATCCTGCTAGATGGGAAAAACCACTATCTACATATCTCCTGTGAGCAACATCTGAGGCCACACCCACATCATGTTCGTTACCACGGGGTATGAGCACCTACAGAGGAAGGAGAGACACTCAGCCAAGGCATATCGGTGGGCACTAGCTCCCAAAACCGATCAGGGCAATCCTTGTCAAGTCATTTCCTTTCTGGGTCCTTTTCCTTCCTCATCTGTAAAATGAAAGGACAGATTACTTTCTTCCCTTCTATGAATATGCTGGTGAAAATGTTTTCCACAGAAGACGGACATCTTTATAAACCGTTAAGACAAATTTCAGATTTACTTTGAAAATAGGATTCAATATATAATACATACTTCTGTTTGGATTTTGCTATCCAATTAAGATAAAATTTGTCTTTGCAACATGAAGGGATCATGGGATTTGACATTTAAAATTTTTGCAGATTCCTTTCAGTATTGAAAACCAAAAACTATACCACCTTGTTTCCAAACTTGGGAATTCTGGTGAGTTCATTTAGTTTCTTTATTAAGAGGCTCTATTACTGGCAGTTCATTTTGGTCAGGTCTCATTCTTGTTAAACCATCTCTTATATTGAAGGATCTATGAAAAATATTTTCCCCAGTGCAAGAAAAAGGACCCGTATCAATCACTGAGGAAGAGGATAGCGATGTCTTAGAAGTGTCTCAAGCCTGACTTCAGAATACTTCCAAGATTGTCTCCACTTCATTTTCTGTGCCCACTTGATCATTCCCCGCATTTTCCAAATGTGCGGGCATTGCTCTACTCTCTCCGACTTTACGTTGTTTTCCCCCCATGTTCAGGTCGATGGTTTGGCAGAGAAGGCTCTGCCTTGAAACAAGCCAAGATACAGCGCAAGGCAGACGAAGATCTCTTCAAGCTTACACATCCTGTCCGGTATTAATCCAAAGGTCACCATCAAGTGAGAGGGCCGTTCTTAAACAAGAAAGAAGTTCAAGAAGTGGTGCTAAATCGAATGATTTGGAGAACATCTGCTTCGCTTCTTCCTTAACAAACTCTGAAAGCTAAACAAGGCACCAGGCATCCCGGACTGCTTCTTCAGCGCTTCTTCAACAGCGCCTTAACTTTTGAGCGCCTTCAGATTCACTTCAAACTAATCTGTTGCTTGGAGAACGCATCGTCCTCTCCCGACTCCGCCGGGAATTTTCCACCAGCTGCCGGCACTGCCTGCTCTTTTCTTCCGGGGTCCTCGGGGTCTGCAGCTGCGACTGCAACAGGGCTTCGCCCCTACAGGGGGGTCAAGGGCGCCTGCCTCTCTTCAACCCCTGCTGACCCGATCAGAACTGAATCCTGCCTCCTACTACCGACCTCCGCCCGGAGAAGCCGCCAAACCCCGGCGACCCGCGGTCCGCTCAAACCGCCGCCCGGGCGCTTCCGGGAGGGGAGGGGCCGTGCGGCTCGGCGCGTGCGCGCTCCGCGGTCCCCGCCTCCTGCCGGTTCCCCGCGCGCGGGTTCCCGCCTCGCCGGGGCCGCGCGGGTTCGGAAGTGCGGCCCAGCGTGGGGGTTGCTGGTGTCAAGCTCGCCTCGCTGGTGTTTTAAGGGGATCGTTCCAGTAGATGTTACCTTCTTCTACGCGCTTAACGTAGTCGAAACCAGTTGACATCCTTATGGTGTGCTGTAAATTACTCTCGTCTTTGCTTTTAAATACACTTAAAAAAAAAAAAAAGATAGTGCGGGGTCTGGGTGGCTCAGTTGGTTAAGCAGCTGCCTTCGGCTCAGGTCATGATCCCAGGGTCCTGGGATCGAGCCCAGCTTTGGACTCCCTGCTCAGCCGAGAGCCTGCGTGTGTCTCTCTCTCTCTCTCCCTCTGCCTGCCGCTCTGCTTACTTGTGCTTCCTATTTCTCTGTCAAATAAATAAAATCTTTAATAAAATAAAATAAAGATAGTGCTGGTAATGGTTTTTTTTCCCCCAAAAAAGAATCAGGTTGGAGCAAAACGTTTATGAAGAAAAGCAACCGTGCCCTGCACTTCCCCTCCGCCCTCGGCAGCCCTGCTTCTCAAGCAACCATCTTTTTTCTTTTCTTTCTCTTTTGTTTTCTCTTCTCTTCTATTCCCTTCCCTCCTCTCTCTCTCTCTCTCCCCCCTTCCTCCCTCCCCTCCCCCTTTCTTCCTCTTTCTACCACTTTTAACTTGTTTGTTATAATAGTTTTCTCATTAGGTTTGATTTCAAACACACTCTTTGGCTCTCAAGTTCTACGATTATACTTTTTTGTCTAAGCTGTATTATCTTCAGCTTCCACAAAGTCCGGACTAATGAGGCAGAGCAGCTCCACCTGTGTATCGAGCACTATGTATTAAGAACTGTCTTCACGTCCTGCAGGTTGCTTTGGGATCCATCCTCCAGTGCCAGAGCCCCGTGGTTCCATGGTGATTCCCAAACCAGCTTCCAGCTTCTGAATCTATCCTGGTCCAATTCATTTATTCCTTCAAGGCCCCCTGGCATGTTCCACTCCTCTACTCTGGACTTGACCTTTCCCTTATCCTGTTGCCTTTCTTCCTGCCGGTGTCTTAGCCCTTGGAGCATCTCCAGTGCAAGTTTGAGGGATTTTCGAAACCCACAACTGGACAAACGGTCCTCACCCGCTGCAGCCATCTTAGCCCTTCCCAGAGATATCCTGACCATAAAAGAGCTATTCCATAGGCCTTTCCCTCTGCGTAATTGCACTTGGTGAATATGTCTATCCCAAAGCTCTGATTTGTATGATACCTGTTCAAATAATAGGCTTTTGAGCTCAACCTCTCTGTGATTTCCTGGATCCGGGCAAGCCCTAGGAATCTTTACCAAGCTCCTCAAGTGACTGAATCTGTTAATGATGATCCAGCGCCACTCTCTGAGAAACACTGCCCTAAGGAAATTACTTGAAAACTGATCTATTTGCGTGAGGTGTTCTATAAAACTATTTAGAACAGGGGAAAAAAATTGTAATCAAGTCCCCATACCCCACTGTTGGGAAAGATTAGACATTATACTTCATTGAAGCAATGATATTTTACCATTAAATCTAAAAGATTAAAAAAAAAACCTGAAAGATTGTAGAACCATAGCCTGAAGTATCAGACCTTGAATTACCTTGAAATCATCTAGTTCAGTGCCTGAGTGTCTTGCTTATTTTCACAAACGTTGTAAGTAACTTTGTCATGGATATGTTTATGAATTTTATACTTTTTTTAAAAAGATTTTATTTATTTGACAGAGATACAGCAAGAGAGGGAACACAAGCAGGGAGAGTGGGAGAGGGAGAAGCAGGCCTCCCGAGGAGCAGGGAGCCCAATTCGGGCTCAATCCCGGGACCCTGGGATCATGACCCGAACCGAATATAGCCACTTAACAACTGAGCCACCCAGGCGCTCCAAATTTTATACTTTTAATGCTTTCTACACTTTTTAAATTAGTATATATCTATTATATAATTAGACAAAATAAACTAAAGAAAGTTATAAATCCATATCTGCTCCCCCAAATAAAATCAGCATAAACATTAGAAAAAGGGGAAATCCATACATAACTGTACTGTGTATTGAGTTTCTTTGTGTATGTAGAAATTCTATTTCCTTTTTACTTTTCAGTATTTTATGCCTTTTCTATAGTGAGTATATTTTTTTTTACTTAAGTAAAAACAAAGCGATCCACCATAATAATAACTGTTAGGCAAGGACTGCAATAGTTGCTAAAAGCATCGGGTGAGAGGTTATTTGGAATATTCACAGGGCCTCAAATATCACCCCACAAATTACTTTATTAATTACAAACGCAAATGGGTTTCTTTACAACAGTAAAATCTGGAGGATATCACCTTGGCCAAGTAATCACATTCACATCACCAGAATGAGGCAAACAGACATCACGTCCCTCCTGAAGTAACATCCCAAGCAGGATACGACACCACCTATGAAATATTCTTCCTGAATATTTTGATTAGAATCTACTTTTGAGGAAACAATCAGACAAATCCAAATGGTGGGACTTTCTACAAAACAACTACCTTGGACTTTTTTAAATGTCAGTGTCTGTCATGAAGGACAAAAGAATAAAAACTAGAGAACTGGCCTGCTATGAAGGAATCTAAAGGGGGGGATAGGATGTGATGTGGCATTATTGGGGTAACAGGAAATTTCGATGTGTACGGTATATTAACTAACCTTATTGTTTCATTTTTTGAGCGCGATAATACTGATCCAGTTGTACAGGAGAATGAACACCTTATTCCTAGGATACACATGCCGAGCCGTTTAGGAGAGAAGCATCATGACTCAGCAACTTTTCAATGGCTTGAGAGGGATGAGAAGTATATATTTTTCAGGTGCATATGTGTATGGAAAGAAAGAGATACAGTAAATGAGATAAAACAAACAAGGAGTGAATAGAAATGAACAGTATGTATGTTCGTTGTATGATTCTTTCAAGTTTTCTGTAGGTCTGAAGTCTTCCTGAGTCAAAAGTTGGGGGGGAGGGCACAGGACTAAAGCCTCTCACAGTCAGCCCCATCAAGAGACAGCTGTCCAGGGCGCCTGGGTGGCTCAGTGGGTTAAAGCCTCTGCTTTCGGCTCAGGTCATGATCTCAGCGTCCTGGGATCGAGGCCCACATCAGGCTCTCTGCTCAGCAGGGAGCCTGCTTCCTCTTCTCCCTGTCTCTCTGCCTGCCTCTCTGCCTAATAACTTGTAATCTCTCTCTCTGTGTCAAATAAATAAATAAAATCTTTAAAAAAAAAAAAAAAGAGACAGCTGTCCAGCTGTCCAGCTGTCCGGCTGTCCAGCCCACTTGCCAGTCAGTAGAGGACCCTGAAGCCTCAGGGCTTTGTGAAGCAATCAGCCAGATTCCTGGAGTCCTGGAGTGTGGCTGGAGTCACAGCCGGCTAATTGCTGGATGATGTCAGGACACAGAAGGTGGACAGATTCCAGTTTGTCTGGTCCTGAGAAAAAAAATAGGTCCGGTATCTTCGATAGCCCTGATAAGGTGCCTCCGGGGACATGAGTAATGGTCAGACCCAGGGGATGAACCGGAGCTAAGAAAGCTGGACAATGGAAAGCCCTGAGCACCGTGACAAGGAAATTCTTCCCCTGAATTGCCTTTTCCTATTGAGATAAGATAGTACACAATAAAAGGCCAGGCTTAGAAGTGCTGCCACTGATCCCAGCAGGAGCAGCCAGCACTCAGGCCTGAGCGGAGGTCCTGAGGGCCCGGCGCTGTGGGCACCTGGGAGGTCTCCAAGAGGGCTCGCCCTGGCCCTCCATCGGGCAAAGTCATTGACCTTGGATGCAGAAGGCCCGCGGGCACGTCCTGGTCCCACCACTCCCCAGCTGTGAGACTGATTCCTGCTCTTCTCTTTCCTAGGAAATGCACTCCTCTCCCACCTGCCTCATTGGTGGGCGGCCAACACTGAAAACCGACCATGAATGACCTTTTCAGCTCCTAAAGGCCAGTGAGATGTCAGTTACCATCATGACTTTGTAGGCATGAAGCAATTGTTTTGTCACTCTCCCCCCATTTTGAGTCCAATGCACCTGGACGTCTTTTAGGCCTTGACTGCCCTTTTGTTGTGAGATTGTATGAGTAAAGCCCCTTTGAACTTCTGAGGAGGCCGGATTGACATACTCTGAGGCACTCCCTTACTCCTGAGCAAACCAAGAGGGGCAGAAGGTGTCACCCCCTTTGATACACCTTCACCAGAAAATAGATCCCCACAGGCAAGCGGTGACTCACCAAGGGCCTGAGGGAGGGAGAGAGTGAGGGAGCCCAGGGAGCCGCTGCTGGGTCGGTGAGCTGCAAGGGAGGGCAGGCGGGGCCTCCCCTCTGTCACCGCTGTGGGCCTTGGCATCTCGGGTGCAGCAGGGCAGAACCTGGAGAGCGGAAAGGGAGCAGTGTCTTTGACTGGTCTTCAGGGGGAGAGGATTGAGCTGAGTGAGTAGGTATATGTGCAGAGCTCCCGGGCACCAGAACCCAGCTCCACCACCACCACTCCAACCCCTCCTTGAAGAGGTTTTGGGGAAGATGCACCATTGCCCAGAGATTCGGATCAGGAGAGATGCCAGGGCTCTTCCAGACTTAAGAACCTGAGCTACTTTTGTCTAGCAATGAATTTGTATTAACCTGTCTTCTGCTCACCAGCCATGTGACCTTGGATATGTTTCTTAGCTGTGTTAGCCTTAGTTTTCTCAGCTGTAAAATGCAATTATTAACATTTACCCTACTTACCTCATAGAGTTGTTGTAAGCATCCACAGACCTAAGATGAAATTCAGGGAGAAATCATAAATATACTCCCCTCTCTCTTCATACTCTGTCCCCAGTTCTGGGGTGACCAGGTGAATGTCTAGAGTGGCTGTCCCATGGGTCAGAGCGAAGGTCACACATGCTCAAGGGATGCACACTAAATCAGATTTCACTAGCCTGACCCCGATGGCTCTTTGAGTCTTCCCTATCTCCTGGCTTTACTCTGCCCTTCTTCCTTCCCTTATGTTCCCTCAGCTAGCACTTTCTGAGAGGTTCTGCATCCCAGATACCTTGACAGGCTGGGGCGGTGCACGAACCCCATGCAGTGACACTGTGTGTCTTGCCTGGGGCTGGAGAACCCAGAATGGGGACAGGGACGAGGCGAGCAGTGGTCTCAGGGAGGCTTGCGCTGTGGGCTCACAGGGTGGCAGTCCTTTGCCCGGGGACAGGGCTGGAAGAGTGGGGGCCAGACGGAAAGCGTTCACCAAGAACCAGACATTTGAGCCTGTGTTCGAAGAACAGATAACGATTTTCCACCCAGAGAAGACAAGGGGTAAGCATGGACAAGTGCGTGGGCAAGTCTCGAGCCCCACGGACTTTGCTTCTCTGCTCCCCCGTCCTTCACCAGCTCCTTCCCTCTGGTCAGCTTCTATAGGCAGCTTCTTTCTAGCAAGATGATCTAGCACATCCTGGAATCACTGCCGCCGGGGGTTGTAAAATATTACTATGAAATCAAGGCAGTAATTCTCAACCCTGGCCATGCACCAGAATCACCTGGGGGTAGGTTTTGGTTTTCTTTTAATTCAGGTTTGCTGGCCCCACGTATCTTCTGATTCAGTAAATCCAGGACAGGAGCCCTGAGATTAGTACAGTCTGCTCGCACAAACCTGAGGTGGAAATGTTTTAACACCCACTTTGTTTTTCCAGTCTCTCCCTGAAGACCGCACATGTTTTATTGCAGGAAGCTCAGCATCCCCTAGGAACGATTCCCGCCTCGCTTGGGGTTGCCGAGAACCCCAAAAGCTTAGCCGGTCCCCAAAGTGAAGGAGCTGTGATAGGGTTAGGTGGCACTAGTCCGGCCTCATGCCCAGAGGGGAGAGGATGGGCGATGAACCGTCCACCACTTATCTTCCCCATGCCTCACTGTCCTCATCTGTGAAATGGGAATAAAAACAGTTCTTCCCTCGTAAGCTAGGCTAAAGGAGCTCAGAGAACATAAGAGCATACAGCGAGGGCTCAGTGATGATGGCTGCCCTGTGGTGTGGGGAGCGGGCTCTGGAGCCAGACTCTCCGGTTGGCAGCCTGGCAGCTGCTCTCCATATAACCGCCGTGCCTCAGTTTCCTTCTCTGTACAATAGGGGTGGTCGTGACTCCCTCCCAGAACTGTTACTGGATGTTATTACATGAATGAATAAGCGCAAGGCAGTGAGATCAACTCAGGGCAAACAGCACCAAAGATTAGCCATCATTGTGACTTCTGCCGTGACCGCTTGCGGCCTCATGGTGTCAGTGTTGGACACAGATCCTCTCACTTCCCCGCTGACGCTCACCCCCTGCTCCTGGCAGCCTTTCAGGCCCAGCTGTGGGCCTTCCAGAAGGGTCAGCTGCCTCCCTCTTTGCTACCGGTGGCCAAGGGTACCCCGACTTGGTCTCCTAAAATAGCAGCTCACCTACACAGCCTCCTCTCGGGAGACCGGCTGGCCACGTGGCGCTGAGTCAGACCTGGATCTGGCCCCTCGGGCTGGTGACACCAGATTCTCCATTCTCTCACCCTCCTCCCCACAGAGACCCACTTGCACCCACAGCTTTTCTGTGACCATCCTGGACTCTACAGGTCTGAGCCTAACCCTTCCCCAATGAAGCTACTCTTTTTTTTTTTCTTTAAAGATTTATTTAGAGATGCCTGGGTGGCTCAGTCAATTGGGCATCTGCTCAGGTCATGATCCTGGGGTTCCGGAATCGAGTCTCAAATCGTGCTCCTTGCTCAGCAGGGAGTCTGTTTCTCCCTCCCCCTGCTGTGCTCTCTTTCCCTAACAAGTAAATAAATAAAATTTAAAAATATATAAAAATAGGGGCGCCTGTGTGGCTCAGTGGGTTAAAGCCTCTGCCTTCGGCTCAGGTCATGATCTCAGGGTCCTGGGATCGAGCCCCACATCGGGCTCTTTGCTCAGCGGGGAGCCTGCTTCCTCCTCTCTCTCTGCCTGCCTCTCTGCCTACTTGTAATCTCTCTCTCTCTGTCAAATAAATAAATAAAATCTTTAAAAAAATAAAAATTAAAATAAAGATTTATTTATTTATGAGAGAGAGAGAGACAGAGAGCGAGAACGTGAGCAGGAGGGGCAGAGGGAGCGAATCTCAAGCAGACTCCATGCTGAGCATGGAGCCCAATGTGCTGACCATGGAGACCATGAGATCACGAACTGAGCTGAAACCAAGAGTCTGTCACTTAACCGACTTTGTCACCCAAGTGCCCCAAAGGTACTTTTTTTTTTTTTTTTTCCCCAAAGGTACTCTTGCAAAGGAAGTTACCAGGGTGAGTCTTGGGGCCCCCACACCCCATTTTGTTCAGAAGACTGTCTGTTCTCGTGGCCCCAAGTGATTCACCCTCGTGAGGATGATTCCCCAAGAGATTACCAGGTGCCCAACACGTGCCCTTCTGCCAGAAATACCGCCAAGGATCCTGAGGCGCTTTTTTGCTTCTTAGAGAAAAGGCAAGAATCTCTGCTTCGAAATCATGTCATGTGTAGTTTTTAGAAACCCCATGTGTGATTCTAATATGCAGCCAACACAGAGAATCACTGAAATAGGAAGACTGACACCTAATGGTTATTAAAACTCACCCGTGCCAGTGGCTGTGTGCTTATTCCCTGAAGGCTGCCATGCCTCAGAACACTTTGATCCTGAAATATCGGAGCTAAATCCGTCCTTTGAGATCAGCCAACTCAATGATCGCCAAACTCAGTGCACAGCAGAATCATGGGGGGTGGGGGAGGGGACTGCTTATCATACACATTCTCAAGTCCTGCTGAGTCCGTGAATGCAGGAGTGGAGGAGTGGGGGCGGAAATCCCAAACTAGTGAGAGGCCACTAGTGAGAGGAGGGTGGTGGACGAAGTGGGTGGAAGGCTGCCCACTCAGTCATGTGTAAGCAGGGAGTTGTGCGAGGCCCCGGGGGGCACCCCAGGGAGAATCTGACAGTGAGGGTGTAGGCATCAGGACTTAGAAACAACAGTGCAATTCTCCAAGCTAAATTTGAACTCTCTTGCCAAACAATGTGTCCCCTATCTGTCTTCTGGAGCATGTTTCCAGAAGGAAGAAAATGCATGTCCAAAGCAGGAACCCCAGTATCAGCACCCTCCCTGGGAGCGGAGGTGAGCCCCTGGGAACGCAAGCCAGGAAGACAATTGGTGCCGCTGGTCAGCGAGGAAAGCCTCGGGCTCCGATGACCTCATGGCTCTTTTCTGTCGCGGTGACTGGACACTCCCTTCCCCTCTGCCCACCTCCACCCACAGGCATATCAAACAGATGACCACATGAGCACAGGGGAAAAGTGTTCCCCATCGATAACACACATTGTCACGTGCTGCCGCTGCTGCCTCATCTCCCGAAAGTCCCGTGATGTCAGGCTGAGCGAGCCTGAGTGAGGTCAGCAGCAACACTCGCTCCCTGGAGCCGCAGGAATTTTTTGAAAAGTCGTACAAGGGCAAATGCCTGGTCAGGCCTCGAATTCCCTGTGTGAAACCTTTAGCTCTGCCGGCTCGAGTCACATTTGCTCCTTGCCTTGCTGGGCACGGTTCTGTTTTTCCGAGCCGTGTGCGTCGTGAGAGGTGAAAGCGTATTTTCATCGGGCCCCAGAGGAGTCGGTCGGGCAGCCTGTCCAGCCAGGAAGCAGGTAATTACTGAATCAGAGGAGCCTCCGGAGCCCGATTCCTCGGAAGGGGGTCTCCCCCACCTCTCTGCATTCAGGCAGTGACCCTGAGTGACCTTTCCAAAGAACTCAGGGAGTGATAAGGCTCTCAGGCTGTGGGACCAGAGGCTCCTGGGTACCACCATTCCCCACATAACGCCAGTGGATCACCCAAATCAGTCCTGTCCTCACATTATCATGCTCTCAAGCCTCTGACCGCTTCCCAACCTTCCCGGGCTCCTGCTTGGCTAAATATTTGGGAGCCGAAACAATACCCTCACTGGAGCAGTGGTGGGCGAGTGCTGGAAAGTCACGTGATTGTCCAAACTGAACCAATTTGTCAAAGACCATTTTCCTTTCACTCATCACCTCCCCCACACCCTACGATAAGATAGGGTCCCCAGAGCACAATCCTTTCCTGAGATACAATGTAGAGGCCCCTGAGAAAAGAAACAAAAGTGAGGCTAATTTTGGCTTTTCTGGGACATAAGAAAAGGAGGCAGGCAGGCCCCATCCAGCTCGAGGAAGCCGGGGTGGGCCTGCTTTCATTGCTCCAGGGTATGTGCTCAGATCACTGGGGGATTTGGAGAACAATGCAAGGGGAGGGGGCAGTGGGGACGATGGGAACAGAGTCTTGGCCCTGGCCACGGAGCCGGAAGTCTGGTCCAGACTCTGGAGAGGTCTCTACGCTGATAATCCATGACTTCAGACTTGAATTTTGTTAACTGCAAACTCCTCACCATGGGTCCCCCAACTAAATTATTAATGAATTAATATTCGTGGATTCCTTACAGACCAGCAGCGGTCCTCATGCTCTTCAGGGCTCTGGAACACCCCTAAAGTTGTACGTTACTGTTGGTATGCATCAGCACTTTTTTCAGGGGTGAGGGTCCTTGACTTTCCTCGGATTCTCAAAGGGATCTACCATCCAAAAAAGATGTGCACCTCTGGGAGGAGCGTGAGGGCCAGGCGGAGCTCCTGTCCTTTATGGCAATGCTGGTCAGATTTCAGCGTGCGTTAGAATTGGCTGGGTATCAGGTTAAAACATAGACTCTGATTCAGTAGGTCTGGACAGGGTTCAGAGTGTGCGTTTCTGACCATCTCTACGTGACTCAGAGTCTGCTGGCCCCCGGACCACATGACTGAGTAGCAAAGCCTGAGGGCCCCGCAGTGAGTCTCCTGCTCTGAGCCCGGATCATGGCCATAGCCTCCTGACTGATCTCTTGTTCACCTTCCTGATGGCCACCAGAGTGACACAGTTCTAATCCCGTTCTTCCTCCTTCTGTCCCTCCCACCCCCACCCGAGCTTCTGTGTTAAAGAATGGCACCTCAGAATCCATAAACAAAACGTTCCTTGATTTGTCTTCATTCTGTCTTTTCTCCCATTGTGTCGTTTCAGGGGCAGTTCACTCCTTCGTGCTGGATTACAGAAGGGCAAGGACTAGGGGGCAGTCAGACCAGTCTGAATCCTGTTCTGCCATTTGCTAGCTTTGTGACCACCTGAATTCCAGTTCCTTCATGTGTACAATGGGAATAAAAATATCTTCCTCACGGAGTTGCCATGAGGAGCAGATAAGATAGTGTATGCAGGGGGCGCCTGGGTGGCTCAGTGGGTTAAAGCCTCTGCCTTCGGCTCAGGTCATGATCTCAGGGTCCTGGGATCGAGGCCCGCATCGGGCTCTCTGCTCAGCAGGGGGCCTGCTTCTTCCTCTCTCTGCCTGACTCTCTGCCTACTTGTAATCTCTCTCTCTCTGTGTCAAATAAATAAATAAAATCTTAAAAAAAAAAAAAGATAGTGTATGCAGAGCATTTAGCCCTTACACAGAGCAAATGCTCGCTAAGCAGCTGCTCTCATGACTTAATCGTATATTCCCTACAGTTTCCATTTGACCCGTGATTCTCTGCTTGGATTTTTCTCCCAGTTCCCTCCTCCGCCACGCCCTCCTCCTCCAGTCCTTTCTGGTCTCACCAGGTACCGTTCTGTCTTTCACCCCAACTGTAGCACTGCGGGTGATTTCTTTCTCTATCCTGCCTACAGCCGTAGCCAGTGTGGTCTGAGACACATATTAATAACTGTCTCTAGTAAAGTCTTCTGCAATGGAATTGTGTTCTTATTTCTTTTGGTTGTGTATATGTAATACATACCTATAATACCTACTCCTTTGCCACAGTAGATATGTATGTATTATCCTATAATTGGAGAGGTTTGTTTGGTTATTTCTTTTTCCCCCAATTAATTTAATCCTCAGTAATATCTATGCCTTCTGCCCTGACAAGCTGCAGATCTCAAGAGAGTATTGGATGAGCATGGGCTTTACCTTATATTGAGATCAGTTCACTCAATGAATATGTATGGGCATCTTCCACGTACCAGGCACAATAATGATAGAGTGAGAATCATCACATTTGCTTAGCAACAGCACAGGGGCGCGTAGCCTTCCTTTTGGAGGCCTTGGCTCTAGGACAGCTTCTGCCACTCAGGAGAAAACATGGCCCGTGCTGGGGCCTTCCTTGGTCAGTCCCATGGTGTGCCTTCCCTCAGGGAGCCTGTAAATATCAGGGATGATCTATCTGCCCCAGACCTAAACAAGGATCCCTTGAAGCCATTTTCCAACTGCAGTTGTTTGGGCAGAAGAGCCTAATTCTCTGCGAAATGAGTCCTTCTGAGTATTTGTACTCCCATCCAAGCCTCAATTCCCCCCAAATAAAGGCCCCCACCCAAGCAGTCTTTATAGCTTAACGATGTTGCTGATCTTTGTCTTGATTCTGAGGGGTAAGCGGGGCAGTTCTCTATCCCTGTCTTTTAAAAAAGATTATTTATTTATTTATCTATTTATTTGCGAGGTGGGGGGCATGCACACCAGGCAGGAGCAGAGGGGAGCAGCAGAGGGGAGAGGCAGAGGGCAGGGGCAGAGGGGAGGGGCAGAGGGAGAAGGAGAAGCAGACTCCCAGCAGAGCAGGGAGCTAGCCACTGGACTTGATCCCAGGACCCCAGGATCATGACCTGAGTCCCTGAGCCAAAGGCAGACATTTAACCAGTTGAGCCCCCTAGGCGCCCCTAGGTCCCCATTTTTAAGTTGAGGAGCCAAAAGCTCAGAGGATTGAAGGGGTCAACCCAAGGTCATAGGAAGTAAACTAAATGCTCAAAACCCCAAACCAGACCTGCTGACTACAGGTCCTCCCTTTCTTTCTGTTGTGACAGGATCTTGGGTCTCTTAGCTAGGAAAAGATGAAGCAGGATNCCCGGACAAGCTTAGAACAGGAACAAGACGAATGGATATAAGATTCTATCCATGATAAAGAAAAAGGGGGGAATGAAAGACCCTTCCCCTAGAAGGTAGATAGGATAACTAACCGCTTTTTTTGCTTTTCTGTAAACCGCTGGCTTTTAGGTATAAATTAGGTTATTAATCGGGTTATTAGTCGCATATTAATTGCTCTTTTGCTTTACTGTCACTGCTTGGCTTATAGAAATAATAGAGACGCCATGATGGCTTTCCTACCTTCCCCCTTCTTGTTCCCCTCTCTTGCGCGAGCGGGCCCTCAGAACCAATCAGCTTGTTCCCCCTTCCCGCCTCTCACTTCGCGCGCGCGGGTACTCAAAACCAATCAGCAAACTCCAAGTATGCCTTTTTCAAAGTTCAAATTGTCAACCAATCAGTTGCGCCCCACCCAAAACTTGTTTGTGCCGTCCTATATAAGACCCTGTTTCTCTCCGGTCGGTGTGCTCGGTTAGCTGGAGCTGCCGACCACCCGCCGGTACCTGCGTGGAAATAAACCTCTTGCTGTTTGCATCCAGTGGCAGTGTTAAATTCTTGGGTAAGGGGATCCGCAGGTCTTTCACTACTTATTCCTGAAAGGGAGGAGGGGCCCAGTAGAGGCCTCACAGCTGCGGGAGATGTGGGGCTGGAGGCAGCGTGGCCCTTCCGTGTGTCACAAGCAGGAGAAGCAGCTCGAATGTAGCAGATGGACCTTATGCTGCCTGCTGGCCTTTCTCTGTGATTCTGAGCTCCACCAACTGCCCTCAGGCCTCAGAACCTTGCTGGTCTTCCACCTGGGCCTAAAGTAGGGAGACAAGCAACATCATTCTCAGAAGACAAGTGCGCTGAAGCAGGAGCAGATTTTCTTAAAAATGTGACTTCTCAAAAAAAAAAAAATGTGACTTCTCATAGCTAATTCCTATCCGTTGTCCCTCAGCTTTTAGCCAGGCTGGATTTAGCTGGGAATTAGGGGTCCTCTGTCCAGCGTGATAGTAACACCTGTGATGAGTGAGATCACCAAAGGTAAGGTGACTCAGCAAATAAGTCCAACTGCCCTTCCCCTGTGAAGATGTCCTTCCATAGCTACCTTTAGGATTAGGGGTGATTTTTATTGAGGATACCCAAGAGTTTCTGTAGATGGGGAATATAAAAATTTCCATTCATCACTTCTTGGTCCTTTTCAAGGACTGGGGTTCACAAGCTTCAAGCTCCAGTCCTAGCTCTGTTGCCAACTAACAGGCGAGGGATGGGAACTGGGCCTCTCTGCTGGGGGCTGTTGTCATGAAGGGTTAAGTGGTTTCAGGCTCCAGTGGATATTAAAATCACCTGGGGAGTTTTTTTAAACAATACCTAAATAGGACCCCACCCTCAGATTCTTTTTTTTTTAAAGATTTTATTTATTTATTTGACACAGAGAGAGAGCGTTCAGATCACAAGTAGGCAGAGAGGAAGGCAGAGAGAGAGGAGGAAGCAGGCTCCCCGCTGAGCAGGGAACCCGATGAGGGCCTTGACCCCAGGACCCTGAGATCATGACCTGAGCCGAAGGCAGAGGCCTTAACCCACTGAGCCACCCAGGCGCCCTCACCCTCAGATTCTTGATCAACTGGTCTGCATGAGGTTGAGGAGTGATATGGTTCACAAGGTCCCCCAGGAGATCTATTGTGTGGTCAGAGTGAAGAAGCAGGACGGGTTCATCTCTGAACTCTCCTGAAGAGCTGGCTAAAAACTCAGGTGTCCATTTGGTCCACGTTCTGCAGTGCATCATGGGGCTACTCCAGCCTCTAGACTCTGGGCATGAAAGACCAGAGCAGACAGCACTATACAGAGGCCACTGGTCAAGTCTCTTATTTTAAAGGGCAGAGCTCCTGAGGAACAATGGGTCCAGGCACACAGCCAGGCCGAGGAAGCAGGTGTGCAGGCGTCCTGCCCCCAAGACACTGACCCTGCCTGAGTGCCACACGATGCTGGAGGAAGCCAGGGGGCATCACTTTTAAAATAACACTTTTGGGGTGCCTGGGTGGCTCAGTGGGTTAAAGCCTCTGCCTTCGGCTCAGGTCATGATCTCAGGGTCCTGGGATCGAGGCCCGCATCGGGCTCCCTGCTCGTGGGGAGCCTGCTTCCTCCTCTCTGCCTCTCTGCCTACTTGTGATCTCTCTCTCTCTCTGTGTCAAATAAATAAATAAATAAATAAATCTTAAAAAAAAAAAAAAAGAATCACAGCTACCAACCCGGGATCCCTAATGTAACAGGGTTAATGGCATCTCTAAGTGGCAGGTACCAAATGACATCACTTAGTCACCAAAGACAAGATGGTTACCATAATGGACAACAGAGTCAAAACAATAGTCACACTAATATGACTCACGGAGATCTCTGACACTTAGCCTGTAGATCATGAAGATTTTGAAAGAAAGACGAACGGGTGTTAGTAGAGTTCTTTCTCAAGAGAACCAGGACTCCACTTCATTCTAGAGATTCTAGGTCTGCAAACCGGCTCAAGTGCAGGAACTAATTGAAGGGCCATCATGGCTCTCTGTTTTGGTGATCCAAGATATACTACTATTCACTCAACCCAGAACTCTTCTGCTTATACATAGGCGAGATTCTATGCTGATTCATTGCTGTGGTCAGTGGTTTGGCTGGATGGTCAGGGATTTGAAAGGAACAATATTGGAAAGTTGGTGACAAGGAGGTCTGGGGAAGGGGTAAATGTATAGACGTCTCTGAATGGGCAGAAGATATGAAGATGTGTGTTTTATGTGAATGCTCACTAAAGGGAAGACTCAGCAGAGGAAACAATAATCAAATGGATGAGACAACCCATTTTGTGGATACCTATCACCTCATTTCCTCAATTAGTCCCATCATGCCTATTGAGCTCATGAACAAAGTGGGGATGGTGGCAGGGATGAAAGTTATGCATGGGCTCATCCACATGGACTTCCACTCGTCAGTGCTGCCCTGGCTAGGGCCACTGCTGTGTACGCAGTCTACCAGCAGGGGAGACCAACACTGAGAACATGATATGACTCTAGGATGATCAGCTAGCTTTCTGGTGATAAATTGATTATACTGGGCTGTTTCCATCATGGAAGAACCAGCACTTTGTTCTTACAGGAATGGCCACTTAGTCTGGATATAGATTTGCCTTTCCTGCACACAATGATTCTGCCAAAACCACTATAGGTGCACTTACAGCATACTTTATCCACCATCATACTATTCTATATAGCACTGCTTCTGCTCAAGGAACTTACTTTATAGAGAGTAAAATGTGGCAATGGGCCTACGCTTATGGAATTCACCAGTCTTACCATGTTCTCCAACATCCTGAATCAGCTGACTTGATAGAATGGTGGGATGGCCTATAGCATCACCTAGGTGGCAATATCCTATGGTGCTGAGGCAGTGTCCTCGAGAATGCTCATATTCTCTAAATCAGTGTCCAATATATAGTGCTATTCCTCCCATAGCCAGGATTCATGGGTTCAGGAATCAAAGGGTGGAAATGGGAGTTGCTCCACTCACTAGTACTTGTAATGATCCACTAGCAAAATTTCTGCTTTCTTTCTTTGCGGCCTTAGGCTCCGCTGGTCCAGACATCTTGGTTCCAAAAAGAGGAATGCTTCTACCAGAACACACAATGATTCCATTGAACTGGAAGTTGAGACTGCCACCCAGCCACTTTGGGCTCATTATGCCTCTTTATTAACAGGAAAAGAAGGGGGTTACTGTCCTAGGCAAAGGATGTGAACATTTCTAAAGAAACTTCATACATACAGGGACGTTTTCTATCTGCTCTTCTTATAAGAAATAGAAAAAGGAAAGAAGCACATATATGGAACAAGTCACTTCTGAAGTTCCAATATAGGTATTGAGGAATGTGTCCACTTGGCTAGACTATAGTCCCCAGTTATTCAGTCAAATGCTATAGTCCCCCGTTATTCAGCCAGATAGGGCACGTGGCTGGCTCAGTGAGTATCATTCGACTCTCAATCTCAGGGTCGTGAGTTTAAGCCCCACACTGGGCATGGATCCTACTTAAAACAAAACAAAACAAAACAAAATCATTAACCTAGATGTGTGTGAAGGTATTTTGTAGATATGATTAAAGTCTTTAGTTAATTGACTTATGTAAGGGACATTATCCTAGATAATCAGTTGGTTTAATCAGTTGAAATGTAGGGGCGCCTGGGTGGCTCAGTGGGTTAAAGCCTCTGCCTTGGGCTCAGGTCATGATCCCAGGGTCCTGGGATTGAGCCCCGCATCAGGCTCCCTGCTCAGCGGGGAGCCTGCTTCCTCCTCTCTCTCTGCCTGCCTCTCAGCCTCCTTGTGATCTCTCTCTCTCTCTGTGTCAAATAAATAAATAAAATCTTTAAAATCAGTTGAAATGTCTTAAGAGCAGAGCTGAGGCTTCTCCGGAGAAGAAATTCACCTGAGAGTGCTAGCCCACCTTTCCTGATGGTCTGCCCTATAATTTCAGGCTTACTTAGTCAATCCCCACAATTGCATAAACCAATTCCTTGCAATGAATGTCTTAATGTTTTCAAATACATCTCTTACTTATTCTTCTCTAGTTGAATCCTGACTGATAGAGACATTAGAAATCCCTGTCTCCAGAGCCCCTCCCTTTTCCCACCTTTCCATTTGACAGAGAAACCCAAGAGCTAGGGAGCATGCAGTCATGATTTCCTGAAGTTAATGGAAGAGCACCTTGTATTGAAACTCTAGGATTTGGAAAGCAGAGGGACCTCTGTTTCTCTACAAAATGAAAGATTAAAATTTTGTTGACAAAAGGAACATAAAGTACTCACATTTATTCCACTGAAGGTTCACATTCGTCACTGGAGCTTAGAGTAAAGAAGTGTCCACCCTTTTTGGGTTCTGAGATCTAAAACAGAATGAGGGGGACTCTCTCCTCCAAGATCAGTATCAAGAACTGGAAACACTTTCATTGAGGCTGCCAAGGGGCCCTGAAGGGAACAAGAGAATAGTGCCTTTTGCACACCCTTTGCAAAGGGACTCAGAGGGTGGAACACGGGGTGGACGTTACAGAGTGACAGAATTACTTTTGCCCAGAAAAGTCTTTTATTTATTTTTATTTTTTACTTTTTTTTTTAAAGATTTTATTTATCTATTTGACAGAGAGAGACACGGAGAGAGAGAGGGAACACCAGCAGGGGGAGTGGGAGAGGGCTTCTGCTCTGCAGGCTTTCCTGCAGAGCAGGGAGCCAGATGCGGGGCTCCATCCCAGGACCCTGGGATCATGACCTCAGCCGAAGGCATATGTTTAACGACTGAGCCACCCAGGCACCCCCAGAAATGTCTTTTAAATGCTCTTTCTGACTAAATGGAAAGGGGCTGCCTTGGGAGGAAGTGAGCTTCTTGTCTCTGTAGGTATTTGTAGGTATGGGATGCCAATGAGTAGGGGAGGTGTGTGAGGGATTCAAGCAGTAGACTCTGAGGCACTATTCAACAGTTAATTTTCTTGTTGCTGGAAGACTTAGATACTGAGACAACTTTAAGAATATTTGGGACCAGGACTATGAGACGTTCTATTATAATCTCAGTGTTAAAACTCATCGTAGAGAGCCAGAGCTGGATAGGATCTTTAAAATCATCTTGTCTAACTTCCCTCCTCCTCCCCTTTTATATAAGTGAAAAAGCGTAAGGCTCAGAGAGAAGTGACTAGCTCAAGGTCATACAGCTAAAAAGTGGAAGAGCTGGGCTGGAACCTGGAACGTGGATGCAGGTTCAATCTCTCAACATCTTTGCTGGCCTCATCATATCTCCCCAGCAATATCTGGAGACTTACCAGGAAAAAAAAATCATGGAAACAATTAAACCTTGACAAATGACAGCTTCTTCGGATATCATTTAAACACAAAGAAATATAAGGAGCTCAACTTCTCAAGCTCCTTGATAACATCAAGGAAAAGGAATCATTTCACATAAATCTCAGAGATGATGTCATCTAAACATACAAGCAGTTAGTGGAAGTGCCAGCTCATTATGAAGGAAATGATTCTTATAAATAGTTTTGATTTAGAGATACTGTTTGGCGTCTTCAAGTCATAGATTCCTGAAATAGGAAGACCACCATAGAGGTCATCTGACCAGGGCACGCTGATCCTGCAAATATGGGGCAGGGTAAATGCCACACTCAACTCCATTTCTGGGGTACTTGTACCAGCCACTGCTGCAGCATTTTAAACGTTACCGTATTCCAGATTGAACGGAAGCTTTTTCTTGCAAACTGAGAATTGGTTTTTTTCCTGGGTATAAAATAAACATGTTCATTATGAAATTTTAAATAATGCAGAGATGAATAAAAAAAGACTTACCAGAAATCTCACCACCCAGAGATAACCATGGTTAGCATTTTGAGAAGTATCATTCGATTACTTCTCCATGCACATCTGTTTACATTTGCACATCCACAGTTTTGTAAAATTGGGACAAGAGTCTAAGAATGTGCAGTTTTGTCACATTCTTTTTTCCCCACGATTTGTATAGATCTATGTTTTCACTTTAACGGTTTCATGACAAACCTTAAATGCTGTATGAATAAACCTTAACACAGTGAACCAGACCCTGGCTGAGGGATCAGTTGTTGGCGGGTTTTTTGCTAAATTGGGGGTTATTTCCTACTTCAGGGAGAGAGGTCATCTTAGTCACCCTTGGGAGGGTGAATCATCTTTGGAAACTAAAAGTAGCTTGCTTCCTCTCAAGTGGTGAGGAGAGTGAGTGTGGGGCTAAGGCTCCCTGGAGAGTGAGGGGGGAGTGGGGGGAGTGGGGGGAGGGGCTACTGTCTACCCCCACCCCCACTCTGGGAAAGGGAATGGAAGGGGGCTTTTGGTTTGCTGGAGAAGCTGCCGTGCTCCAGATGGAGGGCCCAAGGAGGGGGCAGTCACTGGAGCCCATCTGACCTTGCAAACCCGCCCCCACCATGCCCAGAGCCACAGCCAGAACCCAGGACCAGGCCATCACCTGACCCAGGACTCAGCTCAGCCACGCCAGCTGTTGTTCCATGATCAGGACTCTGCTCTGGGCCCCAGCAAGCAAGGTGGCCGCCTCATTCCTTAATTCACTAAATGAGGCCAAAGCTTCATTCACTTCCGGTTTTGGGTACAGATTACTTAAACAACTGCCACTCTGCCACCAACTCTTCCCCTCACAGTTATAGTGAGAGATCCACCATATCCACTAACTCCCACGGTGCTCTATGAGGCAGGGACTGGGGGACTCTAGCACCCACCCACACTCTGGGGACCGCGCGGCCTGCAAATGTACCAGCAGCACCACCGCCACCCACCACCAGTAGCTGAGGAAGAAAGTGGATGGCAATACAATTTTTCCACATATGCCTTTTCATACTTATCCAACTCTCTCCTTGGCACAAACTCCTCTAGGTGGAGTTGCTGGGTCTGTGGAAAAACGCTGAACAAATCTTGCGGTAATAGTGGGTAGTGCCAGGGAAGGACCAGCTGGCCCACTGCTGAGTGACTTCACAGGGTAGAAACCCAGTATAGAAGTAGACGCTGTCCAGGGTCTGGCCTTGAAGGTTCAGAAACTTGATCTCATCAGGGCCCCAAAGTTAATGGGACTCAGAAAGCTGACTCACTCACTTGATCCCCTCAGACCAGAGGGGATCAAGCAGAATGCCAAATGATTAATTTATAATGAGACGTATAAATGCCAGGTGAAGCGGCCACTTGGGTCAGCCTGACCAGCCTGTTCTTTCTCACTGTGGGGAGTCCGCTTGCCAAGCCAAGTCGAAATCAGGAGGCTAATGGTGCCCCAAGATAAGAGTAATGAGAGTTCGTTTGGTGATCTGAATGGGGGCCCTCTGCAGTCACTCCCCCACAGGGTGATGGACGTGTCTAGGTGACAGTGGTTGCAAAGGGAACTCAGATGAAAGACTGCTCTGTGGCTAAGGTGAACCTCAAGCCATTCTCCTTACAGACATATTTCTTCTATCAGGCAATCTCGAGGGGCTTGGCGACTCACAGCTTCTCTTGCAAACAGAGAGGGGGCCGATGGATCAAATGACAGCATAGGGCCCTGGTTTTTCTAATAGCCTATCCATATCTCGGGGCACCTGGGTGGCTCAGTCGCTAAGCGTCTGCGTTTGGCTCAGGTCATGATCCCAGGGTCCTGGGTTCGAGCCCCGAATTGGGCTCCCCGCTCTGCGGGAAAGTCTGCTTCTCTCTCTCTCTCCAACTCCCCCTGCTGGTGTTCCCTCTCTCGCTGTATCTCTCTCTGTCAAATAAATAAAATCTTTAAAAGAAAACATAGCTTATCCATATCTCGCTTTTCTCTTTATCCATTTTTACTCACTCGTATAAACGTGATGGTTGGGTGCTGTTCAGGTCCTGGGGGACAGCAGCCCGTGGAGTTCATGTTCTAGTGGGGGAGGAGAACCATAGACATAGAGCCTCATAGATACATAAAAATCAAAGCAAATATGCCAATAAATAAATAAATAAGACAATGACTAACTGCAAAACCTACGTGCAAGGTATTAGATGGCCATATTTGCTATGAACAAAAATTAAGTGAGGTAAGGAGTTACAGAATGATAGGGTAGTGGGGGGGCGATAATTTTTATAGGGTGATCAGGAACAGGTTAGAGGGGGGTAACTTTTATGGGGTGATCAGGAAGATCCTTCTAATAAGGTGACATTTGAGCAAAGATCAAACTACACAGATACTAGGGGAAGTGTATTCTAGGTGGAAGGAACAGCACACGCAAAGGCTCTGAGTCACCACCTGGGTGACTCAGTCGGTAAAGCGTCTGCCTTCGGCTCAGGTCATTAACCCAGGGTCTTGGGATCGAGCCCCATGTCAGGCTCCATGCTCAGCGAGGAATCTGCTTCTCTCTCTCCTTCCTGCTTGTGCTCTCTGTCGCTCTCTCTGTCCCTCTCTCTCAAATAAATATCTTGAAAAAAAAAAAGGCTCTGAGTCTAGAGCAGACCAGCAAAGAGGCCAGTGTGGCTGGCATATATATATATATATATATATATATATATATATATATATATATATATATATATATATA
>LNAC01000332.1:1724780-1774120 GCA_002007465.1 Ailurus styani
AAAATAAAATAAAATAAAATAAAAAGGAAGATGTGGTAGGAAATGGGGTCAGAGAAGTCACGAGGTGGGGGAAATCGGATCATCTAGGGCTTTGTAGGCCTACATTGCCAAAATTGGATTTTTTCTGAATTATATGGGAAACAACCAAAGGGTCAAACAAACTTACCTTTTATAAGGAGTTTGGCTGCTGAATGGTGAGCAAATTGATTACTCATGTGTCAAAAACAGAACCATTGAACATTAGGAAAGGGACCTTGGTGACTGAGACCTCTCTTACTCAAAGTATGACCCGCAAGCCAGAAGAACTAGCGTCGCCTGCAGCTTGTTAGACATGAAGAAACTTGGATTTCACCCCAGACCTCCTGAATCAGAATCTGCATTTGAAACAAGATCTCTGCATACCTGGGTGGCTCAGTTGTTAAGTGTCTGCCTCCAGCTCAGGTTATGATCCCAGGATCGTGGGATCAAGCCCTGCATTGGGCTCCCTGCTCAGCGGGAAGGCTGCTTCTCCCTCTCCCACTCCCCCAGCTTGTGTTCCCTTTCTCACTCTCTCTTTCTGTGTCAAATAAATAAATAGAATCTTTAAAAAATTTTTTTAATTAAAACAAAAAAACACAAGATCCCCAGGCAGTCTATGTCCACACGGAAGTGTGAGAAGTCCTGGTGTAGACCAACCTCCGCATTTTACCAGTGATGACACCAAGTGTCAGTCCGCAGAAGTGACTTGCCCATGATCACAGTGTAGAGCTCATGACAGGGCTGAGGCTCAGGTCCAGGTCTGTTGACTCTGGCGAGCCCACTTTCTATGGCCCTTAACATGACCATGAGGCCAGTGGATAATCAGTTAATAACTGACTCCCTCCCTCCCTCTCTCATCACTAAGACACTGTTCCATAATCATATACAATCATCTCGCTAAAGATTTTTACCCTTGTAGGAACTCAAGAGCAAGTCAAGAGAAACTGTTATAAGACTAGGCTAATCTAATATAATTGGCCCCCAATGACTGAAGAAAAAAAACCCCTACCATATAACAGGTTTCAGCCGTCCTATTTACCCCCCCCCACACACACACATCTCATCATCTGCTGAGATTTGCTGGAAATGCCCAGGATGTTTAGGTGGGGTGCCCCCTGAAATATTTCTTCCTCCAGAAGGGTGGGGAAAAGCACAAATTTCATTGTCTTCTCAGCAGAAAATTCCCCTATGGCCTGAAGCAATTAAAAAAAAATCTCTACGTGGGTACCACCCTAGGATCTTGGAGATTAGACATAGAAACCCAGGTCATGTCCCAAAATGGAAGAGTGGAGATAGGAAGGACTATTTTAAGGGATTGATAGGGTGAATGACTGGAAGTTTCTACAATGGAAAAAAAAAAAGGCGGGGTTATCATCTCTGTCACTGCTATTATTGTTGTTGTTATCAAAAACTTGTAAATAGTGCTCCTAAATGATTGTCCCTTTAAAACAATAAAGGAGATAACGGAGCCTTCTGTGTGCGTTGGCGGAGAGAATATTGCTGTTCACCAGCAGCTTTGCTCGAAGAAAATTGGCCCAGAGATAACCATGGGGATCGAGGCAGTTCCCGGAGCAAAACTAGGTGTGTTGTTTGAGGACCGAAGAGGGTCAGAGGGCCCCATAAAGAAACCCATAAAGAAATGGTTCTGGCAGAGTCGGAGGGCACTTCAAGAGAAGCAAACCACCCTCTAGAAGGCCGTTTGAGCCATCCAGGTGGTAGCGGCAGGGGAGGGGGGAAGCGGGAAGAGGAGGGGTGGGAGTGAGACACTGTGGAATGAGACCCCATGGAAGGGCAGACAGGAGGGTTTGAAGATGGCTCTTAAAGATCAAGCCTGAGGGATTGAGGGGTTACCGGGAAAGTTACTCAATTTCTGTATTAGCCCGGGCTGCTGGCACTAGCTGCCACCCCCCTTCCTCCGCCCCTCATCTCAATATTAGGGGAGACAAGGCTTATTTATTTCCCACTCCTAACAGTAAGATGTAGGTGGTGCTGGTGGGGCAGGGCTCCTACACAGCTCTCTTCCAGAGACATCCATCCCTGGCTGGACCCCTCTGCTAACTTCACCACCTTGGAACCCTTTGCTTCCAGCCAGATGGACAGAAGAGAAAGTGAAGCTTTGTCTCCATCACCCCGAATGTCATTGACCCATCACTTTCTCTTGCTTCTGTTGGTAAGGATGAGTTACAGGGCCCCATCTAGCCCCCAGGGGCTGGGAAAGCTGGTTCAGGCGTAGACCCAGGAAGTGAGCCCCGGTGGGGAACATAGCCAGTGCCCAGGCACGGGATTGACTCACTGGAAGCCAGAAGATTGTGCGACCCACACCTCGAGTGGCGGCTGGGGCGACGGGCCTGCAGGCAGGGAGCCTACCCCGCCAGGAGAGGGGAGATGGCTGGTGTGTCCTCACTGCAGATCACACCCTGGGGCGCTGTCTAGACTGTCCCTGGTTAGGGACAGGCTGTGAGGCTGCCAGGGGTCACCGTGGCTCCGGCAGTCCCCCCTTGTAACCGGCAGAGCCTGCATTTGGTGTTTATTGTGGCCAGGTGGTACAACCTTTAGTGCTCCCTCCAAACACTGAGATCTCATGACAAGTATTCAGGGGCTTTGAATTGTCACTTTGTCTCTCACCAGGGCGTCTCTTCTTCCTGGATCTTACTTTTCCAGCTGCAGAGGGAGTGGATTGGCCCAGATGACCTTTTCTGTTCTTTCCAGACCTGAGAATCTACTTCTCCTTAGGGACTTGCTTGCGCCAGCACATTTCCACCTCTCCTGAGCCCTTGGAAAGGAATGAGGCCCAAAAAACTTGGAGTGACCACCGTGAGCTTTGACCCAACCCGATCCTGCCCAAAGTTGTGGAACAAAATCAAGAGATTCCTTCAGCTAGTTGTTTAGTAGCTGGTAACTATCCAAAAAAAAAAAAAAAAAGCAGGACCTGAATGGATAGAGGAGGGGAGCCATGGGCCTGTGCTGGGATCAGAGGTCAGATTTCATGGCTGCAAAGTGTTCTGCCTGCTTGGATCTCAGTAAGATCCAGCACAGGAGCAAGGCCCAGAGCATGGATATGAGAGCGGTCCCATCTGGTCAAGGTCCTAGCGGGCAGCAGGTGACTACTCAGAAGTGTTTAACTGGAGGAAGGGAGGAGAATAGGGGCTTCTTAAACGAACTGTTTACAAAGGTATGGCTAGAGTGAAGGAACCAACATAGAATGGTCAAGCACCCAAAAACTAGGACCAGACCCGAAGGACCAGGGGAGCTGATGGTGTGCCCAGAGGCCTTGAGAGCTTCAGCCATGACAGAAGGTCCTCCCCACAGAAGCCAGAGCTGCAAAGGCCATGACCATCGCTGGAAGAGCAGTCAAGCGGGGAGCAAAGCAGTGCAAAGCAGAGCAAAGCCGTGGTGGGAAGGGGCGGGGAAGCAAGGCGTGGACCTGGAATGTCTTGCCAGTGCCTCCCACTGGTTAGCCCAACAGGAAGCCAGAGGAACAGGGAACCAGGTGTTGACACTTACAGCAAACAGATGGCACAGAGCAGGGCAGGGAACAGATGGGGAGACACATGGAGAATAACCAGGACTCCGGTCGCAGGTCTCATCCGGTCTTTCTCCCAAACAACGAGAGAAGAGTCTGAATGGCCTGGACCAGGGAGCACACTCCCAAGGAAATTCCCCGCCACGTGGGTGACAATAGCAATAAATACGAAGGTGGTGACTTTATCTTGAGTTTATATAACCATGTTCTCCTGCAATAGTATCCCATGGCAGGGAGCATCTCATAACATGGGAAGGGGCCAGGTCAAATCTCCGTCCTTCATTTGAGATTTCCTTTAGACACAGATTTGGACCCTGTTCTGCCTTTTTCCTGAGTGGTGACACTAGCTGCTGTCAGTCCCGTGAGAGCTGGAGGAGGGGGATAAATTTAGATCAGAGGGTTATTATGCCAGAGCCAATTATTTTAAAGACTTGGTTTTTACCATGACCTTGACCTCCATGCCTTGCATAACTATGTATTCCCTGTCCTGGGCTTGACCAGCTTCTCAGTCTCTTGCCCCCACAGTCCCGTGTACCTCCCGCCCACAGCAGCTATGAATAGTCGGTGTGTACAATGCGACTGGGTGTCAGGCTGTAATCAGTTCCCACTCTGTCAGATACCAGCACTGTCAAAACAAAGTCAGCTATGTGAAAACCCTCGCCATTCCTCCTGCCTCTTTTTGGAATGCACTGTTCTGCCTGCAAGTACAAAGCAGCAATTTACAAGCATGAGTTGGTGCAGAAAACAAGACACAAAACCAAGAAAATGAATATGACACGGCATAGCATGAAATTCAGAACTGTAAACAGACAGCGATGGAATCAGGAATCAGATGACATTTTGAGATTAATATACATGAGCTAGGAGAGCCAAGACACCAGACCTTAGGTGTTTCTTTTATGGCTTTGCATGGCCACATTTCACTATGGAATTACTGTCAGTAGGTTATTTTCCTAGGGTACTTTTAAATGTTTTAAAACAAATAGTGTTTGTGCATTGGCCACGTCTCTTAGTACTATGAAAATGGGAGAAGGTATAGAAAGTTTTTTTTTTTTTTTAATCTGTAGGAGAGTCCTATTTTCAAACTCTGGGTCACAAGCCAGGAATAGCTCATGGAGTTCATTTAATGGAGTATGGTCAGCATTTTTCACAAATTGGAGTAAGAATGGAATATGAGCATCAGAGTATGTTACACAGTGAAGTTAACTAGTGCACAATACACATAGACAAACGTGTATTGGCTATTCATGTAGGAATGCCTCTTGGCTGTGGGCCTCAGTTTACTAGAGTTTACTCCTTGTCAGGGCACTTGGGCCTTTGTCCCAACACAGCTATTAATCTCCTAAGTGGCCTCCTCTAAACACTTGTCCTCTCTGACCTTGGTATCTTCATGTGTAAAGTGATCCATTTGGACCCGATGAATCCCGAGAGCCTTTCCATCCCCCCTTTAACACACATTTATTGAGCACCTACTAAGTGCCAAGCTCTGGGGATTTAGCAGCAAACGGAAATCTTGCTCTCACTGAGTTTGTATCCTGGGGCTGCGGGTTCGTTGGCAGATGATCAGCAAACAAAGGAATAGATAAAATGCTCAGGGATGAAGACAGGAGAAGGAGCAGGAGACATCTGAAGGGTGTGGGCATGGTTTACAAGGAGGCCTCTCTGATAAGGTGATACGTGGAGACTCGGAAAAAGAAAGTGAAGGGATCCAGCCAGCCACTATCTGCTGAGGCTGGAAAGTGCCTGCCTTGTTCTAGGAAGAGCCCAGAGCCGCTGGAGCAGAGCCAGGGTTAGGGACTGGCTGGCAGGGCAGAGGGAGAAGGCTGGGCTAGGGGAAGGGAAGCCAGCGGAGTGCTCCCACCTGATCTGACTCATGTTGCAAAAGGATCCCCATAGACTTGAGTAGGTGAGCTCAGGGGTTCCCAGAATTCTCCAGAAGCGAGATAATAACGTCTGGCCCCAGGAGGGTAGAGACGGGAGGTGAGAGGGCTATATATTTTGGAAATGGAACAAGTTAAGACTTGCTGATGGTTTAGATAAGGAAGTGAGGGAGAAAGAGGGATGTAGGATGAATTCGGGGTGTGAGGCCTGAGCAGCTGGAAATAGTTCTGATTTAGGGTGATGAAGAGGCTAGGAAGAAAGGCTTTGAGGAAGGGAGGGCGAGGGAAATGTGAGGGAGGACTTGTTTCTTGGACATGCATGTGGTGATGGATGTCAGTGGTACTTGGCAGTCTGGATCTGGAGAGAGGCATTTAGGAATAATGAGCACAGGGTGAGACAGAAAGCCAGTGGGCTGGATCCACGGCCCTCGGGAGGGGCTATGCGGTGACTAGAAGAGGCCCCCGGGGCTGATCCCCAGCCCCCCTCCCCCACCAACTGTAGAGGGGCCCTGAAAATGAGAAAGAACCAGCTAAGGTTATTTGACACTCTGATTCTTTTTAGAAGAGGTTGCTGAATGAGAAGAGGAAAATCTGAAAAATGTGGGTTTTGTTTTGACATAATTAGCATGATTTTGCTACCCATCATGGCTAAAATTATCATTCCTGATTATGACGATGATAGCTTCTTGCATAAAGCGAGGCAGAAGATTCCTGGCGGATTAAGTGGAAATGCATACATAGGGATTGAGTCAGAGTTTCTTCTAGTTTCTGGGTGTTGTGGGAAAAGTGGATAAGCGCAGCTTATTTGCTTTCAGCCATCACTCAGACCGGTTGAAATTGACTCTCAGGGGTTGCCCTGGCAGCCCCCCCAGGCCGGGAGGGCCCTGCGGACTGGGCCCTGCGCCCCCAGCTCTGCTCCGGTCCACATGAACGCCCTCTTGCAACGGGATTGCAGAGACCAGCTCCCGAGCCTGGGAAGTGCTCCTTCCTTACCAGGAAGGCCAGCCTGAAGCCCCCAGCCCACGCCTCTTCGGTGGCTTCTCAGGCTTCAGGACTAGCTCTCCAGCCAGGAGCAGAAGAATTTTCAAATTGAGGAGAACTGAATACAAGCCTCGGCTTATGAAAACTTGTCTTCTGGGAAAAAAGAGTTCCAAACTGCAATGTTCAGCAAAACCTATAGGGGCGCAGGGCGTGTCTGTCTGTCAGTGCCTGATTTCAACTGCAGTTCCTATCGGCCGCTGGGGACGCAGCAGCTGGAAGGCTGTGGTGGCCGCACCGAGATTAGAGGGGAGAGCAGAGTGCTATATTAGGAGCAGCCACAAACGGAACTAGCAATTTTTGCACCCCAGGAAAACTTCCTAAACTGCCCCCCCAACCACCGCCACCATTGTCCTCTGCGGGCTGGACCTCTTTCCTTCCCCTAGCAACCAATTCTCTGATTCTATGATGACTTCTCTGGGCGTCCAAGCCAGGACCCCGTGCATTCCAGAACTGCACCCTGTTCACCCTCCTATCTTTACCCCCGTGGCGTTTAGAGCACCAAACTCCCGAAATGATTACCCCCGGCCTGCGAGACCAGGGGGATTTGGAGGCTCACCGCCCAAGAGACTTGGTGTAGTTAAATATTGTCTGAATAAAAAAGGGAGACGTGTTCAAAATTTTTACGCCTTCTGAGAGCATACTTGTTGGGCTGAGGGAAGGGCAGGCAGCTGTCCTCTCTAAACCACCGGCGTGGAGGGCGGGGAGGTAAGGGAACAACACTGGGGCCAACATATAGTCTCACAGGAAGTTGGGTTTTGTTCCTGGCTGTATGACACTGATCAGAGTAGGTAGTATTTTTTAAAGTCCTTCCTTACTTTCCTGGTACCTATAGTACAGGGACTAAACTTGTGGCTCCTCATTCAAAGCCTCATACCATTTAGACCCTTCCCAACAGTAAATCACAACCTTTTCACTATTTCCTCTACGGGACACTCTCTCTCTCTCTCTCTCTCTCTCACATTCTATCCACTACGGCCACAAGGCAAGGTCTTTACCCCAAAGTCTTCCCACATCTCTGGGCCTTTGTCCAAGCCTTTCCCTGTCTCTTGGCTCTCAAATCCACCTTCCTAAACCCTAAATTACCTCGTTCGCCTCTCTGGGCTGGCAGAGGAATTTATAATCTGACTTCCCACAGTCTGCATAGCACTCACTAGCTGTGTGGGTTCCTGTCCCGAACTCCCCGTTCCCCCCCACACACCAATTTCACACTCAAGCACTCTGGAGGTGGAGCTCTTTGAGGACAAATTAACACTGGAGACAGTCACACGGCAGGGGCTCAGGCACTTTTACAGAATCAAAATAAAGAAGACTTTCTATTTCAAAATGGTACCAGTCTGGCAGGTCCCATGGTACTTTCTGCTAATTTCCTACATGAGGATTCCAAAAAGAGATGAAATTTAACATCTTCAAAAACAAAGAAAACCTAGCACGTAGCCTGGGACTTGGGCACATCAAATACTTTCCAACTGTGGTTCCAAGAGGGTTGTGGCCTGACACTTGATCAAGGCAGCTACCTGAGCACAGGCTTAGAAAGGTGAGGGCCCGCCTCTTTGACCCAACAATTCTTTTGCTAGGAATTTAGACTGAAGAATAAAAGTTAAATACAAAGGGAAAATAAGAACAAATTATACACCCACCAGAAAGGATAGGCTGAAAAATGGGGATCAGTCTGTGTGAGGGTGTATTACACATCAATAAAAACTATGTTTTAAAGGTATGTTTACTGACAAGAAAACTGTCCATGACTTGTTATTAGTAAAAAAAAAAAATTCAGGTTATAAAACAGAACACGTTATCATCATCCAATTTTTATAGTAAAAACCTACCACAGATAAATGCGGTAGATAAAGCTTGGAAGGGTATATGTGGAAATATTAACAGGGGTTATCTCTGGGTAATAGAGTTAGAGCTAATATTTACTTCCCTTTTTTTAGTCTCTTTGCTTATTTCTAGAATGAACACGTGTTTCTTTATTAATACATAGATAGGCATGAAAGAGAGGAACTATGGGAGAGACCTGGATGAGAGTGTAAGTTCATCAGCAGACAACCTGAGTTGGATTTTGTCTACCAATGACTTGCTGTGTGATCCTACAGAAAGTTCCTTAACTTCTTTTCTTCTATAAAATGTGTATGATAACAGTACCTAAGGCAATTCTATGGAGAAAAAAGAATAGTCTTTTAGAACACATAATGCTGGACCAACTGGACATCCACATGCAAAAATACAAATTGAGCCACAGACTTAATACCCTTCATGAAAATTAACTCAAAATGAATTATAGACCTCAATGTAAAACACAAAACTATAAAACACTTAGATGGTAACATAGGAGAATATCTAGGTGTTTTGTTTCTATGATGGGAATGGCTGAGACATGTTTAATTAATTAATTAATTAATTAATTACAGATTTTATTTATTTATTTATTTGTCAGAGAGAGAGAGAGAGAGAGAGACCATACAGGGGTATTGCAGGCAGAGGGAGAAGCAGGCTCCCTGCTCAGCGGGGAGCCTGATGTAGGACTCGATCCCAGGACCCTGCTGCGATCATGACCTGAGCTGAAGGCAGATGCTTAACTGACTGAGCCACCCAGGCAGCCTGAGATGTGTATAATTTAAACACCAATGAGAAAGGATGCTTCTTTCATGCCTGTGAGTGACAGGGAAGAGCATAGGTGCAGATGCAGCAGTGGGAGGCTGAGGCAATCCCCAGTCCCTGGTAGAGACTGGTCTTTTCTTTGTGAACGAGGGAGCCAGATCATTTGCTAAGACTGGGGAGAATCAGTAGGGACTGGGGACCTGAGAAAAGTGGAGAAGGTTTGAAATGGTCTCCGAGAGCAGGACAGCCATAGACTGACAGTTACAGAGGGACCGTGAGGCCCCTATACAGATGGGAGGTCCTTCTTCCCCACCTCTAATGCCACAGCCGAGGACACTGAGTCACAGAGAGGGGATGTGATTTGCCCAGAGTGAATGGCAAAGCTTTGGTTGGCTTCAGGTGGCTGGACTTTCCGTGGAGGGCACTTCCATCACAAGGCAGCAGACATTTTCTCGGTCATCTGTCTGCTCTTTGTCATGTGTAGTTCATAGTTATGTCAGGCTCTTTGCAAAGGATGGTCTCCTGGGTCTTACTAGATGTTCCGTCACCCTCTCACACAAAACCTTGCATAGAGGAGGAATATTTTCTCAGTAAGTGAGTAATGGATGATCAGGCCGTCCTTCCTCTGTCTCACTCTCCCTTAGAAGGAAGTCCACCTTTTATGTAATTCCCCACTTATCCCTACACCCCTATTTCCAAATAAGCCAAGGATAGAGCAGAAAAAAGGTGCCCAGTGTCCTTGGCATTTAGAGTAACAGACAGCAATTCCTACAGTAGCTGTTTCCCTAAATTGGGACATGGATAAAGTATTTATTCATACATACCCCACTTTGTTCTGGAAAGGAATTCATACCTCTAGGGTGTGTCAGTACACTCACTAAAAAGTAGTAAGTCCTTCAGTTTATTGCAGATGTCCCAATGCACCACGTAATGGGATTTGGCTGTTACAGATCCCACTAATTAATTCACAGTATTTCCTCAGGGGCTTGGGAATGCAAAATAGATGGCAAATTAAAATTCCCACCCCCCAAAACTTGCCATATTACGATGATGGAATCAGGAAGGGGTAACCACTACTTATTCACTCAACAGGCTACCTGAGCCCATGTGGTTTTTGCAGTTACAAAGATATAACCCTATATAAATGCCAGCAGAAGACCCATAACCTTGCCGTGGTGGGTGGCAGGCCTTTGACTGTGGGATGCTCAGGTTGTGTGATCAAAGACGCAGTGTGATGGTGAAAACAATGTAACACGTGGCTATTAGGAGAACTCTGTTCTAGGCTTGGTCTTATTACTTTATTTCTAAACCATATCTCTTCCGAGTCTGCTTCATTTTTTTTTAAGATTTTATTTATTTATTTGACAGAGAGAGATTACAAGTAGGCAGAGAGGCAGGCAGAGAGAGAGGAGGAAGCAGGCTCCCCGCCGAGCAGAGAGCCCGACGTGGGGCTTGATCCCAGGACCCTGAGATCATGACCTGAGCCGAAGGCAGAGGCTTTAACCCACTGAGCCACCTGGGTGCCCCCCAAGTCTGCTTCTTGATGGATTAGATAAAAGAAAGTGTTTGAGCTGCTGTGACACAGCAAAGAACTTCTGGAATCTAAACTATTTCTGGCTGTAGGCCAGGGCTTACCCGCTCTGCTTGTCCCTCCGGGCACAACCACCAGCTGCTTGTCCCCAGGGCAGTCAGCACTTCTCAGTGAATGTGAGGAGCCTAGTCCGATTGTTCTAATCACTTGTGCTGGATTTGCAATGGCTGGGTCTGGTCCAGAAACTTCTGGTTCGAGCTTATCTATAGGCTTGACTGGAGGGTTATATATGTGTAGATAAGGCAGGTAGAGACCATAAAGTGACCTGACTAAGGGAAAAAATGTGCCGGTGGCCTGACCTGTGTAGCTTCTACGTCTCTTTCTGGAACTCCTGAGCCCTTACTATGAGCAAGAGACTGTCTCCGGGCTGAGTATTCAGCCCCAGGCAGGGCGAATGAGACCCTGAGGAGCTCGAGTTTGGGGGATGCTGTCCGTCCTAGGCAGAGGATCAGGCCACCAGGTCCTGGTGATGGAGTTTTTGAATGTCGGTAAGGTCTGGAGCTGACAGCCAAGAAAGAATTCTTGGGATGTCTTTGCATAAAGGTGGTTTTACTAAAGCATGGGCAGAACAAGCTGCTGCACTGGGGTTGTGAGGAATGGGGGATTATATACTGCGGGGTTGGGGGGAGGTAAGGAAAAAGGGAGGTGTCCAATAGAACTTTCAGATGCTAAAGAAGACCCTTAGGATACTGGAGGCCTTGCTATTATCAGGGTAAGGTTGTTTTTCCCCCTCTAGCAAAGCATTAAGGTAGTTGGAAGTCTGGTTGGATGCCTGGGTGGCTCAGTCACTTGCATCTGCCTTCGGCTTGGGTCATGATCCCAGCATCCTGGAATCGAGTCCCGCATCAGGCTCAGCGGGGAGCCTGCTTCTCCCTCTCCCTCTGCCTCTGCCCTGCTCGGGCTCTCTCCCCCCCCCCTTTCTCTCTCTCAAATAAAGTCTTAAAAAAAAGATAGTTGGAAGTTTCCTGGAGGAATGTCACACATATCCCACAGAGGGTAGGGGTGGTGGAGGGGGTTTTGCAGGATGTCACCTTGTGCTTTGTCCTCAGCTTGCCTTCTCCTTGCTCATCACTGGGAAGGGAGCTCTGCCTCTAGAGCAGGAAGACTCTGGACAGAAAGGACAGAAGAGTGAGTCTCATTTTTGCTTGGTGTCGGGGGTTTTTATTGAGGATTGTGGTCTGGTGTACGAGTCTCTTCAGGAATCCAGGAACCGGTTAAAACAAAGATGAGTATTTAAGGGTCCTTCACGAGTCCATTAGGCTGTGGAGCCAGGGGTCTTGGTAAGTCAGTGCTCTGGAAAATGTACATCATGACCCTCACCATCACCACCAAGTCACTCTTAGATGTTATCTCTTGTGCTGGAAGGCTCCAAAGAAATCATTAACCTTTTTACCTTTCATGAGGAGGACATACTTGAAGGCATGGAAAAGGCTGCGCTGCAGGTCCTAGAGACAGCAAACAAGCAGCCCTTCACGGGGTCCCTTCAGTTTCCATCTCAAGAACCTCTACATGCTCGGACCCCAGCAAGGTGGTGTCAATGCCAGGAGGGCCTGGAAAGCCAGCTGGATTTTGCCCTTTCTCTGCTCAGCCAGTGGACTTTATTGTACGAACTGCTTTGGTCTCTAACCAGGCATAGATTTATGACAATGGTAGAAAACAGTCATTTCCTTTTGTACTTGGCTTGATATTGACAGTGACTCTGCGTATATTCACTTGCTCCCTCCAGCTCCCAGCCTCAGGAAAGGAAACAAGGTCCTTGGAAGCACCTCCGCCTCCTTTTAAATTATGAAATGCAACACACTTACAGAAAGTATATGCACAGTTTAAAGATAAATAATAAAACAAACCCCCGTTGCCCAGTAATGTCTGAAGCCCATCGTCCCGGGGAAGCACTGTGCAGACATTTAAGTTAGCCATTCCACTTTTCTTCACAGTTCTGCTCCCTGCCTTACACGCCCTAAACAATCTATCACTCGGATTGGAATAACACAAAGCCAGCTGTGTAAGGAATGAGTCCTCTTGCCAGTGTTAGATGAGATGGTCCCAGAAAGACAAGGGGGAATAGAGCCACTGGGTTAAGCAGCCGCTTTCCTGAGTTTTCAAAAGCCTCTTCTAGGGAAGTCAAAAGGCAAAAGTATGAGTAGAGGCAGATCTAGGATTTGCGGGGCCTAATGATGATGTAATTTAGGGGCTTCCTTAAGAAGATTTTGAGTTTAGGGGCACCTTGCTGGCACAGTCAATAAAGCATGTGACTCTTGATCTCGGGGTCTTGAGTTCAAGCCCTATATTGGGTGTCGAGACTACTTAAAAAAAAAAAGATTATGAGTTCAAAATTACAAGTACTGAATTGGGTACAGGGCCTTGGGTGGGGCGATAAGTAAGGAACTTAAGTTTATAAGGTGAGTAAGTCTCTAGCAGTGAGGGCTCACCTGTGTTGGGCATCTGGGAGATCTGCAGTATGGGCCAGGCACTGAACACCTTACAGAAATGGAGGCAGGGACGCCTGGGTGGCTCCGTCGTTGGGTGTTTGCCTTTGGCTTGGGTCATGATCCCAGAGTCCTGGGATCGAGCCCTGCACCGGGCTCTCTGCTCCGAGGAGGGCCTGCTTCTCCCTCTCCCACTCCCCTTGTTTGTGTTCCCTCTCTCGCTGTGTCTCTCTCTGTCAAATAAATAAATAAAATCTTTAAAAAACAAAGAAAGACAGAAAGGAAGAAAGAAAGAAAGAAAGAAAGAAAGAAAGAAAGAAAGAAAGAAAGAAAGAAAGAAAGAAAGAAAGAAAGAAAGAGAAAGGAAGAAATGGAGGCGGAGGGAGAGCAATGCTTTGTATTTTCTGCTTCTAAGAGGACCATAGCCTGTGTGTGGCTCTCAAGGGTAGGTCAAAGCAGAACACTTCAGAAATGGGAATTTTGGGGGAAATTAATGTTCTCAGCTAATTGTAACAGCAAGGCATAGAGAAATGGGCAGGAATTTCCTTAATACATGGTGAAGGCATGACAAATATAGATAAACCTGTCCTCAACTTTAAATGAAGGTATAATGTTAGTGGGGATTTTGGTGGTGAGAATTCCTGTAAGATTTGTTTCTTGAGTCACACTTCTCCAAATGGAACTGGTTGCTTCTACATCTGGTACACAGCTATTATGGGATTTCCCTTCACCATCCTCCAGGGAAATCTCTTTTTATCTCTCCTGTTTTGGATCTTTCTCCTTGATTTGCTTTATTTTTTAGTGGAGTACATTTTCCAGGAGCTTTTTGAGAAAGGAGGCACAATAGGAAAAATTTGGACTTTACATACTTGAAAATATTGTTTTTTACTCTCATGCTTAATTTTTTTTTTCTGTTGCAAATTCAGCCTCTTTTCTTTTCTTTTGTTTGTTTGTTTCTTTTTACAGTTTGGGTGGGTTTTTAAAATTTAAATTCAATTAATTAACATACAATGTATTATTTGTTTCAGGGGTACAGGTCTGTGATTCATCAGTCTTTTTTTTTTTTTTTTAAAGATTTTATTTATTTATTTCACAGAGGGAGAGAGATCACAAGGAGGCAGAGAGGCAGGCAGAGAGAGAGAGGGGGAAGCAGGCTCCCCGCTGAGCAGGGAGCCCGATGCGGGCCTCGATCCCAGGACCCTGAGATCATGACCTGAGCCGAAAGCAGAGGCCTTAACCCACTGAGGCACCCAGGCGCCCTCATCAGTCTTATATAATACCCAGTGCTCATTTTAATACATACCCTCCCCAATGTCCATCACCCAGCTACCCCATCCCCCACTCCCCTCTCCTCCAGCAACCCTCAGTTTGTTTCCTAAGATTAAGAGTCCCCTATGGTTTGTCTCCCTCTCTGGTTTCATCTTGTTTCATTTTCTCCTCTCTTCCCCCATGATCCTTTACTTTGTTTCTCAAATTCCACATATCAATGAGATCATATGGTAATTATCTTTCTCTGATTAACTTATTTCAGTTAGCATAATACCCTCTAGTTCCATCCACATCGTTGCAAATGGCAAAATTTCATTTTTTGATAGCTACATAATATTCCATTGTGTGTGTGTATATATATGTATATATATACATATATGTACACACTACATCTTCTTGATTCATTCATCTTTCAAAGGACATCTCAGCTTTTTCCATAGTTTGGCTATTGTGGACATTGCTGCTATAAATATTGGGGTGCACTTCAGATCATTACATTTGTATCTTTAGGGTAAATACCCAGTAGTACAATTGGTGGGTCATAGGGTAGCTCTATTTTCAACTTTTTGAGGAACCTCCATACTGTTTTCCAGAGTGGCTGCACCAGCTTGCATTCCCACCAATAGTGTAGGAGGGTTCCCCTTTCTCCACATCCCAGTCAACATATGTCATTTCCTGACTTGTTAATTTTAACCATTCTGACTGGTGTGAGGTAGTATCTCACTGTGGCTTTGATTTGTATTTCCCTGATACTGAGTGATGTTGAGTAATTTTTCATGTATCTCTTGGCCATTTAGATATCTTCTTTTTTTTTTTTTAAGATGCTATTTATTTATCTGTCAGAGAGAGAGAGAGCACAAGAGGCAGAGTGGCAGGCAGAGACAGAGGGAGAAGCAGACTCCCTGCTGAGCAAGGACCCTGGGATCATGACCCAAGCCGAAGGCAGCTGCCCAACCAACTGAGGCACTCAGGCATCCCGCCATTTGGATATCTTCTTTGCAGAAATGTCGGTTCACATCTTCTGCCCATTTCTTAATTGGATTATTTGTTCTTTGGGTGTTAAGTTGGTAAGTTCTTTATAGGTCGTGGATACTAGCCCTTTATCTGATATGTCATTTGCAAATATCTTCTCCCATTCTGCTCGTTGTCTTTTGGTTTTGTTGACTTCATACTTGATTGATAGTGTGGGTGTGTATAGATTTCTAGATTGGAAATGACATCCTTCAGAATTTCAAAGCTTTTTTTTTTTAAAGATTCTATTTATTTGTCATTGGAGGGGGAGAGAGAGAGTGAAAACAAGCAGGAGGAGCAGCAGGCAGAGGGAGAAGCAGGCTCTCTGCTGAGCAGGGAGCCTGATGCAGGACTTGATCCCAGGACCTCAGGATCATGACCCAAGCCAAAGGCAGACACCCAACTGACTAAGTCACCCAGGTGTCCCCAGAATTTCAAAGCCTTCTATTTTGGTTTCTAGTGTTGCTGATGAGAAATCAGAAGCCATTCTGTTTCCTCAATATTGTATATGACCCACTTTTTTATCCCCTCTGGAAGCAGTGAAATCTCTTGGTCCCTAAAATGGTACTGGGAACTTAGGAGTCCTTCAATCTGGCAGTCCTTGATTCTGTTTTTGAATTATACCATTGATAGTCCTCTCCCTTTTTCCTCTTCTCTCTTTCTGGAAACACTGCAATTTGGATGCAAGACCTTCCAAACTAGTACTCTAATTTCTTAACTTTTCTCTCCTATTTTCTACTTCTTGCTCTATTTTCTGGAAAATTTTCCAAAATTATATTCCAACCATTATGTTAGTTTTTTATTTCTACCTGGGCAGATAATATTCCTTTCAAAAATCCTTATGGCTTTTTTTTTATTGACTACAGAATTATTATGTGTGCATTATTTAAAAATTAACTATTACAAAAATATTTTCCATAGAAAATACAAGGTTTCTATAGTTCCATCTAGTAGATCATGGAACAGACTAGAATCCAGAAATAGACCCATGCATATGTAGCCTAAACCTTTGTATACAAACCATGTTGTATATCTATTTTCGACGAAGATGCTGGGTAGTAAAAAATGTGGCTTCACAAAAGAGGTCTGGCTTTTGTCCCAGTTCTGGGAAGCAACCTCTAAACCCTTGGAATTTTTTGAGCAATAAGGGTGTCTTTGTTATTCATGGTGGCCCCTGGAACTACACCTACTATTTTATGCTAATAAGATGATTTGGAGTAAGGGCTGGCCATGGAAGAAAGGCCAACTATGTGATTAGAGGTTTGGGACTTTGGGTGCTGTGATATCAGGCCAACCTCCAGGGAGGACAGAGCTAGAGACTGAGGTCAGCCGCATGAGGAATGATTCCATCTATTGTGCCTACCTAATGGAACCTGACTAAAATCTCTGGATATAAAGCTCGGGTAAGTTTCGGTGGATGGCAAGGCTCTGGGCATATCAAGGCCAGGTAATACCTTCCTGACAATGATAGAATCTTCATATTTGGAATCCCAGATTTGCCCGTGTATCTCTTGCTTTGACTGGTTCTAATTTGTATGTTTTCACTATAATAAATCTATAATTGTAGAATAGGGCTTTCCTGAGTTCTGTGAGTCATTCGAGTGAAGTATCAAAGCTGAAGATGGTTTGGGGAAACCCCTAAACTTGAAGTTGGTGTCTAAAGTGAAGGCAGCCTTGTAGGGACTGTTCCTATGGACCATGCAGTTTGGCAAAATCCTTAGAGCTGAGAAAATGGCACTCTTCCACAAGTGGTGCTCTAATCATTGATACCATATGTGAACAAATGAACCTCAACACTTACCTCTTACTGTATACAAAAATTAATTTGAAGTGGATCATAGACCTGAATGTAAGAGCTAAAAATAGAACATTTCTAGGATAAAAAATAAGTGAGTATTTTTGTGATCTTGGGTTGAGACTATATTAATATATTTAATAGACCACAGAAAGAAGGAAAAAAGGATGAATTGTACTTAATCAAAATTTAAAAATTCTGGTCTTCAAAAGACTGTTAAGAAAATTAAAAGGTGGGGGTGCCTGGGTGGCTCGGTCGATTAAGTGTCTGCCTTTGGCTCAGGTCATGATCCCAGGGTCCTGGGATGGAGCCCCACAACGGGGTTCCCGCTCCATGGAGAGCCTGCTTCTCCCTCTCCCTCTGCTGCTCCCGCTGCTTGTGCTTTCTCTCTCTCTTTCAAATAAATAAATAAAATCTTAAAAAAGAAAATGAAGAGGTAAGCCACAGACTGGGGTAAAATATTGGCAAAACATATCAGTCAAAGGGCTTGTATCCAGAATTCATAAAGAATTCCTACAACAACCAGTTACAATACAACCAGTTTAAAAGGTGGGCTAACGATTTGAATAGACAATTCACCAAAGAAAATATACGGGTGGCAAATAAGCACATGAGAAGATGCTCAACCTCATCAGTCATTAGGGAGATGCAAATTAAAGACACACTGAGATACCACTATGCACCCACTAGAATGGCTGAGTTTTAGAAGACTAGCCGTGGCAAGTGTTGGCAAGGATATGGGGCAACTGGAACTTTTGTACTTGGCTGCAAGGAATGGGAAAGGGTATAGTCACTTTGGAAAGCAGTTCAGGAGTTTAAAAAATAATGTTCAATATACATTTACCACATGATCCAGAAATTTTACTCTGAGTTTTTTATCCAAGACAAATGAAAACATCTGTCTACATTTTAAAAAATCTGTGCATAAGCTATAAAAGGAAAAATGGATACATTGGACCTCCTCAAAATTAAAACAATTTGTTCTGTGAAAGATGCTGTTAAGAGGATGAAAATACGGGCGCCTGGGTGGCTCAGTGGGTTGAAGCCGCTGCCTTCGGCTCAGGTCATGGTCCCAGGGTCCTGGGATCGAGGCCCACATCGGGCTCTCTGCTCGGCGGGGAGCCTGCTTCCTCCTCTCTCCTCTCTCTGCCTGCCTCTCTGCCTACTTGTAATCTCTCTCTGTGTGTCAAATGAATAAATAAAATCTTTAAAAAAAAAAGAGGATGAAAATACAATCTAACGAGTGGGAGACTATTTACAAGCCACACATATGACAAAGAATTAGTTTTTAGAATACATAAAGAACTCTCAGAACTCAACTGTTAAAAAAATCCGATTAGAAAATGGGCAAAGACATGAACAGACATCCTAAAGAGGGTACACAGATGGTAAATAAGCACGTGAAAAGATGGTCATCATCATTAGCTGTTAGGGAAGTATAAATTAAACTGCAATGAGATATTACTTCACACCTAGCAGAATGAATGGCCAGGATAAAAATGAGAACACCAAAGAAATAAGTGCTGGAGAGGGTGCAGAGAAACGGAATCACTCATAAGTTGCTGGAGAGAATATAAAATGGTACAGCTGCTCTGGAAACCAATTTGGCAGTTTCTTTTAAAACTAAACCCAGTGGGGCAACTGGGTGGCTTAGTAGGTTAAGTGTCTGACTCTTGGTTTTAGCTCAGGTGATGATCTCAAGGTTTTGGCATCAAGCCCTGGGTCAGGCTCCACTCTCAGCACAGAGTCTGCTTCAGGTTTTCTTTCCCAGAGTGCCTGGGTGGCTTAGTTGTTTAAGTGTCTGCTGTCAGTTCAGGTCATGATCTTAGTCCTGGGATCGAGCCCCAAATCGGGGGTCTCTGCTCCCTGGGGAGCCTATTTCTCCCTCTCCCACTCCCCCTGCTTGTGCTCTTTCTCTCTCTCATTCTGTCAAATAAATAAAATCTTTAAAAAAAGATTTTATTTATTTGAGAGTGAGAACGAGAGAGAGAGAGAGAGAGAGAAAGAGAGAGAGCGCGCACGCACAAGCGGATGGGAGGGGAGAAGGGAAGGGACAAACAGACTCCCAGCTGAGCAGGGAGCCCGACGTGGGGCTCAATCCCAGGACCCTGAGATCATGACCTGAGCCGAAGGCAGACGTTTAACCGACTGAGACATCCAGGCACCCAGTAAATAAAATCTTTAAAAAAAAAATTCTTTCTCCCTCTTTCTGCCTCTCCCTCCACAGTCATGCTCTCTTTCAAATAGATAAATAAATAGTCTTTTTTTAAAAAAAATAAACACACACACAAAAACAAACAAAAAACTAAACATACGACTATCCCATAGCCCAGCAGTTGCTCTCCTGGGCACTCATCCCAGAGAAAAGAAAGCTCATGTTCACGTAATAACCTGTTCACAAAGATTCATAGCAACATTGTTTATAGTAACCCCAAATGGAAAACAAACCAGATGCCTCTCCACAGGTGAATGGCTGAACACACCGTGGTACACCCACGCCATGGAACAGTCTTCAGTAAATGAAAAGGAACAAACTATTGAAATTTCCAGACTTGGATGGTTCTCCAGAGAATTATGCTGCATGAAAAAAATCAATTCCCCCCACATTGTATATTGTATCATTCTACTACATGACAGTATCGAAATGACAAAGCTACGGAGATGGAGAAGAAATTAGTGGCTGCGGGGGGCTGGAGAGTAGCAAAGGGAGGTAAATATGCCTGTAACAGGGTAACACAAGAGCCCCGTGGTGATGGGGCTGTTCTGCATCCTGAGTATACCCGTGTCAGTATCCTGATGGCGATACTCTCTCCAATCCTACAAAATGGTGCCACTGACCACTGACAGAAATTGTATAAAAGGGGCACCTGGGTGGCTCAGTGGGTTAAAGCCTCTGCTTTCGGCTCAGGTCATGATCTCAGGGTCCTGGGATCGAGGCCCGCATCGGGCTCTCTGCTCAGCGGGGAGCCTGATTCCCCCTCTCTCTCTCTGCCTGTCTCTCTGCCTCCTTGTGATCTCTCTCCCTCTGTGAAATAAATAAATAAAATCTTAAAAAAAAAAGAAATTGTATAAAAGGATCTGTTTGTATAATTTCTGACAACTGCATGTGAATCTGTAATTATTCTGAAATAAAGTTTAAATAAGTGAAAATGCACATGAACACTTAGAGTGGATTTTTTCATAATCAACAAGAGCTGGAAACCACCCAAATGTCCATCCATAAACTGTGATACATCCTTACCATGGAACAATACTCAGCAATAGAAAAGAATGAGTGATTGATAGGCAACAAGATGAATGAATCTCACAGCATTATGGTAAGTGAAACGAACCAGACTTGAGACGATATCCTGTATGATTTTATTCACATGAAATTCTAGAAAAGTAAAAAACCATAGTGATAAGAAGCAGATGATCAAAGGTGGCCAGGGACCAGAGGATCAGGGTGTAGAATGACCATGACATGTTTCAAAGTAAACTTCTAGGGTGATGGACGTGTTTTATCCACATTATGTGGTGGTGGTGGTGGTGGTTATATGACAGTAAACATTTGTTAAAAGTCATGTACTTGTGAACTTACTTAATGTTGGTGAATTTTATTGTATTATACCTCAACAAAGTTGACCACTTTAATTATGGATTATGAACTTCAAGGTGCAGGGCATACATATAGTTTTACCTTCTCTTCACAATAAGTGCATAGTATTTTGTTGTGTGGATGCCCATAATCCCACAAGGAATTTAATTATTTCCCTTTTGATGAGCATTTGGGCTATCTCCAATTTTTATTTTACAAATAATGTTGGAATGGTCAATCTTATTGTATATCTTCGCATGCTTGAGTGTCTCATTGAATGCATTTGGAAAAGTGCTATTGCTTGGTCAAAGGGTATACACACACCTAAAATTTCAGTCGTAAGATTCAAATTGCCCTGCGAAATAAGGTTGTGTCAACTTGTACTCTCACCAATGGTGAATACGAGTCCTGTGGTTGGTCTTTTTAAGCTTATTTATTTGCTCCTTTTCCCACAGCCTTTTCATCCAGTTGATGTTTACCTTTTCACAACTCACAGAGGATTTCTGTAGCTCCAAGTTTTGATTGTCGATGCTTCACCAGGGCTGGTAGAATGACCTAGTTACTTGAGGACCATTCAATCAACAAGGAGCTCATATGGCAGTGGGGAGATCCACATGAAAAGTCATACTGCATAGCATGCTAAATGGCATGATACTTGTATATAAGTATCATATACTGATAATAATGATGAAAGAGAAGATGATGTTAGTGCTAATAATCATAATAATAATGAAAAATGATCAAATGCTAACTATATGCCAGGAAGTAGTCTTTCTGCAGCAACCCTCTGAGGTAGAAACTGCTACTACAATTCCCAATTCATAGACTCCTAGGCTGGGCATCGAAGAATGAATAGGAGTTAACTAGTCGAAGAAAGTGGTGGCAGATTCACTGGAATCCAGGCAGAATGAAAAGTGCACACAAAGACACTGAGGCCGAAGAAAGTGAGGTCTACTCAGGGGTCCTGTGAGTAATTTCAGATGGCTGCCACCTAAAGGAGACTGGGCGAAAAGAGGAAGGTGGAGAGAGGCCACAAATGGTGGGATGTGGATAGTTCTCATTTCCTCTTGCCAAACACACACACACGTGCTACATTTGGCTGTCCCCACCTTACTGACCTGTGGTTTTGTTGGAGTCTAGGAAGCAATGCCTGGGTTCAGACCCGAAGGTTGGGTAAGAGTCTCCCAGACACAGAAGAGGAACTGAATGTTCGGGCAGAGGAAGTGGCATGAGGTGTCTTAGCTGGTGTGCTTAAGAAACTGATGGATACTGGGGGTGGCTAGCTATAAAGTATTAAGGAAAAGGAGACACAAATGAGGCCAAAGAAGGTTAACTCATATAGGGTCTGTAGGCCACATTAAGGAGTTCAGACCTCATGGTAATTACAAAATCAACCCACGGAAAAGGAATAATCAACTGTCCACTCTTGGCAGGCCCTGTAGGTAGGGGCCTAGGGAGATACAACGTTATGCACAGCCTCTGAGGAGCTCACAGAGTAGCTGAGAAAGTAAAACCTGAGCGACTATAAGGGAGCTAATCAAGGGTAAAAGGTCACATATAACAAGGAATACATATTTGATGTTGAAGTGTACAGGAGAGAAAGACAATTGACTAGGGACGCAGGGAGAGTCAGAATGAGGAAGAGGAATGGGGCCTTGAAGGTTGGGTGCTGTCTGGGAATGAGACAGGGAGACAGCTTTCTGGATAGGATAGCCCAAGCAGGAATAAACGGATCTATCAGACATATTGGGACAAGACTAACTAAGCCCTCCCGGCCAACCAATGGTAAGTGCAGGGAATCGGAAAGAACCTTAGGGAGGGTACGTAAGGTCAAATCATGAAAGGCCCCACGTGCAAGGCTAAGAAATTCTAATTTAAACCTCTGTGGGTCAAGAAGGACCATCCTGCCTTTTTTCAGTGAGGAGCAACTGCACTAAGGTGATCTCGTTTGGTGATTAATCTGGAATAAAAGAGATAACCAAATCAGGGCAACAATGTAGGGGAGTGCTTATGTCCAAGTTCTGAACAAGGATTCCTGAAATAAAGATAAAATGAGAGGTTAGAGGGAAGAAAGTGTGGACTGCCTGTTTCACCTTTTTGCAGGAAACTTTGGTCCTCCTCATCGTACAACTGGCTCTCACTGGACACGTTTTCAAGGCAGTAAACATTTTTTGAGAGACTGCAATGTGCCTGACACGGAGCTGGGCACTTGGGAGAGAAAAGAAAGGTCGTGAAGACTGCCTTGTTGGAAGTTTGTTGCCTAAAAGAGAGGAGGAAGGAGGAGGAACAAATGTATATTAAAAAAAAAAATCACACTCATAAACAACATCAACCATGTGTTAAAATAGTCTGTAGGAAAGCTGTGGAGAGGGAGGGGTACTAATTGTGCCTGGAGGCAGAACTTGCAAGGGGCCCTGAAGAATGGAAAGGATGTGAAGGCAGTTTTCTTCCCCCACCCCTCCATTTTAGCCCCAGGAAGAGAAAATCCCTGGGTTCCTCTACCCTCTCCTAGTCTTATCACCTGGACCCTACACCAGCTATTTCAAAAAGAGGAAGGGTCAAAGTGTGTACAACCTTCTCTCCAGTAATGAATAGAAGTGGCTAATATGTGCCAAATGCTTTCCAACTGTTATCTCTCATTCTGATGACAACATGCTGGTGACCATTATCTCCATTTTACTGAGGAAACTGGGCTCACAGCTAGAAAGTGACTATACTAGGGCTGAAGCTGAGCCCATATTTTTTTTTTAAGATTTTAATTATTTATTTGAGAGACAGAAAGATCACGAGCGGGGGGGAAGAGTAGAGGGAGAAGCAGACTCCTCACTGAGCAGGGAGCCCAATGTGGGACTCGATCCCAGGACCCTGGGATCATGACCTGAGCCAAAGGCAGATGCTGAACTGACTGAGCCACCGAGGCGCCCCTGAAGCGGAGTCCTTCTACTTTCTTTCCTCTGTGTTGAATGGCTGCTGTGGGCCTGTATTAAGGCTTTATGATGAGGCGCCTGGGGGTTCAGTTGGTTAAGCGGCTGCCTTCGGCTCAGGTCATGATCCCAGAGTCCTGGGATGGAGTCTGGCGTGAGGTTCCTTGATTGGAGTGGGGGGAGGGTGCCTGCTTCTCCCACTGTCTGCCGCTCCCCCTGCTTGTGCTCACTCTCTCTCTCTCTCTCTCTCTCTCTCTCTCTCTGACAAATAAATAAATGGAATCTTTAAAAATAAAAAAATGAAAAAAGAACAAAATCTTGTCTTTACAACAACCTGGATGGAGCTAAAGAGTATATTGCTAGGCCAAATAAGTCAGAGAAAGACAAACACCATATGATCTCACTTATGTGGAATTTAAGAAACAAAAGAGATGAGCAAAGAAAAAAAAAAGAGAAAGAGAGAGACAAACCAAGGAACACTCTTAGCTACACAGAACAAACTGACGGTCACCACAGGGGAGGTGGTGGGGGGATGGGTGAAACAGGTGAAGGGGTTTAAAGAGCACACGCATCCTGATGAGCACTGGATGATGCGTGGAATTGTTGAGTCACTATATTGTATAGGTGAAACTAATATAACACTTTGTTAACTGCACTGGAATTCCAATAAAAAACTTTTAAAAAATTGTGCAGTGAATAAATGGATAAGAACGAAAGAGGAAGCTTCTCAGCAGGGGCAGCCACGAGGAAGTGCGGATCCGGATCCGCAGTTGGAGCCCAGGGCGCTGGGAGACGCGCCCCGAACCAGAGAGAAGCAGCACCTCAAAACCCTGCGTGGGTTCGACACATGGTTATTGAGGGCAGCCTGTACCTGGGGCTGCCGTTCAGCCGGGAGAATACTCTTCTTGAGTTTCAAGGTCATTGGAAGAGCCGCTCGCTGTGTATTTACGCCACCAACTCGATAGAACAAGTTTACTTGTTTGGTTTAGTTCAAACTTGTCAAATCTAAATTTTGTTTTAAGATTTTCTAATATACCTACAAACATCCAAAAGAACTCTACCAAATAACATATATTTAGAAAAGGCTACCTTCCATCTGGTCCTCCCTCAGGTCCCCATCTCCTATGTATAACCTTTTTGGTTTTTTTTTTTTTTTAAGATTTTATTTATTTACTTGACAGAGAGAGCGAGAACATGAGAGGGGAGAAGGTCAGAGGAAGAAACAGACTCCCCGCGGAGCTGGGAGCCTGACGCAGGACTCGATCCCGAGACTCCAGGATCATGGCCTGAGCCGAAGGCAGTTGCTTAACCAACTGAGCCACCCAGGCTCCCTCCTATGTATAACCTTTAAAAAAATTGTTAGGGTCAATCTTCTTTTCCTGTAACTAAATCAGCATATATAATCTATCCATGTGTCCTCTCCTGGTGACAGCACGACGTAATAAATTTCATCACCGGGGTTTTCCACGTAGCGATGCGTCCTGGGGATTCCTCCCCAGCAAGGTAGGGATACCCCTCGTGCCCCTGCACGGCTGCAGAGTCCCAGCGTGTCCAACCCTAGCTGATGCCCCAGGGCCCCCATTGTACCCGGTGGGCGATTTTCAGCCCTCTGCTACCACCAGGAGGGCTGCTTGCCTGTGTCTTCCTATTAGGATGGATTCCGAGGAGCGATTTTTCGGAGTCGGAGTAAACGTCTCGGTAAAACTGTGAGCTACTGCCCGCCTCCCCGGGACAGTGATCTCTCTGGCACAGAGAATTATAGCGGTGACAGTACCAATGACAGGATCGTGAGGCGGAGGAGCCCCGAGGGCGATCCCACCCTCTCTGCAGCAGGCACCCTGCCTGGACTCGCGGTCGCTTTGCGCTGCCGCTCCGCGTAGCTGGGGCCCCTTCCAAACCCTTGCCTGACATCTGGGGCCCCTGGCGTCCGGGGCCCTCTGCTCTGCTGCCCCACCCGCCCCGTGGAAGGAAGGCAGAGGACATGGGGAAACAAAATCGGCCTCATTCAACTGAAAAGCTCAAGATAATGTAGCGATTTATTATCATCCAAGTTCATTGGGCTTTCTCAGAAAAACCAAGTGGAGGTCGGGAGACGGTGCCATGTGGCCTTCAGCTGCGCTTGGAAGGGGACAACCCGGGGCAGAGCTGGTCACCGCCCCTAGCTGGGACAAGAGCAGTCCCCGTTTCTCCCAGAGTCCCTCTTTTGGCTGCTGGTGACATCAAGGATCTCCTGGCGAGGTCGGGACAGCTGGAGAGGAAGCAGCTTTTGTGTCTGACAGTCTCTCTTCAGCGGGGGTGTGTAAGTGTCCTCGTCCCGTCCCGTGTCCCCCCCTCCCCCCTCCCCCACACGCCCCAGCACCGCCCGGTGGCACGTGGGTCTATCCAGCCGGAAGCCAGGCCTGGACCTCGAAAGTGATGGCACCAGCTCTCCTCCGCTCTGCCGGGCCTTGTCAATGTCTGCCCTGGGTGGTCACCCCCTGTGGAAGGAACAAGGCTGTAGGCTTCCTGAAGATGGGCTTCCACCTGTACCACCACCCTGCTGCCCATGTCACCTGGGACCCATGCTCATTGTGCCAGGCCATCCTAAAGATTTTACAGAGGCGGGTTTGTGATTTGCAGCCTTTTGTAAAGTCTAATGTCAGATAAAATTGCTGTTATTATTCAATAGGCACTTGATAAATGTTTAACAAGTGAGTAAACAAAAGGTGGTGAGGAGAACGAGCATGTGGAGGGAGTCAGTGTTTCAGAAATTCAGATCAGAGTGGGGGGAGGGCTGCTGAAGAAGGGCAGCCAGGATGGGCATATGGGAATGGGGACAACTTCTAGCCTGGAAACATTACACCGGCACTCAGTTCAGCAACAAGCACCGTTTATCTGCAGCAACATCCTGGTCAGAGGGGCCCACGAGGAAGTTGTGAGAAAGAGGGTCCCCAACTATCTCAGTGGTAGCTAACGTTGATCAAGCCTCCCTTTGTGCTAGGCACCTAGGTAAGTGGTTTTTGCCTGGGTAACCTTGCTCAGTCCTCATGACAGCCCAATGATACGGTTACTATTATGATCATCCTCAACCAATAGAGCAGATAATTGAGACCCAGAGAAGTTAATTAACTTCCCTGAAGCCTAGTGAGAGCCAAACCATTCAGTGCTTTGAATGCCACATTACGACTCTGAATTCCCGCAGAGGTAGAGGGGAGCCGCTGAAGGTTCTTGGGCAGAGGAGTGACATGGTGTTTCAGAAAACAGCAATAAGGCATAGAAGTTAGGAATTTGGACTTTGACACCACTCTGGTTTTTAAAAAAAATCCCATTACTGCCAGTTGTTAGCTGTACAATCTTGGACTATTATCTGACTGCCCTGTGCTTCAGTTTCCTTATCTATAAAATGGGGGTAATAAAAGCATCCAGGTGTTAGGGTTTTATGACAGTATATGAGATAGTAAAAGTAGAGCTCTTAGAGCAATGATAACACATATGTGTATGACAACTATCAGCTATTATCAATGTGTTAGGTGTCTACTGGACTGGCTAAAGACAGGTCAGAGGCAGGGAGGCCAGCAGGACACAGGACTGAGGCATTGTTGCCAAGGGTGATGGACACTGGAATAGAGAACAAGATATTTTCAAGTAAGATCCAGTAGGATTCATTCACTGGAAATGTGGGATGAAGAAGAATAGTTAGGGGAACCTGGGTGGCTCTGTCGGTTGGGCATCTGCCTTCGTCTCTGGTCATGATCCCAGGGTCCTGGGATGGAGCCCCACATCGGGCTCCTGGCTCAGTGGGGAGTCTGCCTCTCCCTCTCCATCTGCCTCTTCCCTCCACTCATGAGCTCTCTCTATCAAATAAGTAAATAACATCTTTTAAAAAAGAATAGTTCCAAGGACTCTCAGGTTCCCACTCTTGCTAACTGGGAGAAAAAGGACTTCTGAGGACAATAGAAAAACTAGGAGGGGAACTAGTACTTGGAGGGCAAGACACAATTTGGGAAGCATGGGAGTGAAGTGGAGGGGACCCTGGGTTCCATCACTAGCTCTGCCACCGGCTGGTCCGTCACCTTGGCAAAAGCCTCCTTCCTCCTCTGGGCCTCAGTTTTCCCATCAGTAAAATGAAACTTTTACACTTGAGGTCTCAAAAATCTCTCCCAACTCAGGTATTTTCCAACCTCACCTGGGGGTGCCCTAACGGGAGGATGATACTGATGACCTGGCTCTTAGGCTTTTTGAGGTTCGGGGGTAGGTGCTGGGAGGAAGGCAGTAACATAAGTGGACCCCCCCCCTTTTTCTTCATACCCCCTTCAATGTTGTACTTCAGGCCCCGGGACAGCCCCCTCACCCAGGCTCTCCAGAACAGCCTGTCCCATAGATCATTGCACCCGTCACGAGATTCTAGGCACTGGTATCAGAGAAAGTGAAGTTCAGTGTTTGTTTGATTTAGCGACACTCTCTTCCACTTGGTTGGTTTCTGCTTGAGCTTTGTTTATCTACCAGATTACAGAAGAAAGGGGAGGTTGTTTTATTTAAAAGTTCACTGTCCTTAGCACTGGCGTCAGGCTCACAGCCACAGGGAAACCGGATCCTGGGTGGTGGCGGCAGACCAGGAGAACTTCTGTTTACAAGAGGGCACACCTGAGGGGGCGGAGTATCAGCTGCCCGACGTGTGCCTGCCTCTGCTCTCAGGCAGGTGCAAAGCGACTTCCATCCAGGATGGCTACAGGAAAATGGACGGCACTCTTCCGAGAAAAGCTGCATTTTGAAATAAGAGTTTCATGTAAAATAGAATGACAAAACCAAAGGTGAATAATGGAAATGCTGAATGCATGTCAATCCACTTACATAGAAACAAACATCCCCAGGGAGATTTTTTTTTTTCCCAATAAAGTACCATTTAACCCCACATGGGTGCCCCTCCCCTCCCCCCCCCTTTTTAGCTGGCCATTGTGCCTAGATCTTTTTCCTCAGGTTGGGACGATATTTAGGAATTAAACTTAGGACTTTTTTTTTAAGATTTTATTTATTTATTTGACAGAGAGAGAGACACAGCGAAAGAGGGAACACAAGCAGGGGGAGAGGGAGAGGGAGAAGCAGGCTTCCTTCTGAGCAGGGAGCCCGATGCAGGGCTCTATCCCAGGACCCTGGGATCATGACCTGAGCTGAAGGCAGATGCTTAATGCCTGAGGCACCCAGGTGCCCCTAAACTTAGGAATTAAAACTAGTTCTAACATCTGGTGATTGATAGCCACTTAAGAAACCTTAAATTGGCTCTCAAACTTAATAATCAGAGGCAACTTTGACATGAAGTAGGCTTCTTTCAGGTCACACGGAATCATCACTGTCGTTTGTGTCAGCAAATATTTACTGGGGGTGTTCTTCTATTTAAAAAAGTCCTGACTGTCAAAAGTATTTTATACATTTTAAAGCACTGTGCAAAGATGTTAGTGTATTTGGTGGATTCGCAGGCTCCAAAAATATCATGGCCCACGTCTTACAGGTAGGGAAATGGAGGACCCAGGAAGCACAAAGAGCTACTGAACATTTTTCTTTATTTTAAGCAATTGCACCAGGCTCTCATGAGTTAAGGAGACAAGACATGCAAATAATTGATAATCCATCTTAAGAGAGAACACAGAAATTCAACCCACAGTGTCTGAGTCCTCATTTGTACCTCATTCAAATGGAGTGCTCTCGTTCCTCTGGGGGTGAACAGGCCAGCTGGGAGCCCAAGTCGTCCAGCAAGGTTGGAGAGACAGTAGAGAAACCAAAAAGAGAAGTCGGCATGGAAGTGACTGGATCTGGAAGCATATCCATGGCTCCCTGGAGAGACAGTGCCGCTGCAGACCAACAGGGAAGGTGATAGACATCTGACTCGAGTGGCAGATCTCTAGGGGGCAGCCCAGGGAATCAGTTTTAACCAGCACCTGCAGGACTTCCAGTATCTGCTAGGTGTCAACCTGGAAAACACAGGGAAGGGTTGGGGGGGGAGAGCGGAGAAACTTCCTTTGGCCAAGTTGTTCCATTGAGGTCAATCTCAGTGAAATAATCCAAAGTATGGACAAAAGGGGGTGCCTGGGTGAATCAGTTGGTTGGCTGTCAGGCTCTTGATTTTTGGCTCAGGTGGTGATCTAAGGATTGTGAGATGGAGCCCTTGCCTCGGGCTCTGCACAGGCAGAGTGGGGAGTCTGCTTGAGATTGTGTCTCTCTCCCTTTCCCTCTAACCTCTCCCCTGCCATGCCGTCTCTCTTTCTCTTTCTCAAATAAATACATCCTAAAAAAAAAAAAAGGTATGGACAAAAGTTTATACACTGCAGAATGATTTATAACAGCCTCTGGTCTCCCCCATTTCTCTCTCCACCCCTTGCCCTGGTCCTACTATAATACTTATGCTTCCCCCTAAATGTGCTGCAGCCTCTCTCTCTCTCTCTCTCTCTCTCTCTCTCTCTCTCTCTCTTTAAGATTTTATTTATTTATTTTACAGAGAAAGAGAGAGAGAGATCACAAGTAGGCAGAGAGGCAGGCAGAGAGAGAAGGGGAAGCAGGCTCCCTGCTGAGCAGAAAGCCCCATGCAGGGCTCTATCCCAGGACTCTGAGATCATGACCTGTGCCAAAGGCAGAGGCTTAACCCACTGAGCCACCCAGGTGCCCCTGCAGCCTCTCTCTTATTGCTAGGCCTATATATATATATATATGCTGCGTCCTTCTATCTCCTTTCATTTTCCATTCTTCACCATCCTTCTAGAATCAGTAAAATGTTACCTCCTTCATGAAACATTTTCTGTCACTAAATGTTTTGGGCTGAATTGAATTGACATGACTTGAATTATGTGTGGAGACCCTAACCCCAAGGCCTCAGAACATCACTGTGTTTGTATTTTTTTGTTTCATTTTTTTAAATTATGTATTTATTTATGTAATCTCTATACCCAGTGTGGGGCTTGAACTCGTGACCCTGAGATCAAGAGTCACATGCTCTCCGAATTGAGCCAGCCAGGCACCCCTGGGGAACTTGGGCCTTTAAAGTGATGATTTCAGGTGAGTTAAGATGAGACGATTAAGGTGGGCCCTAATCCATTCTGGGGGTGGTGTCCTTGTAAGAAGAAGACATTTGGACGCTGTCTGAGGACACAGCCAGAAGGTGACCACCTGTGAGTCAGAGAGAGAGACCTCAGAACAGACCTGCTGACACCTTTGTCTTCCAGACTCCAGAACTATGAGAAACTACACATCTGTTCTCAATCTCTCTCTCTTTTTTTTCTTTTTGAGGAGGGGAGGGGCACAGGGAGAAGGAGAATCGTAAGCAGGCTCCGACATGGAGCTGGGTGCAGGGCTCAGTCGTACGACCCTGAGATCATGACCTGAGAGGAAGCCAGGAGTCAGATGCTTGACCGACTGAGCCCCCCAGGTGTCCCTACGCATCTGTTCTTTGATCGTCTGTGCTGCTTTGTAAGCCCTTTCCTCTTTAGACCACTGAAACCCCTTGTGCCTCCTTTTGTCATCTTACATTAATTGTAGATGCTTCGCTTCCATCTTTGGAGCTCCTAGAGGCCCAGACATACTCATTTCTATGTCATCAAACCCAGTGACCCATTCTTGAAAGGCAAGAGTTCAATAAATGCAGAATGAATTAAGATGAATGAAAACAATATGCAGTGTAAACAATGAGCGATGGGGGACTGGAAAAGGGGATGACAGCATATTGATACGGCTAAAATAATGCTCAAAACCCATTTTTACTAATGCAGGGAAATGTTCATATCTTTTTTTGAAGATTTTATTTATTTGAGAGAGTGCAGAGCAAGAGAGAGGGAGAGCACAAGCAGAGAGAGGGGTAGAGGCAGAGGGAGTAGCAGGCTCCCCACTGACAAGGGACCCCAACGTGGGACTCGATCCTAGGACCCTAGGATCGTGACCTGAGCCGAAGGCAGACACTTAAACCCACTGAGCCACCCACGTGCCCTGAAATGTTCATATTCTTGTATTAAGTGGAAAAAAAGTCAGAAGAAAGATTCTACCTTCAGGATAAGCACAACCATATGAAAATGAGTGAAAGTGACAGGAAGGAAATACACACACTGTGTGCAGTGCCTCACCCAGATTGTGCCATTGTTTGTCTTCATTCTTGCTTCCTATTTCAGAGATTTGTACCATGCTGTTTCTTATTGAAAGTCTCCCTTACGTAAGTAACCAGGAAGTTTCCCCAACCATGTGTACCTAGCTCCTTTGCTGCATCTCTCTTTCTGTGTTTCAATTTCCTGGTTTCTTATTTCTCTGTTTTACCACCTTAGACTATCAACCCCTAGGAACAGGAGCATTGTTTTGTACTATTGTTTCTCCAGTGCTTGGCACATTCTAAAACACATGGCAGTCATTCATGAAATAGCTCTTCAATGAATGATGGCAACAACAACCACAAACAAAGGGTGGTTTTTTTTTTTTTTAAAAGTTGTCATTAAACCTCTTTTTCTTACGTCTCATGATTCAGAAGTAAGTGAGCGGAGGCGATGGTTTGTCACTGTGAATGGAGGCCAATAATAATTTGGGTAATCTTGCATGAAAAAAAGGGATGAGAGGCAACTGGGTGGCTCAGTTGGTTAAGTGTCTGCCTTCGGCTAAGGTCATGATCTCAGGGTCCTGGGATGGAGGCCCAGGTCGTGCTCTCTGCTTCTTCCTCTCCCTCTCCCTCTGCCTCTGTACTTGCTCATTTGCTCTCTCTCAAATAAGCACATAAATAAAAATTTTTTAAGAAATGGATGAGATGGGTTCATAGGGAAGAGAAGGGTTTTGTGACTTGGGAAAACTGAGAGGCCTAGGTGTACAATATGCTGAGGGCAGGGAAAGAAATCCTGTCCACATTTTGTCAGAGCTTTTCGAAATCCCTTCCCAACTGATCCATTTGCTCATCTGTAACTTGTGGTCTTGGTCAGATAACACATGCATGTTTGCAATGAAAAGTTACTAGCAAAACATATGGCGTGTTTAGGTGCTACGAGCAAACACTTTTTCTTCTGACGCTGAGCCTCAGTTTCTGGTGAAATTTCACAATGAACACCTACATCCGTCTGCACTTGCAGATGAAAGGGAACCGCTCTCCATAAATGTTAGCTCAGAGTCTCCTCCCAATGCTTGAAAAGTGCTGTGACTGTGGGACCCACCATGGAGTTCACCATGAGAGCAGCATGTGGGGTTCATCTGGTTTTTGTTCACAGACTCAGAAGAAGGTGCAGCCCAGGGGGCCTGAAGCAAAGGTGAGGATCTTAGAAAAACACAGCTGCGAGTCGGAGCTTGTGTGTCAGTGTTTCCCTGCATCATACACTGCTGTTCTCTGATTTGCTTGGCTCTGGAAGCTAAGCTTTCGGGCGTTAAGTTTAATCCCAACAGACCTGAATTGATGCCTCTTAATTATGCCTATGATGTAGTAAATCAACACCCTATTAGGAAGTCATTCAAGTATTAAATATTTAGGAACTTATTACAAGAGAATTGCAACATGTAAGCCCTCAGGCAGGAAGAGATGCTGCTAATCTCTTTTGAGTACAGAGCAGCGCTAGCTGATATTGTGCAAGACATGGGAAGCAGTATAGTGCTCCAATGCCCGTTTGTGTATTTCATCAACCCCAAAGCCTACAGCCCATCTTTTAAGTAATGAAAACATTCAGTATAACCTCTGTCCTCCATCTTTCCTACTTTTTTCCCCCTTGTCTCTTTGTGGTCCCTTTTAAGTGGAAATTAAATCCTGATTTGCAGAGAGAGAATATTCATTCAGCCAAAGTTTCCAGTATCAAGTGCCTTCTCTGTACCGCGCCCTGCTCTAAACACTTGGGATTTTATCAGCAGATAAAACAAAGATCTCTATTCTCGTGGAGCTTATTTTCTTTTTTTATTAGAAAATTTAAAATTTTTAGTAAATGTGCTTTGTTCACAAAATGTGAAAAAATACAACAAACACAAACATACATTTTCAGGGGAGCTGCAGTATTAAACAGGTGGTTAGCCACATGGAGTGATCTGAGTATCGGTGGGGAAGGTGAGGCTGTTAGGCAATCCACATTTGGAGGATGAGCTGCAAGAAAGACCAGCCAAAGCAATGCCCAAAGGCCATGTGTGCCTCTTGCATGGAAAGAACGCCAAGGAGACCATGTGGCAGGTGAGGAGTGAGCCAGGGTAGGCTAGCAGAGAAGGAGCGTTCTATGATCTTATGCCTTCAGGCAGCCATTTCCAATACGTGGCTTAAGCAGCCAGAAAAAGTCTCCCAAGACCAAGAATCTCAAACATCTACAGCCACCAGACCTAAAATCCCCAGACAAGCCTCAAGGTTTCAGCCTTTCTGGAGTCGTGGGTCCCCTCTGAAAAAGATCAGATAGGAGCTATAGAACGTCTCCCCAGAGAAAGGTAGAGCCCCATTTGTACAAAGAATGTTGTTCACAGCTATAGGGGGTTCAGGGGGTCCTCAAGGCATCACCATGTACACCCCACCCAAAATGACATGTGGGTTACTCTAAAATCAGTGCATCAAGGTGCCCCAGGGGTACAGGTCTGTGCATCATCAGGCTTATACCTTTCACAGTACTCACCATAGCACAAACCCTCCCCAATGTCCATAACCCATCCCTATCCCTGCCCCCCACCCCCCAGTAACCCTCAGTTTGTTTTGTGAGATTAGGAGTCTCTTATGGTTTGTCTCCTTCCCCATCCCATCTTGTTTCAGTATTTTTCCCTCCCTACCCCCCAACCCCCCACCCTGCTCCTCAAGTTCCTCATATCAGAGAGATCATATGATAATTGTCCTTCTCTGATTGACTTATTTCGCTCAGCATAATACCATCTAGTTTCATCCACGTTGTTGCAAACAGCTCCCTTTGACTTTTTTTTTTAAGATTTTATTTATTTGACACAAAGAGAGAGAGAGAGATAGCGAGAGAATACAAGCAGGGGGAGTGGGAGAGGGAGAAGCAGGCTTCCTGCTGAGCACGGAGCCCGATGCAGGGCTTGATCCCAGGACATTGCCATCATGACCTGAGCCAAAGGCAGATGCTTAACCGACTGAGCCATCCAGGTGTCTTTCCCTTCGACTTTCTATTATGAAAATATTTTATACATTCAGAGAAATGGAAAGAATAGTACAACAAACTCCTTCATAGCTTCCAATTTTAAAGGTGTTAATATTTTACTGTATTTACTTTATCCACCTATCTTCTATCTTGTTTTGCTGTCATCAAGCCATTTAAAAATTGCAGATATCATGGCACTTTATCCTGGAATACTTTCCACATGTATCTCTTAAGAATAAGAACAGCATTATCATATCTAAGAAAACTAAAACTGATTCCACAGTCTTATATCTAGACCAAACTCAAAATTGTCTTCATTCTAAGAATTCCTTTTATATATTACCAGGATTCCAATCCTCATTCACACATTGCATTGGATTGTTACGTTTTGTTGGTCTATTTTATTCTAAAACAGTCCCTCCATTTGTTTTTTGATTGTTTATTTTCAAGACACTAACTTTCTGAAAGAGTTCAGATCAGTTGTCTTATAAAATGTTCCCACTTCTGCATTTGATTGGCTGTTCCCTACAGGGTCTAACTCATTCCTCCATCTCTTGCGTTCCCTGTAAACAGGAAGCTAGATCTAATGGAGATTTGTGCGTTTTCATTAAAGTATGATGTAATCTGGGAAGGGGTAACCTGTTTTCTCTGTTTCAACTGGGTTAAACACGATTTTAGATGGTTGGCACTTTGTAAGACCATCTTTCGCCTTACAGAACTCCCCGTTTACCCACCTAGGACAGGAAAGCCGTGATATGTGGGCAGAAAGGGAGAAAGGGCAGCTTTCCCTAGCAGTGAGGGAAGCAGCACTGAATTTGGAATTTGGTCCAAAAGTTGATCATTTTCACTCTTCAGTTTCCTCCTCAAAAAATTGGAATAATAATAATTTCCTTTTTAATGGATCATTGGGCTCCAATGACATAATAGATCAGAAAATGATTTCCTTATGAAATGAGAAGCTCTACATGGAAGCAGATCTGCTTTAGGAATTGACCCCAAGTAAAGAGGTGTCCTGGATTTATTGCAAGTAACCGAGCAAAGTATGAATCTATGTATGTATCTGTGTATGTATCTATGTATCCATCTATGTATCTATTTATTACCTGTCCATCTAGAGTGATGCATTTCTGATACTTCTCAAGAGTTACTGGGAAGCGTGGTGGAGTCAGTTTTTTCCAATGATGGTTTAATGGCAGTGGTTCTCAGTTGAGAGCAATTTTTCCCTCCAGAGGACATTTATTTGGCAATGTGTCAATACATTTTGGTTGTTAAACTGGAGAGCTGCGGCTGACATTTAGTGGGTGGAGCCAAAGGTGCTCTTGCATATCCCACAATGCACAGCGCAACCGCCCACCCAACCCCTGCTTCCCAATTATCTAGCTCAAAATGTCCATAGTGCCAATATAGGAAAACCTTGATTTAGGGGTGCTGGGAAGCCTGCTTCTCCCTCTCCCACTCCCCCTGTTTGTGTTCCCTCTCTTGCTGTGTCTCTCTCTGTCAAATAAAGAAATAAATTCTTTAAAAAAGAAAAGAAAAGAAAAACTTTGATTTAATAATGTGAGGCACGAATAAATATTGAACCTTAGTCCAAAATCCTGTACCAATCCTTCAAATAAATTTTGGGATTTGAGGTGACTTACACCAAAATTCCATGCAACCACATAGCAAATTACGAATAGAAGAAGAAAAACAGGACGGAAAAAATAGAGATAAAAATGTCAATTATTTCAATCAACATAATTGCTATGGTTCAACTGAGTTTCCTCCCAGGCTAAAAAGAAATTAAAATCAGTTGTATAGTTTTGATTATCAGAAAGGATAATTCCTAAGGGACATTGCTTTCCCTAAAATAAGTACAACGTCAAATTTTCATGAAATATTCTATAACACATGGAACAATAGTGGTGTGATGACGGGGTGGGCAAGGTCCTCATTATTTGTGCAAAAGAGTGCAGAAGTAAGCTCCATGTGGCTATTATAAACTATGGGCAAAATATTCAGATGAAGTTTTGTGAGTGTGATTGTGTGTAAAAATTAATATGATTCCATTTGGAGCTTCCGATGGTCTAATTCAAAGAAAGAATTGAATTATGCTACCTGGAAGAATAAGCGTTACATAAAGTGTTATTGAACCATGGCCTGTGGCCCTTATTATGTTATTTAAAACCCTTTGTAAATACACTATTTCTTTGGACATAACATCTTTATTAAGATACTACTCACATACCATAAAAATCACCATTTTAAAATATACAGACCAGTGGTTTATAGCATATTCACAGAGTGGTAAAACCATCACCACTATATGACCACGAAATATTTTTATGATCCCCAAAGGAAACCCTGTAGACATCAGCAGTCACTCCCTATTTACGCCTTCCGCCAGTCCTGGCAGCCCAGCATTGTTCTACTTTTTATCTCTATGGACTTACCTGCTCTGGATATATCATAGACAAGGAATCAGGGGTGTCTGGATGGCTCAGTCTGAGTGAAGTGACTGACTCTTGGTTTCAGCTCAGGTAGTGATCTCAAGGTTGTGGGATGAGCCCTGGGTAGGGCTCTGGGCTCCGTGCTCAGTGCAGAGTCTGCTGGAGACTATTTCCCTCTCCTTCCTCCTCTGCTGCTCCCCACACTTACCCACCCCAGAAGTAGTCTATCTTTCTTTTTTTTTTTTTTAAAGATTTTATTTATTTATTGACACAGAGAGAGAGAGAGAGATTACAAGTAGGCAGAGAGGCAGGCAGAGAGAGAGGGGAGGAAGCAGGCTCCCTGCTGAGCAGAGAGCCCGATGCGGGCCTCGATCCCAGGACGCTGAGATCATGACCTGAGCCGAAAGCAGAGGCTTTAACCCACTGAGCCACCCAGGCGCCCAGTAGTCTATCTTTCTTAAATAAATAAAATGTTTTTTAAAAAAAGGAAAAGAAATCATAATATGTGACCTTTTGTGACTGACATCTTTTATTTAGCATAACGTTTTCAAGGTTCATCCATGTTGCAACATGTATCCATATTTTGTTTTTTTTTGTTGTTGTTGTTGTTGTTTTTTTGCCCTTTATTTTTTTTTTTATTTTATTTTTATTATTTGCCCAAGGGGTACAGGTCTGTGAATCATCAGGCTTACATCTTTCACAGCATTCACCAAAGCACAAACCCTCCCCAATGTCCATAACCCATCCACTCTATCCCTACCCTCCCACCCCCCAGTAACCCTCAGTTTGTTTTATGAGATTAGAAGTCTCTTATGGTTTGTCTCCTTCCCCATCCCATCTTGTTTCATTATTTTTCCCTCCATATTTTGTTTTTTTAATTGCCAAATAATATTCCATTGTATGGATACACTAATATTTTGTTTATTCATTTATCAGTTGATGAACATTTGGATTGTTTTCACATTTTGGTCATTATAAATAATACTATGAACGTCGGCATAAATGTTTTATCATGAAAGGGTATTGAATTTTGTCAAATATTTTCTCTGCATCTATTGTGGTGATCATGTGGTTTTTTTCCTTTATTCTATTAACATGGTATATTACATTTCCTGATTTTCCTATGTCTTTTTTGAGTGTCAACTTGGCTAAGCTATAGCTCCAGTTACTCGATAAAACACTAATCTAGGTGTTGCTATGAAGTTTTTTCAGAGATGTTTTTAAATTTCATAATCCACTGACTTTAAGTAAAGGAGATTATCCTAAAGAATATGGGTGGGCGTAATTCAAGCATTTGAAGGGCTTAAGAGTAGAGCTGAGGCTTCCCTATAGAAGAAATTCCAGCTAAGAGTGCCCATCTGCCCATGCTGGGCACCAGCCTTGCAGATTTCAGCCTTGCCACCCAGCTCCCACAATCATGTCAGCCAAATGCTTACAATTAATCTTGCAATATGTGGCAATATATATCTTCTATGGACTCTAATTCTCTGATTGATCCCTGACTCTTATGAGGAGGACTGAATTTATTAAAAAATATACTATAAATCCTAAACTTCCTTCTCCTGCCTTTAAAGGTATAGGCTAGTTTATTCAATATTTATTGGGTGGTACTACCTGTTGATTATTGTTCTAGGTTCTGGGGCTATCGGAATGAACAGAATAGAGAAAGTTCCTATGTTCAAGAAGGTTACATATCAACAATAGCAATTACTGACCACCTACTATTCTGGCCACATGTTGTGGGTGATAAAATGGTATATATGACTCTGCTTTCTCTCTTGGAGCTTGTAAATTAGTCTGTGAATATTTAGATTGGTATGGAGGAAGGTGGAGCTGGCATGATTTTTATTTGTAGGAACACATAATTTCTCTTTTTAAAAAATTAATTAATTTTGGTGGGGGAGGGGCAAAGGCAGAGGGAGAGAGAGAGAGTCTCAAGCGGACTCAGAGCTGAGCGTGGAGCCCAATGTGGGGCTCAATCTCACGACCCTGAGCTGATCTCAAGACCTGAGCTGAAGTCAAGACTCGGACGTTCAACTGACTGAGCCACCAGGTGCCCCGTGAGTCTTCTTTAAATATATGTATATTTACAAAATGAAATTAAGTTTATAAATTTCATAAATGTACCTTAAAAAAGTCATATAGCTTACAAAAGTATAAAAGAAATTCTTAGTAAAACCCCAAGAGGTTTCCCTTTGGTTGTCTTTATTGGTAGTAACAAGCGACTTAAATAGATTTAAGGAGTGTAGTGACAAAGAACAGTGTGAAAATTGTGACATGTTTCTGGTGTTTTCCACCTTGAAGTATTCCTCTCTCTCATTTTGTGCAGCTGTGTGGAATTTGCAGAACCTCGAGCTGTTTGGACTGTGCTTCCTAGGCGGGATTAGATTACAGGTAACCTCATGGGGGAGGCGTGTTTTGGATCAACTCACTTTTGAAATGTTTATGAAAGAAATTCCTTGGCAATGGGACTTTCACACAGGAGCTCAACCAGTGTCTCTTTAATTTACCCATTCTAGTGAGGCATCTCTGCTTTGAAGGAAAAAAAAACTTAACAAGAAGAGCACATGGGTTCTTTTTCTCTATGACTATAAGGAAGCAAGTGTTTTCAGCAAACGGAAGGTAACCAGCAGCCTTCCGGGGCTCTGGAGGTATTGACCCATGGTTTACAGTGAAATGAAAATCTCCCGACCTGAATGGGGCGGTCAGGCACCTGACTGACTTAGAGTCCTTTCACTGAACAATTCCTTTTTGGTGCCAGGAAACAGTCGACCAAATGAAGGAAACAGTCGACCAAATGTAGCTGGGCTTGTTCCTCATTTATTCTGGTAGCCAGAATTGTCAGCCCAAAATAGGTCACAAGGCAGTCCCTGAGAGACTCTCAGGAAGTAGCTGCAAAGGTCAGGGGAAGTTTTTAATGGCTCTCCAGGAGGTGGGTGTGATAGGCTTTGAGGAGCTTCCCTGCTTGGCGTTTGAAACAGCCATATGGTGGAGCTCCTTGGAGACAGAACAGGTGTGAGGTGGGAGCATGAGGCCGGATTCCATAAAAGAGACGCCTTTGCTCTGCTGTGCAAAAACCCCATGTCAGGGCACCTGGGTGGCTCAGATGGTTACACGTCTGCCTTTGGCTCGGGTCGTGATCTCAGGGTCCTGGGATCGATCCCTGCATCAGGCTCCCCACCCAGGCGGGAGTCTCCTTCTCTCTCTCCCTCTGCTGCTCCCCCCGCCCCCCCCCTTGGCTCTCTCGCTCTCTTTGTTGAATAAATAAAATCTTTAAAAAACAAAACAAAACAAACCCCCAAAGCCCATGTCTATAGAGGGGAAGATGTGCAGGACTCAAGGGATGATCATGAGGGATTTCTAGCATTAACTTTGGAAACCGGAAACAGTATCTCCAAGAGAAGAGTTGGGGTTGGGATGAACAATCTGTGAAATAATTCCGCCCCTGAGATGTTGGGATCTCATGAAGTCAGATACATGTTTCGATTAATACACATTTTCATGGATCATTTCTTACTGAAGCTTACATTTTAATGCGACTTCACTGATCAAATTGTTATAGTGCAAAGGTTCGGGTAAGTTACAGTCTTGACCTGATTTTTCTACTTGTCTTAGGCCCAGAACACAATTCCAGAACCAGCTTGACCCTGGGACTATGGTCTCACCCCATTCAAACAGGCAGGATATCATAGAGCAGGGGTCAGACAACTTTTTTTTTTTTTTTGGTAAAGGACCAGATAGTAAATATTTTGGGCTTTGCAGGTCACATGGGCTTTGTGAGGACTAGTCAACTCTTCTATTGTATCACAAAAGTAGCCACAGATGATATTTAAGGGAATGGGCGGGGCTATGTTCCAATAAAATAATTTATAAAAATAGGCTGGCTTTGACTTGGGGTTCTAGAAGGTAAAAGCATGGACTCTGGAGCAGATTCAAATCTCACCTCTTTTACCTGCTAGCTGTGTGACCTTAAAGAACTTAGTTAATGTCTCTGTACTTTGGTCTTTTCATCTCTAAATTCATCATAGTATTTACCCACAGTGTTATTATAAAGATTAAATGAGTGTATTTAAAGTACTAAAACAGTGTCTAGCAGATAGTAAATGCTGTGTAAATGTTCGTTAGATAATCAACCATCCTGTGAGGTGGGTGATATTATTCCCATTAAAATTAAAATTCCAGGGCGCCTGGGTGGCTCAGTGGGTTAAAGCCTCTGCTTTTGGCTCAGGTCATGATCTCAGGGTCCTGGGATCGAGGCCCGCATCAGGCTCCCTGCTCAGCGGGGAGCCTGCTTCCCCCCCTCTCTCTCTGCCTGCTCTCTCTGCCTCCTTGTGATCTCTCTCCCTCTGTGAAATAAATAAATAAAAATCTTTATAAAAAAAAAAAATTAAAATTCCAAGAAATAAACACATTACTTTTAAGAAGGCTAAGACTTGAACACAGTTTTCCCATCTCCAATACAATTGCTCTTTTGTCATCAGAGATAAAATCATTACATCTAAACACAGGGAAATTCCCTGTAGCAGATGGGGCAGATCCTGTCCCTAAAGGGCTGTTTGTATTTTTCATCTCTCCCCATCACATGAGAAGTTCCTCTAAGCAGCAGTGTGCTAGAGCTGGTTTGTGTTGGCTCATTAGAGCAGATTGCTAAATTTTCAGGAATTTTGTGAGCAGCTTAAACTGTTGGTAGCCTGAAATTGGCCATAGTGGAAGTATTTACACCAGGAAATTGGCAGGTGCTACAAATCTGGGCTTTTTTTCTCTTGGAGGACAGGTTTGCTAGCACGTGACTGGTTATATGCCATCAGCGAGCACTCTCCAGCAAGGGCCCTATGTCCCAAACAGCAAGTTAGTAAACAATATTCAGTGTCATGTGACCACTAGATCCTAGGGCACCATAGGCCTGAGAAGACTGTGGGGCCCCTGGCTTTTGCTTCATGGCAGAGGCAAAAAAGATTATATACTTTGCTTAGCAACAGCAACAAGTCAGTAGGGACAGCTGGGTGGCTCAGTGGGTTAAGCGTCTGCCTCTGGCTCAGGTCATGATCCCAGGGTCCTGGGATCTAGTCCCACCCACATTGGGTTCCCTGTTCTGTGGCGGGGGGGGGNTTTGTGGGGGGGGGGGGGGGGGGAGCCTGCTTCTCCCTCTGCCTGCTATTCCCCCTGCTTGTGGCCCCCCCTCTCTTTCACAAGTAAATAAATAAATAAATAAAATCTTTAAAAAAAAGGAAAGAAACAAGTCAGTGAAAGCCCCTGGACTCTAATTTCTAAACAACTGACTCACAGCTCTGTTCCCTGTTCCTGTTCCAATACACACACACACACACACAAGCCTGCATGGTTCCAGCTAAATGGGGACAGAACAGCTTAGATGGAGCTAAAGGAAAGAAAGCTTGTTAGGCAAACACCATAATCAAATAACTTTTTTTTTTTAGGTTCTTCATGCCCAGCATGGAGCCCAATGCCAGCGCTTGAACTCAGGACCCTAAGATTAAGACCTGAGTGAAGATCAAGAGTCAGATGCTCAATTGACTGCCCCCCCTCCGAAGAACTTATAATAGCCACTTTTTCTAGGAAAGGCAGTGAGTGCTGTGGGGTTTTTTTTTTTTTCAGTCTTTCTTAAGATAAAGTCTTCTTAATCTAAACATGTGTCCTCTAACCTTTTTAAAGCATCAAGGGAGATACAAAAGAGAGCTGGAGTCAGTCAGAAGGACAATTAGGCAAGTCGCTTCCCCTTGTGAAGTTGTGAAGTTGATTTTTCATCTCTATAAAATGGGAATCATAACTATTCCACTGCTAGTCTGACAAGAGTGCTGTGAGAATCAAGGATTATTTGTTATCCATAACCTGGAATATTTTTACTGAATGCCATCAGGTGCTGGGGCCCTGGCTAAGGGCTAAGGATCTGGAGATGGGTTAGTTAGGTCCTTGCTGAGAAAGAAGTCAGAATCTGGGTTCTTTCTTTCTTTTTTTTTTTTTAAGATTTTATTTATTTATTTGACACAGAGAGAGAGAGAGAGAGAGAGAGAGAGAGAGAGAGATCACAAGTAGGCAGAGAGGCAGGCAGAGAGAGAGGAGGAAGCAGGCTCCCTACTGAGCAAAGAGCCTGATGTGGGGCTCGATCCTAGGACCCTGAGATCATGACCTGAGCAAAGGCAAAAGCTTTAACACACTGAGCCACTCAGGTGGCCCCAGAGTCTGGCTTCTTAATGAGATAATCCAAAGTGTTTGGATCCGAGAGGAGGAATCCCTATGGCTTCATTCGATCATATCAGTGAAGTGTTTGGCTGTATCGGGAGCCAAGTTCTCTGGGTTGAATCCTGGTTGTGCTATTGTTTCCTAACTCTGGGAACCTGAGTGAGTTATTTCACACCTTTTCCTATTCTGTAAAATGGAACTTTAAGCTTTCCTCAATTTCATTTGTAACCATTGAGATGATAATAGTACTTACTTCCCAGGATTGCTCTGAAGATTAAATGAGATAATCCATGTGAAATTTCCCCAGTTCCTTCACCTATTAAAAATACAGGTAATAGTAACTACAACTTTTAGTATTGGCAATGTTGTTATGATCAAATAACACATGAAAATATTTAAAGTATAGAAACAAAAATATGAATACAACATAAACAAGTAGAAGATAGAAACTCTGAACAGATTCTTATTTAAGATTGTAAATGTGATTTAAAAAAAAAGATGCACTGAAGAGAAATTCTTAGCCTGGGATTCAGGAAAGGCATTTGAGAGAAATGATTTTTGAGATTATGAGTTCATCCACTCATTCATCCATTCACTCATTTATTCATCTGACTATAAAATTTGACTGTCTACCATGTGCCAGGCTTCTTCTACTGTGGGGTATGTACTGATAAATGAAATCAACTCAGTCTCTGCCAGTAGCAGCACCAAGAGATGGCTTGGGAGGGATATTTTATGTGTCTCTTTCCCATAATTCCCAATGTCCTCTCCCCCATTCACAAAAACGGACAACTAACGCTTTGTCACTCTTAATTAAGTGCCGCTCAAACACAGTCCCTGGGACAAACCCTCATTTCCTCTTCCAAAAAGATTGTCACTTTTAAGCTCCTTTTAGAAAAATTCTGGAGCTACAGCTGGTCCTCATCTTCACAGAGTTTGAAGTCTGGTGAGAGAGGCAGGTGTTAAATACATACATAAACTCACATATAATTACATTGTGTAATTAACGCAATTAGTTAACATGGTGATAATGGTTATAAAGAAAATAAATGGGGCGCCTGGGTGGCTCAGTGGGTTAAAGCCTCTGCTTTCGGCTCAGGTCATGATCTCAGGGTCCTGGGATCAAGGCCCACATCGGGTTCCCTGCTCAGCGGGGAGCCTGCTTCCCCCTCTCTCTCTGCCTGTCTCTCTGCCTGCTTGTGATCTCTCTCCCTCTGTGAAATAAATAAATAAATAAAATATTTATTAAAAAAAAAAAGAAAATAAATGGAGGTCATCAGAAAATAATGAGTGGCCAGGGAAGGCCTTTTTCAAGAACCGATGTATACTCATCTAAGCTAAGAGCTGGATTTCTAAGAGCTAGCCAGGTGAGGAGAAAAGGGAGGAGACAGAAAGAACAGGTTTTGCAAAGGTCCTGCGGCAGGAAGGAGTTTGGTATGTTTGGGGAACTTTCTTGGAAAGAAGCCATATTGTGGTTGGAATGAGATAAGGTGGGGAAGCAGATGTGGGGTAAGAGGAGGGTGATGGTGGAGGAGTGCCAGAAAAGGGGAAGTAATGGGCAGGCCACATCCAATAGTGGACCTTGTAGGTCAAGGAAATTCACATTTTATTCTTGTGAAATGGGAAGCATTTGGAAGCCTTCATCAAGAGCTGTGCTCCAAGTCATACATAATAATAAACTCTGGCTACTGTGTGAGAAAGGACTGGAAAGGGGTGAAGGGTGAAAGCAGGGAAATTGGCTGGGGGCTAAGGCATCTCTCATCCCAGGTGAGAGATGGAGGTGGCTTGGGTATTTCTAAGAGCGGTAGAAATGGAGAGATGTGGAAGGATTTGAAATGGACTTGGTATTGGATTGGAAAGAATGACTCCCAGGTTTCTGGTTTGAGCACTGGTGGGTAACTATCTTTGCTTTTTTTTTTTTTTTTAAAGATTTTATTTATTGATTTGATAGAGAGAGACACAGCGAGAGAGGGAACACAAGCAGGGGGAGTGGGAGAGGGAGAAGCAGGCTCCCTGCTGAGCAGGGAGCCTGATGTAGGGCTCAATCCCAGGACCCTGGGATCAGGGCCTGAGCTGTAGGCAGATGCTTAACGACTGAGCCACCCAGGTGCCCCGGGTGGGTTACCATCTTCTGCTAAGCTTGAGAAACCTGGGAAAAGGGCTGGTGGGGAATTAGGGCAAGAGTTGAATTTTGGATAAGTGGGTTTATGAGGTAGGAGTGAGACATCATGTGAGGATGATAGGGATGTATTGCCCAGGGGCTCTGAAGAGAGACGTGGATTGCAAGTATAGGGTTGAGAATTACTAATGTGCATGCAGATGTTAGCTACAGCCATGAAGGACAGGTCACGAGTGGAGTTTGCATGTGGCTCTGTGTTCTTTTCCTTTTTTGGGATCCCAGACACCTTTAGGAAGCTGATGAAAGCTATACTTCTTCCTTAAAAAGTTTTTGTGTTGAACTTGAAGGAATTTATAGACCCCTTGAAGCCCATCCACAACTCTTGTGAAGTTGATAGATGACAAATTAAACAAAGAGATGATAAAACTTGTGTAGAGAGAGACACACACCCAGACTGAGCCCTGGGGACCAGCACCGTTTAGAGGTAGGGTAGAGGAAGCACCCACTCACTATAGGTTGAGAGGGGTAACCAAAAGGGAGGGGCGATTCCAGAAGGGATTTATGGAAACTAAGAGAAAAGTGTTTCAAGGATAGGAGATTGATTCTGAAGAGAAGTTCCGAAAAGGGTCAGCTAGAGTTGGCAACAGTGCGACGTTGGGGAGGCCCAGGACCGTACCTGTGAAAGGTGAGCTCTCTTGGGAGCAGGCACTGACCCTCTGCCAAAACTAGCACGAAGGAGAGCCACTGGATGCGGTGAACGTGTGGGTGTTTCCTCTTGGTGGTCTAAAGAGCGAGGTAACGGTGAATGGGGGAGGCAAGCAGGACCGGGGGCTTGAGGGTGGAGGAGATGCCACATAGTCCTTGTGGAAGGTGAAGTTAGAGATGTTTGGCGCTGTGACTGTGGGCTGGGTCTTAAAGAAAGAGTGGGATCAGAGGACGGAAGGGCTGGGCCCTGTGTGAGCAGCTGCCCGGCCCAGAATCATCATGGGTGGAGAGTCAGCAAGCCTCCCAGAACTTCTCAGGACTTGCTCCACTCTTTTTCTACCCTTCTTGGCCTTCTTCTCCTTTCCTGGCTCCGTCTTTTCCCTCAGCCTAGAAACAAGCTCAGGCCTTTCCTAATGACTCAGCATCTCCTCCAGTCAGTGTCCAAATTCTCTTCTTTTGTCCCCAGGACATGTGTAGTAGAGAATTTCTTGAAATGTTCAATTGCTTTTTTTCTTCCCACAGTTTTCCCTTGGCCAGCTGTGTGTTGCCCTGCCCTGGGAATTTGGCTGCTTCTTGAAGTCCAGGGCTCTTCAGGGTCTTTGAAAAGCCTCAGTGCATTGACAGGTTCATGCTGGATGCCTTGGAGGGTACCCAGGCAGCCACAGAAGCCAGGGGGAACTTGTGTGGCATTTTCAATGAGAGCACATTTCATGTAGTTCACTCTGGAGGCTGGGTGGAGGGTGAGTTTGTCTGAAGGCCGCTGTTAGGTGGCTGCTACAAACGATGGCAGGAACCTCGCCAGTGGGAGTGGAGGTAGGGATTCAAAGCTTATTAAGGAGGTGAAATAGATAGGACAGGGTCATTGGACAAGGTAAAGGGCTGAATCAAGATTTCCAACTTTCTCGTTCTGAGGACAGTAGGGGCTGTTGGGGACCACTGAGGGAGAGGCCACGATGGAGCTAGTGGATGGGCTCAGTCTCTCCAACATGCTGGGTTTGGGGGCCCTGTGTGTTGTATCCACATAGAGCTGCCGGGCAGGCAGGCAGGCAGGCAGGCAGGGATTTGGGTCTAATTTTTGTGAAAGAGGTCCGGGCTGGAGACAGCTGACCCTGTAGTTGAAACTGTGAGGAGAGTGGTGTGAGAGGAGCTGTGTGGCATACAGGGAGTCTTGCACATAAGGTGCAGACTCACAGTTGGTGTCACTTAAGGATGTCACCAGAGGAGGCAGGGGCCTTATTTACTGAGACGTGAGAGTTGGGAGCACGCACTTCTTTGGAATCCAAGGTAGTATTGAGATTCCAGAAGGTGAGAACCATCTGGAGGTGTCAAAAGTAGCAGAGAGATCCAGAGAGATAGGCCTGAGGAGTACCTGACCGCTTTCAGAAAATGAAGGTCAAAGGTTACTCCTGGGTGGGGGGCGGGTAGGGAAGGGGGTGTGTGTGGGGAGAAGAAGCCAGAATGCCAAGTGTTGAGAAATGAGGACATGGAGGGGGGTTGGTGGGGGGACGAGGACGGGACAGGAGGGCACACACACACACCCATTTGAGAGGCCTGCAGCCTGCTGAGAGGGAGAGAAGCACTTGGAAGATAACTGGAGAGGCCAGTTGGAGTGGAGCGCTGGCACCAGAGTTTGGTTTTTAGACTCGAGAGACCTGACCTTGTTTAAAGGCCGAGGGGAAACAGCCTGGAGCCAAAGAGCCGGGAGAGGTGGGCGAGGAGGCTTTGAGGGCTTAATCTGCACCAAGTTAGCTTTTTAGAATTTGCCAACGCTTCCACACCCCCATCTCCTGCAATCGTTTGAATACTGTGAGGCTTGAAACAAACGGGTGAGACTGAGCGCAGGGGGTTGTGAAGAGACATGGGGACCCACTAGGTGCACTGTGCTCTCTAGACCACTGAGGAAATCTGCATGGAAACTGTCCAGCTCCACACAGCCTAGGGGGCCAGAAGCAGCGTGTTCCTGGCTCCCAGTGAGGTGACATCTGCGCCGTGGACTCGGGGCAGTGTGCTGTCCCAGATGAGGTGTCAGCATCTGTCGCGGACCCGGGGTAGTAGCCCCAGAGAAGTGTCATCGTGTGCTACGAACCAGAGCCTGAATGCTTTTCTCTTCCTGCGAGGTGCCTCTTAAATGCGGTGGACCAGGGGTCGGGCAGCTACCTTCCCTTTCCCACGTTTAAACAGCTAAGAGTTCTGTTAGCCGTTAAGGTATAATAATAATAATCATAACACCGATGGCTGAGCTTCAAGGGCAAGGGCGCTGTAGGCTAGGGCCAAAAGACTGCCAGAGCACGAGGCTGCAGGTGGCGGGGCGCGCCCCCTGTGCGCGTCGCCGAAGGGACACCGCGAAAACCAAACGCGGGATTTGTATATCCGGCCCGGGGCCCTGCGCCGAGATAAAGCTTCTGCGGAGGGAAGTATTTAATTTTCCTCCAGCGCCATCGGAAGAAACTCCTTTACGCCGGAGGCAGTGGGGTGGGCGTGTGCGAGCTTATTCTTGGGTACGCTTCCCAGTCCTCCGCCCGAGGCCGGGTTCGCTGAGCTGGTTGTCAAAGGCGAAGTACGGTTTTTTGTTTGTTTTTGGATGGGGGGTGGTGGCGCTTTTAAGGAACGAAGGAGACCTGGATTAGAGCTAGGATCTGGCTTCCTCTCCGTTGTAGCACAAGCTTCCTCCTTGACCTTGACTCTGGGCAAGTCTATTCTAGGTCTCTCACTGGTCCTCAGTTTCCCTGTTCGTTAAATGTGGATTTCTACTATGATCTTGTTTTTGCACGGCCAGGGTGGCAAATTCCACTTCCTCCAGGCCAAAAAAAAAAACCCGTCCTCCGCTGGTAACCTCCCCTCCCCAGGACCCAGCTATTTTGAAAGGTCCTCTTCAGCCCTTTCTTCCCTTCGCGGGTCTAGCGGGGCTGAAGGCGAGGTGGGCCGGGCCTACCCCATGGCCCCGCCCGTCTCGGCTGGCCCCGCCCACGACGTCCCCTCTGCGCCCCTCCGCGCTCGGCGCGGGGATGAGGCAACCACGTGACCTCACATCCGGGCGCGGGAGTCCCGAGCTTGCCGCGCGCTCCCCCGCCCGCCGGCTCTCCCCGCAGCGTGATCCGGGCGCCACGGCGGAGGGGAGGGGGGTTCGCTTCGTCGCTGGCGGCGGGAGGCCGTTTCGGAGTGCAGACCGCCCCCCTCCCCTGCCCGCCTTCCCC
>LNAC01000332.1:1774707-1803854 GCA_002007465.1 Ailurus styani
CCGGCTGCCCCGGCCCGGAGGCCGCCGACGAGACGGCGCAGCGGCGGCGGGTGAGTGGTCGGGCTTTCCCCGGGCGCCGGGGGGTGGGGGGTCAGGGTGAGCGGGGCGCGGAGTAGGTGGTGGTGGTGATGGCGGGGGGTCGAAGGAGGTGAAGGGTGTTGTCGGGTACCAGGTGAGCTTCTGGTCGGCTCCTTGGTCCAGAATCCCGCATCACTTCCCGGGGGAGAGGAGTCGGGTGGGGAGGGGAGCGCTAAGACCGCGGAATATCTGCCTGGGACAGGTCAGGCGAGGAAAAGGGATCCACGTCGTGGGTACGAAGGCCTGGTTTGGACACGCTGCTTGCGTGGGGACTGGTGAGTGGGATGGCGATCCAGCCTTTTCAGAAAGTCCGGGAGGTGGTGTGGTCGAAGGGCAGGACGCTTGATGTGTTCTGCGGGTGCTGCCTGAAGGCATCGTGAGTTCGTCCTTAACCTCGGAGTAGGCAGAGCTTCTTGCCATCACCGCATTTTATGGATAACTGAGTGAGGCCCAGAGAGGAAAAGTGACTTCTTAATTGGTTAAGGCCTCTCACTTTGACTCTGTAAGTGAGGACTAGAAAAGCCCCGGGGTCCTCTCCTCCAGTACTTGAGTGGCCACTCTCTTTATGGCTTTTACTTCTCATTGCCTTCACAGAGTTAGGTTTGGTGGATGTCTCTTTAGCGGGATTTTGGCAGGGGGAATGGATTGGGGATTGACAGTAACTCTGTTCGGGGCTTCCCAGTTTGGAAAGCTTTTGTGACAGGTGTTTATCATTTCCTCTTCCCATAGATCTGACAGAAGCATCCTTGGATCTTGGTGTCTGGACATAGGAGGTATGAATCACTCATATAATTCACTCCTTTTAATCGTCAGTGTCTTAGAGCTATATTTAGTGGTTATATTAGTGCAAAATGAATGGGTATGGAGTCGTAAACCTAGAAACAGAAACCTATGTTTCCTACATGATTCTGAACTAAACAAGTAGAGCATTTGTGTATATAATGACTATTTTAGATCTGTGAGTCAGGAAGTTAGAATTTTTTTAAAATCCAAGAAATGCAGGAACGTTAAAGATCATTGCAAAGTGAATACTGTTTTCTAAAGGCGTTGTTGCTAAAGTGAAGGTGTTCTGATTTCCTTGTCTTTTAAGGGGGTGATTTCATGGTTAAAAATGCTCTGCCTTTGGTTAGATCTCAGCCCCCTTACCAAGGTACATATATTTTGTGGCATTCTTTTCTCTGGAGGATTGTTGCTTTGCGGAATAGGAATAGGCTACAGTTGCCAAAATAAGTGTATGCGGCTATCCCATTCTGGTTTAGCAACCCTCTTTTAAATGCAGATCAGTTCCTGGAAGTTCCAAATAGTAAGCCTATTATTAATTGTTACGAAAGTTTACTTTTCCTACTATGCTTTTGCATTACCCACTACTAGATCAGGTGAGCCTGAGACAGTTAAGTAGTTAAGTGCGGTTATTGAACTTTGTTAGAACAACAAAGCTTGTTTTTGCTCAGGGCATTGGGTAGGAAAAGTGATGACACCGGTTGTCTCAATTTATAAGTAGTATAGTTCTAAATGAAAATATGAAGCAGCAATTTATTTTGAAAATATGGTTGACAGGCTTCAATTTGATGCATTATTCAAATTATGTAGTCAGAGGGCTGATTTCTTTGTCCAGGTCAACCAGAAGCTTTATTTGGGGTATGCTTGGTTATTAAAATTTTAATTTGGTTCGATTTGAGGTAAATATAATAAGTTCCTACATAGGTAGGAAGATAGTTTTAGAGTAATTAGAACAAAGCTTTGTTAAGCCTGAATGTCTAAACATTATCTTCTGATGAGTTTCTATGTGGTTTTGCTTTTTAGGTATTAGAGCTAAAATACTTCTGTTGGTTTAGTTAGCCCTTAGTAGTTCTCTCATTTAGGTAACATCAGTTTCCCACCTATGTCATGTTTCAAATATGGATTCTTATATGGATAATAATTGTGTGTTGGTAGCTACAACATAATGTAGTAGAAAAAGCACGGACTTAGGAAATCAGACTGGAGTTTGATTTTTGACTGTTTGTAACTAGCTGTTTGACTGTCCACTGCTAATAGTTATGGAGTAAGCTTCTTACATAGTAGGCTTTGCATTAAACACTTAACATGGATTATCTCATTTAAACCATATTTTAGAGATGAGGAAACTTGAGGTTCAGAGATGTTAAGTTACCCAGAGCCACAGACAACTAACATGGTAAACCTAGAAATAGATACTGCTTGTCACATACAAGTAACAGAGAGCTAGATTTGTGCTGCCTTCAGAGTCCCTTATATTTTAAGTTGCTTAATTTCCCTGATCATCTTCATCTTCTAATTTTTTTATCGAAAACAAATATTAATACTTACCTGAGAGAGTTTTGAGGATTAGCTAAGAAATTATGTTCTCCCTTTCCCCTTTCATTCCCTATACTGTATCAAGCTCTGCTTATCTGACATGGTAGTCTTGGAACCACTGTGAATATGAGGTTTTTTTAATGTGAATTTTAAAAATGTGAGTATACTTTATTCCTCCCATCCAAGTACTAACCAGGCCCGACCCTGCTTAGCTTCCGAGATCAGACGAGATCGGGCGCGTTCAGGGTGGTATGGCCGTAGACAAGTATACTTTATTCCTAAGATGAATAGCAGTCCTAGGAGATGGGCCATGATCAGTAATATGGGGGCATCTTGTGAAACTTTGTCTTTATTCTGTATTTTTCCCCCAGTGGTCTGGGTGATGGTGGAAATAAAAACTTTATACTTGAATGACAACATGATGATTGTAATTACTAAAAATCTGGGAAGACAGAAATAGAATTTTAAAATCATCTTGATTGCTTCGTTTATCTAACACTGGATTCTGTCCACTGGTATACTTGGTAACCTAAACTAACTATATCCATAGTAAGTGGAAGACCTTGTGAATGGAACATAAGTTGAATAGGAGTTAGCAGCTTATCACTTATTAAAGATAATACTCTTAAAACAATTTATAGTGGTATGCTAAAAGAAGATAGTCTGGTGCTTGACATCTACCTGATACATCAGCAGAAGGTTTGTTCCAGTGATGAAGTAAGTGCATTCTGAATGTGCTGTGTAGCTCATCTAGTTAAATCTGCACCCCAGAGATAGCTGATGGGATTTAATCTTTGGTTTTGGGACATAGTTTGTGTGAAATGAAGCTAACTGGACTATGGAGAGAATAAATCTGTAGTCACTAAAACCATGTTCTAATTATTAACTCATCTAACTAGTCCAGGAAACATGCAAGAAGTAAGGAAATAATTGTTAGAGTCTTACTTGAATTTTGTTGACTTCATTTTTTGAGATAGAGAAATAAGAGAGCACTGGAATTAGAGCACATCTTTTAAGATTTATGTATAAAAGTAAAAGGTTCTGGGTTTATTTAATTGGAGAAAAGTAGGTGGTATCTGTAGGGTAGAATGTCCTAGACTTAATGGTAACTAGTGGTTATATAAACTATGAGTTAAAAACATTTGTGTTAGTGGGGTGCCTGGGTGGCTCAGTTGGTTAGGTGGTCTGGCTCTTGATTTGGCTCAGGTTGTGATCCCGGGGTCATGAGATTGAACCCTGTTTTGGGCTCTCTCTCTAATTAAAAAACAAAACAAAAAAAACCCACAAAAGATTTGTATTAGTAAGATTAAAAATAGAGATGATGTGAAATATCATGAATGAATGGTAATAAAAAATTACCACTTTTGTAATTGTGAGTTACAAAACGCATTAGTAAGGAGGGAGAAGAATGAAATGAAGGAAAGGGAGAGTTGATCAGATAGTCAGATGTCTGAGAATGAGGAAAGTTGAGGGTGTGGATTGCTGAAGAGTTTCCACAGAACAGTTCTCCAGAGAGAACTGTCCCAACAGAGGATCTAGTAACATCTTAGACCCAAAGGCTCATAATGAGGCCTTTGTTGGGTCTGAGTAGTAAAACATTAACTCAAATAGCAAACTTCAAGACTGCCAAATTTAAGAAAGGAGTTATGTACCACAGGCATCTCCCCAGGGAAAGAAGCCATATAGACCTTTGAAAACAGAGCTCCACAGAGACATGTTTCTTTGAAGGTACAGGTGAAGATACATCTTTTACCTCTTCCTGTCGCCCAGGACCACTAATACTAGTATGAACTGAGAATGCAGTAGGAAGTACTCTGTCTTTAAAGCCTATTTGTTTAGGTGTGTGAATTAAGTGAGTTGTAATCAATCTCTTAATTGAAATTTCTCTTTGCTAACTCTCTCACAACTCACGATCCCTGTGGATCTTGCTTTTAAATGATCTGTTGATAACGCAAATACTAGTTAGGTAAAAAAATGATTTTCCGAGAAGAGTAAGTTAACTATGTAGAATTTATTGATTACATGATGTGGAACTTGATGACGTATGTAGACTTTCTCAGAAGTTTTAAATAAAAATTTGGAGGATGGTTGCCTGGCTCAGTCGGTGGAGTATGTGACTTCTGATCTTGGGGTTGTAAGTCTGAGCTCCACATTGGATGTAGAGATAACTTAAAAATAAAATCTTGAAAAAAATATTTGTAACTGTTTTGGGGTGGTGGTATGAAAGACAGTTTAACCTCTGATAACATGCTAGATTAATTGACTCCCTCTATTTTATTTGTTTTTTACGTATTCACAAGGAATTTGCGAGTTGGACATTGAAATAATGAAGTGTGAGATTGGAAAACAATAACGGTAAATGGTCACAGATAGGTGATAGACTGGTCCCTTCTCTTTACAGAAAATGAGCCGTGTGGAGAGTAAGCGATAGCATGCCAGTGAAGGATCTGGGGTTAGACAAGTTTTTGTCTGTAGGGTATTCTTTCCGCTCTTGCCTTGGTTTTGTACTCTGGTAGTGGCTCATCTCACGACTTGCTTTTTTTCTTCTTTTTACTGAGAACCGAGAATCAGTGTTAAGGGTTGCTTTTGATTACGTGACAGACTTTTTTTTTTTTTTAAGATTTTATTTATTAGAGCAAACGGGGGAGGGACAGAGGGAGAGGGAGAAGCAGCAAGGAGCCTGATATGGGGCTCTGGGCCAGGACCCAGGGATCATGACCTGAGCCAAAGGCAGATGCTTAACCAACTGAGCCATCCAGGTGCCCCACATGACAGACTTTTACTACATTTTTATTTTATTTTAAAATAAGTCATGGAACAGTTCCCACATGTTTCTAGTATGCCACATTCTTCTTTATTTTAAAAGATTTTATTTATTTGAGAGAGAGAGTGATCGGGAGAGAGAGCAAGAGTGGGTGTTGGGGAGAGGGAGAAGCAGAAGCAGACTCCCTGGCAAGCAGGGAGCCCAGTGCAGGGCTCTATCCTTGGACTCTGGAATCATGACTAGAGCCAAAGGCATACGCTTAACCGACTGAGCCACCTAGGCACCCCAAGCGTGCCTTCTTCTAACAGCATCCCTGTTGCTCTTCTTTTTCCCATTTGTGAAATAGGATGAATAATGCATTAGTTATTAAACTTCTTTTGATATATAAGACAGATGTTTGGGTTCTTAATGGCTTTGTAATCTAAAGAGCTGAATAAAGTGAAATCACCTTATATGTGGGGGCTTTGGGCCTAAATTCTCATTTAAGGTAGAAATCCTGTATAGTCAAAATTACTGTTGAAAAGGTCCTTTAGGAAGATCCCAGTTTGAAAACTGGTTCTTAATTGTCATACTGTTTTTCAGTTCCAACAGCCAGTTTTTCCTCCAGCTTTTGGAATAGGTTACTTTTTTGCTGAGCGGGATCATAATTGGCTATGCAAGATACCTTTTGACAGGTGAATGGGACTTAGACTGGCTGAGGAACAGCAAATTTATAGCCTTCATTGGATGCTCACTGTGGGACAAGGATGTAAAGGCAGACATCCTGCCATCATTTAAAGTATTTTTTTTCCCTTGTTTTTCTTTTTTCGTGTAGCACAGAGTGTTGAATGGGTGTAGTTAAATGCATATATGATGAGAGTCCATATTGTAAATAATGGAGAAAGAAATCAGATATCTATGAAAATCTATCTCTCCAGGGTTACACTGTGTATTTTATACCACACAAAGAACCTAGCATAATTAAAAGGCTAGGTAATAAAGTTGGGGAGTTTTGGGGGACCATTTGTACTTTGTATAATTCTAGGTTGATACTCAGCTATATTCAGTGTTGATGTCTTCCTCACTGCTAGTAAAATCTGCATTATTTTAAAAGAGTTATAGGGGTACCTTGGCTCAGTTGCTAGAGCATGAGACTTGATCTTGGAGTTGTGAGTTTGAGCCCCACCTTGGGTACAGAGTTTAGATAGATAGATAGATAGATAGATAGATAGATAGATAGATAGATAGAACTATATAAGTTGTTGATGTTTTTCATGAAATTTAAAATATCTGAACCTTAATGTTATTCTTGGAAAAGCATAGTAAAGAATACCAGGTTAAAAAAAAATGTAATGGTGGCTAAAAATGCGTCAGGAATGGGCATGATATAGTGGTTAATTGTGAGCTTCAGAGCCATATACAAGTGACTTGAGTTCCAGCCTCATCTCTTAACTAGCTCTGTAGTCTGGTTCAAGTCACTTAAACTTTTTCAGTTTCTTCATTTGACAAATGGAGGGAATAAAAGCTACCTTAGAGAATTGGAAGGATAAGAGGCTCAGTAAATGGTAATGTACTATTATTGGTTTAATAACATTTAATATATTCAAAACAAGTATCGGGCATGTGTGTGTGTGTGTGTGTGTGAGAGAGAGAGAGAGAGAGAGAGGAGAATGTGTGGGGGCAGGATTGAGGATTGCTGCCTATTTTACTTTAACTAGAGCAGCAGGGAGTAATGACATAGTGTTGTATTCAGGCTTTTCATAGAAAGATACCATGATTTTGCATCTTTGGGAACAGGATCCTAAAAGGCTGAAGCTGTTAACCTCATGTATCTCTAAAGTCCGTTTTATGTGTGTTTTTGTCTTCCCCTTTCTGTCTCTGGGTGTGTCATTTATTTCCCCCCATCCTCTGTGTTACTGTTACACATTCTGTCTCTTCCTGGTCACATAAAATGTAAAAATATGTTAAATTCGGTTTATTTAATAGATTTTGATGTGCCTTATTTTCATTTAAAAATACTGGTTAGTAAAAAATAATTAATAGAAATTTAAAATAAATAAAAAGACAATAGAAAATGCTGGTTAGTGAAATGTGTCTACATCTTTTCTTTAAAAGGAAGACTTGAAATTTTATTTTACTTCTCTCGCCTTTGGATTGATTTCTTTAAATGTGGGTCATCGGTTCTTGAAAGACGAAAGATTTTTCATCCAGCTCTAGATTATGCCTTAACTTCTTTTGTTTTTTTTTTAAGATTTTATTTGAGAGAGCGAGTGAGCGAGGGAGAGTGCGTGCATGCGTGAGTGTGCACACAAAGGGAGAAGGAGAAGCAGACCCCTTGCTGAGCAGAGAGCCTGACTGGTCTGACGTGGGTCTCCATCCTGTAACTCTGGGATCATGACCTGAGCCTAAGGCCAGATGCTTAACTGAGCCACCCTTGTGCCCCAGTGCCTTAAGTTCTTAAGCCATCAATTTTCTAAGTTCATTTATAATTTAGTTTTGGCTGTGATTTCCTAAAGTTTCTTTTAATTTTTTTTGCCTTAACTGTTTTATCAAGCATAAGAGATGAAATCCTTATTTACATGCCAATTTTAATGATGTGATTCAGTTTGCTAAGTTAAATGTAAGGTACTGTAGGCAAGTAGCCTAATTTGTCTGGAGCACTTAATTATTTGAAAGAATAGACTAGGGGCACCTGGGTGGCTCAGTCAGNCGCCGCCCATGCACATGCAAAAATAAATAAATAAAATCTTTTAACCTAACAAATTCTCAGTTAAAATGGATTTTTATTTCATGGATCCTTTTGATATGAAAATATGCTTTTCATAGTTACTACCACTGCCTTAGAGTTCATTGATGAATAAGTTTTAACTAACCCACAGTTGTTTTCTGTTAAGTTTTTGGTGAGAAGAACAGAATAAAGTGCTTAATTTAGTTAGGTTCAGAAGCATCTTATTGTGTCCTGCCCCCCCCCCAATCCATTCTTATCTCTCATGCAGCCCATGGTGAATGACCTTTCCTCATGTTCCCTTAAAAGTTGCAGCAATTACCAATTATTGTGGTACATAAGAATTGTGATTTTTATAGGCAGGAAGGAAGGAAGGAAGCTTGGTTAGGGCCTCTTGGTTATGCCTTTAGGATTGTGTTGGCAAATTTAACTATTCAGTTTTTGTTTTTTTTTTTCAGTTCCTGTATGTGCCAAGCACAGGGCTAAATGTTGGCTATATGTTGATGAATGAGTTCTGCCATCTTGAAGATAAACAGTCTGCAGGTGAACACAGTGCTGTCGCACTGTACAAGTCCCAAAGACACCAGTCACACTGTATTTGGCATATGACCCTGTGGTATGGGCTTTGGTCTCTTTCAGTTGAAAAAAATTCAGAATTTCCATCGCATGCAAGTTAGTCCATATCTTTATCATATCAGGCAAGGCCCTTCATCATAATCTGATCCTGTCCCATGTTTTTTAGCTCCATTTCTAGCTGTTCCCTAGAGGCTACCCTGTGCTCTAGCTGGTTTAACTTGTATTCATGGTATTTTCTAGGATTTCTCATCTTAGTACTTCTCTTTTTAAGTTTTTATTTTAATTCCAGTTAGTTAACATATAGTATTATATTAGTTTCAGGTGTACAGTACAGTGACTCAACACTTCCATACATCAGTTGGTGTTCCTCATGGCAAGTATACTCCTTCATGCCCATCGGCTGTTTAACTCATCCCCCCAACCCCTCCCCTCACCTCAGAACTTCTGCCTGTGTTAATTCTTCTGCTTGGATTCCATCCCTCTGTTACTTTCTCTTTTTACTGCCTCTTTGTGTGATGAACTTCCCACTTTTCAGGTCTTAGATCAAGTGATAAAATCTCCAGCATTTAGCACAGTACTTGGCACATGTAGACAGTGACTTTTTTTTTAAGGTTTTATTTATTTGAGAGAGAGTGTGCATGTGCACACAAGCTGAGGGGAGGGGCAGAGGGAGAGGGAGAAGCAGGTTCCCTGCTGATCAGGGAACCCAACATGGGGCTCCATCCTGGACCCTGAAGTCATGACCTGATCTGAAGGCAGATGCTTAACTGACTGAGCCACCCAGGTGCCCCAGAGAGTGACTTTCTAAAACATGACTTTTTATGAAATCAGAAACGGTGATAAGACATAATAATTTTTGCTGAATATTAATTTAATATTTACAGATTTATTCTGAATTATTAGGACACTTGGGCAACATTGGTTTTTTCAATTAATTCGCCTTTTCCTAAATCAGGTAATGGTGTAGGGTATATTTCAAGATACTGCCTAGCTAGGATAAAGGCACTGTTTTAATAAGTTCCTCAGAGAACACGTTAGTGAGACTAGACTTTTCTGTCCAGAATAATGAGAAATTGGTCATAAATGGTTTCTCAGATGAACAAAGCTTTTCAGTCCAAGAATGGGTGACCGAAAGGATGGCAATAGCCCTCGTTCCAGCTCTGTTTCTGCCTGTAGTGCCCATTGCTGCTGCTGTGCAGGACTGGATGTAGTGGAGAGGTGAGAACACTTGAGGGAAGCCCAGTCAGGAATACTCTGAGACTTTAACATAGGCCAGCTTTCGCATGGTAGAACTATGATGCCCACTTCCCACATCTCCTCCGTACTTGTTTTGTTGTATTTGGAGATTTATCTTCTGTTTCTCAACTTTGAGGAGTTAAAACTTATTTATGTATTAATTTCTGAACAGAATGACTCTTGAAGAAGTAGTCGATACTGAAGAACATAGTGTTGTAGATGGAGGGTGTGCAGGGTTACATGAAGTCACGAAGGGAACTGGGAGAGGGTACTGGGAGAGTTGGAAAAGGGCATTGGAATGTGTGGGAGCATGCCAAAGACCAAATGTACTTGTGAAATTTAACCCAGAAAACTAGGAAGGATTTTACCCTTTCCTCACACCCATGTCTTGCTCTGTCTCATTCATTCTCCACTGCTGGGTGTTGGCCTGGTTTTCAGCCTTTAAGGTTTTCAGTCTATAAGTCCAACATTGTGGGACAAATGTTCTGAATCTTTCAAGGAGGGACAAAGATGGGAACTATCCTCTGCTGGAAGATAGAAGGGAAAGTCAAAGCATGGTGGAGAACATACTTGACCAGGGTCTGGAAGACTTGTAAGAGCTCTGCAGCCAGACTTAGGGAAGGACATTCTTGGCAGAAGGAACAATGTATGTAAAGCAATGGATTCAGGAAACAGTAGCCCTTAGAGGAACTGTTAGCCCTTAGAGGAATGTGTTCTATATAGATGGAATGTAAGGTTTGTAAGAGGTGAATGATAAACATTGGTGAAAGGCAGGTGGTGTTGACAACTAGGCAGGGCCACATTCTGAAGAGTATTATATGTCTTCCATTTATTTATTTATTTATTTTATTTTTTTAAATTATTATTTACCCCCGGGGTACAGGTCTGTGAATCATCAGGCTTACACCTTTCACAGCACTCACCATAGCACAAACCCTCCCTAGTGTCCATAACCCCTCCCACCCCCCAGTAACCCTCAGTTTCATGAGATTAAGAGTCTCTTATGGTTTGTCTCCTTCCTGATCCCATCTTGTTTCATTTTTTTTCCTCCCTACCCCCCATGACCCTCTGCCCTGCCCCTCAGATTCTTCATATCAGAGAGATCATATGATAATTGTCTTTCTCTGATTACATGTCTTCCATTTAGTTGTAACTTTGTCTTTGGAGCCCAGTTGGGCCTCTCTTCTTTACTTCCCCGTGGTAGGGAAACACGTAGTATTTTGCATTGTAAGAGTTTTCTTTTTTTTTTTTTTTAAAGATTTTATTTATTTATTTGAGAGAGAGAGAGAGAGAATGAGCATGAGCAGGGGGGAGAAGTAGAGGGAGAGGGAGAAGCAGACTCCCCACCGAGCAGAGATCCAGAACTGGGACTTGATCCCAGTACCTGGAAATGACGACCTGAGCTGAAGTCAGATGCTCAACTGATTGAGCCATGCAGGGCCCGCTAGACTTTTAAGTGTCTTGCTAGTAAGAGGATTGTTCAGTTTTGCCTAATCCAGTATATTTCTTCAACTTATATGAGCAGGGGATGCCTTCTTCAAATTTTTATTTTGGAGGGACTCTTATCAGTTAGGGAAATGCTGCTTCAGACAATGGGAAGCTATTGAAATTTCAAGCAGAAAAATGATCATGTCTGGATTATATATTGATATGAATGAGGGAGACTACAGAGGGCATCAAGACCTGAGTTGAGGGCAGTGCCAATGGAGCTAGGGCGTGGGGAGGTGGATGTGAGAAAGGTAGAAATGATGACTAAGTGCCTCTTTGTGGGATAGGAGGGAGTCTAGGATGATTTCCAAAATCCTGGCATGGAATTTTAGCAAATCATATTCATTTAAGGAGTAAAGGGAATGGTTTGTGGTGGGGGGTGGGTTTGGAAGAAAGATAAAATCTATAGATTTTATAGCTTCTATAGAATCTATTGAATTTTAGTTGTATGTAAACATATATGGTTGATGTTTAAATCTGTGGATCTGAAGCTCAAGAGAGATTAGTGCTGAAAATACTGGTTGGCAGCTCTTGGCAGTTTTCACCATAGATGGGTCAGTGGAGCCCCTCTTGGCCCTTTGTGTTGTTATAGAGAGAGAAGGCCAGAGAATATTAATGATTAAGTAGTGGGCAGAAGATGTGGAGGCTTGGGGAATTATTAATAATTAAGAAGTGGGCAGAGGAAGTAAAAACTTGGTTACCTGGCTGCCTGCCGCGTGACCCAGGCTATTGTAGTATGAAGTATAATTTAGCAGAATTGTGGGAGGTAAAAGGTCATTTGTGGGCCATCTTGGGAACCTAGTCAGTATTTCAATTACATTTGACTTTCAAATGAATTTTTGAAAAATAGACCCTTGAAAGATGGTGCTGTCTGCATGTTAATTCCTTAATTGGGTAGGGCTTTTTGGTACAAAGTCACCCCATGCTTGACTTTGTGGGAAGGTCAAAAATGCTAATTTTGGTTAAATGAAGATTAATTTTTTCCTGTTTTTAAAAGATGATATTGATTGAAAACTGTTAAGTAAAGTAGAAAAGGCTTGTATAAAAGTGTTGTGTAAACTAAAAACCCCTGTACAAATGTCAGTTACTTTTGTTATGTTTGGCATAGTATCCAAATGCATTGATTTTTTTTTTTAATCCTGGATAATGGATTACTGAATGACCATAGGAAATGAGAAAGTTCAGATTTCTGTGATGATTGTACCATGAGTAAGGCCATTATCCTCTTCAACAGTGATTTAAAGTGTGTTTTTTAAATACTTGTTGAATGCAGATGTTAAGGGCTTTGCACTTCCTTTCTATGCTGAGTCAACATGGGTAGGTTTCAAATTGGGGAAAAGGAGTGAAGTGGAAAAAGACAAATTCACATAATTTTAAAAAGGTGATCGAAGTGCCTGTCAATTATAATTGTAAATTAGCACGATTGTACTTTTTGTACAGAATAGCTTCCTAAGGATTTCATGCTTCCTTTGTGGTCAGGTTCAGGTCTTCATAATGTCTGGAAGACTAAAATGTGAACCACAGTGTAGTACAGATGATGAGTAAAACTAATTTTGCTTTCTTGCCAACACAATACAGTAATCCTGAAGTAAACCTTGCTGAGTTAATAAAAATTGTTTGGGGTTTTGCTGTTAATAAGAAAAACGAACAGCTCTGGATTCTGTGTGTAACTTCTTAACATACTACTTAAGACTTAGAATATAATCTGTAATGTTTTCTTCCTGCTTTTTTGCCCCCCCTTTTGACTATTCCACCCACTCCCACCCAGCCCTTCCTCTGCACCTTGTTGCTCTGTTTGGGTACCTTCTGTGCACACTATTATTTTTGTTTCTGAATGCAGCTACAGTGTAATCTTTTTGAATACCTTTAATCAACAATTTCAACTCAGCTCTGTACTACAACAATCTTCTTTGCTCAGCTGGAATGACACAGGACTACGAAAAGTTGAGACCAACTTGAAGCAGTGCATGCAATGACCACTGCATAATGATGGTCACCTGCCAATAGCAACTGTAAGGTTTTGTATAAACCATATCCTGGTTTCTGTGCAGACATGGATAATATGAGTCTTAGAATTGATGAATGTTGAAATTTTATTTATTATGATTATTTTTTTAAAGTGAGCTCTACCATCCAGTGTGGGGGTTGAACTTAAGACCCCAAGATCAAGAGCCACATGCTCTGGACATGCTTTACTGACTGAGCCAGCCAGGTGCCCCTGAATGTTTAAATTTACTCTTTTTTTTTTTTTTTTCATTTCATTAAATTCAGTTAGCCAGTACATCATTAGTTTTTGGTATAGTGTTAATGATTCATTAGTTGGGTGTAACACCTGGTGCTCATCACATCATGTGTCCTCCTTAATGCCCATCACCCAGTTACCCCACTACCCCCTAAATTTTAATTTTAAATTGCTGATTGAAATGTTGACCAAGTTATTAGGGATTTGGATTAACAGTATTACATTTTAGAAGAAATAATCACTAGTTGGCATTAAAATAGAAGAAACATTCATTCATATATTGCTTTTTTTTTTTTTAAGATCTTGTTTTTTTGGGCGCCTGGGTGGCTCAGTGGGTTGGAGCCTCTGCTTTCGGCTCAGGTCATGATCTCAGGGTCCTGGGATCGAGGCCCGCATCGGGCTCTCCGCTCGGTGGGGAGCCTGCTTCCTCCTCTCTCCTCTCTCTCTGCCTGCCTCTCTGCCTACTTGTGATTTCTCTCTCTGTGTGTCAAATAAATAAATAAAATCTTTAAAAAAAAAAAAGATCTTGTTTTTTTATTTGACAGAGAGAGAGAGATCACAAGTAGGCAGAGAGGCAGGCAGAGAGAGAGGAGGAAGCAGGCTCCCCGCTGAGCAGAGAGCCCGATGCAGGGCTGATTCCAGGACCCTGAGATCATGACCTGAGCGGAAGGCAGAGGCTTTAACCCACTGAGCCACCCAGGCGCCCCACATTCATATATTGCTTAGCAAAAATCCTTATCTTCTAAATTTAAAAGTGTAGCTTTTATTTGGGCAATTAAGCTCACTTACCAATTTGGGTTGTTTATACAGGCTGTTGTTAGAACTCTAGATTTGTCAATTCCTAATTGTATTAAATGCCAAACACGTTCTTTAGTGCTTGCTTTAAAAGTTGTTTCAGTTAGGTTTTTCTGCTTGTAAGTACCCCTCTCACCCCCAAAGCACAAAACTCCTCATATGCTCTCTTCCATGAGTTTGAAGAAATAGTTAATGGTAACATGTATATATATGTACATGTGGCATGGATTTCTAATTGAGATTGTTGGATCAAAGTGTGGGAGTATTCTAATATACTGTTGTTTTCCAAAAAGGTAGTACAGATTCCCTTATTTTTTTCCTTTTCTTATGGGGGAAGCAGTGGAGGGGAGAGAGAGAATCTTAAGCAGGCTCCACACCCAGCACAGAGTCTGACAGGGGATTCAGTCTCATGATTCTGAGATCATAACCTGAGCCTAAATCAAGAGTTGGACACTTAATCAACTGAACCACACATGTGCCTCCAGATTCACTCATAACAGCAGTGTATAAGGGTGCTCCCCCCCAGTTTAATGGGCACGTAGTGTTTTACAGCATAATTTTATACTTTACCTCATCTTGTTCTCAAATAGGTTCATGTGCTCTTTAATTATTACCCCTCTCCCCTCCCTTGCTTCACAACATAAGATCCCTAAATTCTAGTTTTAGACAACTGTGAACTTGGGAGTAATCTTTGTAAAGGCAATAATAACATACCTGCCTTCTCTCCCCTCCACTGCCATTATCATTTGTTTTGTGTTTGTGTCTTATCTTTTCATTGAGACACATGAAACAGAAGCTATATTATTTAGTCAACCCCTGCTTTCCCAGATTAGTACCTCCAATCATACTAAACAAACAAAAATGCTTGCAACGTCTCATAATCACTGTTGATGAGCAGCTTTTCTATTAAGGCTACTGAAAACTGTCGGCCTTTTTCCTTACCGGTGTTGGAACATCACCTAGTGGTGAGAGTGTGTAACAGCAAGATGCATACAGAGGCAATACTTAATGTAGGTCAAAACTTTCATGTGTTGGAATGAATCATACACACTATTACAACTGCCTCATTTCAGTGGACAAAAATTGAAACCATGACAGGTGAAGGAACTTTTAAAATAGTTCATGTTGAATTATCTTTTTTTTTTAAAGGTTTTATTTATTTATTTGTCAGAGAGAGAGGGAGAGAGCACAAGCTGGCCCAGTGGCAGGCAGAGGCAGAGAGAGAAGCAGGCTGAGCAGGGAGCCCGATGCGGGGCTTGATCCCAGGACCCTGGGATCATGACCTGAGCCAAAGGCAGCCGCTTAATCAACTGAGCCACCCAGGCGTCCCTTGAATTGTCTTTTAAAAACAAGTTAAAACTGACTCTTGAGTAGTGTGCTCTTTTGTGTGTGTGTGTGTGTGTGTGTGTGTGTGTGTTTTGGGAAAAGTTGTTTATCTCCTACAGTTCCTAGTAACGAACATGGCATATATGCTTACTTAACGCTTGTAGATGGATTAATTTTTTTAGATGGATTAATTTGATTAAATAACTTAGGATTTGTCGTTGTTTTAAGGTGTGTGAGTGGCTGCTACCTTTTCCTTAGTGGAGCCAAAATGTGGAGGGGTTGTAACAATAAATATAATCACACAGTCGCTTACTAGAAAAATACTTGGTAAGGGGGCCTTCAAAATGATCACTTTATCTTGCCTGGGGTAAAGAGACCTTATTAAGAGAGATCCAGAGGATCTAGAGCATGGTATGCTAGAGCATCATGAAGTGTTTCGCAGGTTTCTACAAGTTTCACACCCAAGGTTGGCCATGCATTGTAGAATTAGACGTTTATATGTATGCTCAGCTTACCTTCTTTCTTTAACTATTTTAAAATACGATTACGTGTAGATGGTAAAAACATTCAAAAAGCACTAAAGTCAATCTCTCACTCTCACTCTGCAGTATACTGTCATGCTAGTAGCTACTGTCTCCAGTTTTTGTGTGTGTGTGTGTGTGTGTGTGTGTGTGTGTGTTTGATTATCTTAGGGGTAGAAGCCAATTTTCTCTCTAGGACTTCTTGATTCTGCCTGTTTTGAATATTCAGTCTGTAAGACTGGTCTTATCGCAGTGATCCTATCTACTATTTCCTATTGCCGGCTACAGCACTTTTCATAATAGATGGTAAGATTTTGAAATCAGTTTAGCAGTTATAACACTTTTGTAACTCTCAATCCTTGAATATGAAGTTTTGGAAAGTTATATACATGAGGAAGATTTAAGAGAAAATTTAAAAGTTTTAAGATCAAAGTAGCTTCAGTAAATAAAAAATCATTCATGTAAGTAGACATTTTAAAAATGGAAATTCTTATGTTGTATATAAAAGAATTTTTACACATTTCCATTTTTACGAAGCAGAAGTTAAAACGTAGTTATCACTTGTTGGTCCAAAGCTACTTTTTCCCATTTTTACTAATTAAGTACTTTGCAGTTGATTAATGCTCAGAGCCACTGTTTTGCCTGACACCCTCACCACATGGAGTTTTCTCTGAATAAAAGAGTTGATTTGTTAAATAGTGTATTTAATAAAAGTGATAAAAACACATATATAAGTATGCTGAAACACACACATATATATATAAGTATTCTGTAATGTGGACTAAGTTGTAACTCTTAATGTATCTAATATTGATCCTAAGACAGATACATTATTTTTCCTAATTGTAACTTAATTTTGTTTTAGCTATCGCATTGTTTTGTAACATACAAAAAAGCATAATTATACAAAGACTGCACTTTACAAATGTAAATAGTCTTGGTTTAGTGTATACTGGATACAATGGTCTTCCTTAAGCCTAAGCACAGAAACAAAAGCATGTATTATAAGAGAAAGTTCAAGATGGGAAGTGATAAAATGGGTATTCACTAGAGCTTTGTTAAAATTTAGCTGGTATCCTTGTAAAATTTCCATGTATTCATTAAATTGTATTATGTCATTCTTATTGTTAGGAGCTAACTTGAAGTGTTAAGTTTTGCCCTCATAAAGAGTTGTGACAATTCGGTTTCTGTAGTTAGGAGATTCAATTTTTAAAAAAATTCTTTTATAGAAATATTTGTATAGCTTATTAAAATTGAGGTTATTCAATGAGTAGATTGAGGATTTTATATGTATTAGGGCACTTTTTATTTCAAAGGGAGAACTGCTTTTGAATTACAGGTTATCTTAGTTGCTGTGAATGCTACAGATTTGATGATGAAGTAATATTCAGAGTGCTGGCTGAACTGTTTATACTTCAGGATGTTTAGAAAACCTTTTGCTGAATGGTCCTTAAAGATGGATTCATCAGATTTTTATGTAACACGGGTAGGGATGTTTAAGTCTCAGGAAAAAAAAATCTAGAACTACAGAGCCAAGTAAGGATGATTCATTCTGTTTTTCAACAATGCAGGGTGGCCCCAAAAGTCCTTTTTTTTTTTTTTTTAAGATTATTTATTTCAGAGAGAGAGAGAGCGAGGAAGAAAGTGCGTCCATGTGCAGCAAACGGGGTGGGGGGGGGAGGCGTTTAGAAAGTCTTAAGCAGACTGTGCGCTGAGCGAGCTTGACATGGGGCTCAATCCCATGACCTTGAGATCAGGACCTGAGCTGAAACCAAGAGTTGCACACTTAACTGACTGTGCCACATGCGCACCACAAATTGTCCTCAAAATCATAATGGAGTTTTAATTTCTAAAACCGCAGAGTTTGTTACAAACTATAAAAGACGTTATTTAAGAATTTCTTTCAGAATAACTTAGTTTTGTGAATTTTGAGTAATACATTTTTAATTTGTTTTTTACTTCTCTCTGAACTTGGCAAATACTGAAGTAAAAAATTAATAATGTGTTATTCAAAATAACTTTACCTGAAGTTTTACTGGAGTTACAGATTACACTGTAAATCACCTTGTGAAATTACCAACTTTGTAATTCTGGGTACATACATGGAATATCCTTAAAGAAAGCCTTCTGTACAGACACTATTATAAAACTGTTGTTTCAACTAATAAGAAATACAGGTTTGAAGCAAAGATGGCTTAGAGGTTTGGGGATTTATGTGCCTGTTGAGGCCAACTCCTCTAGTTTTAGGAAATGAGATATGACTAACTCTTATTCTAGAACAACACTACGGATGACTCTTCGTAATTTTATAATGTGAAAAAAATAAGTAAACTTCCAAGAATTCGCATTTGATTTAGTGAGATTTATTCCTGATAGCTTCACTTTGTCCTGTGCTACTGTTTTTACTCACACAAAAATCATGTTCATTGTAAATGCAAGGAAGGGTTTGGTTAAGCACAATAGCCTATGAGCTCCTTGCTATTTAGATAACATCAAGGCTGAGGCATGCACTGTGGAATTGGGATTTCAGTGTGCTAGCCAGATGTGACTTATTCAGTAGTAGCTCTACCAGTGGCACAAGGGTATATCTTCTGAAAACCTGTTGAAAGTCAGTGAATTTAAAAATCCTGAATTTTAATATCTTAGTCATTTTGAAAGCAGTTCAGAAAGAGTCAGAACAGTATTTGGCAGAAAATTCTCATCCGAATGGATTTTTATGCTTAGTTTTATTTTTATTATTAATAGCCAGCTTTTGAAAGTGCTGCTGATGCAGCATTTGGGAAGAATGACGATATAGTGCTTTTGGTAAGAAAAATTTCTTTAATTTGTTTACTGTGATCTAGAAATTGACTTGATTAAAAAACATGCACTCCTGCAAGCAACAATAGTTATATTCTGAAAGTTAAGTGGATTTTAGAAGTTTGATACGAATGTTTCAAATGTTCTAAGTAGATATATGATAGAATAGCTTAATATGTGTTTTCTTTCATCTTAATAGGGAATATAATTTAAAATATGTAGATTTTTATCTTTAGTCATAGAAATATTAGAGGCTTAGAGGCTATTGTATACATTTTTAAAATTTAAATATGCTTTTATATATATGTTGAATATAAGCTGTTGCAATTATTGTCCTACTGGATTTTATTAAAAGTTGATGTGAAAGTCTTGGTGAAGTCTTGGTAATTTTCTGTGTGGTATAGTATGCTTAAAGAGAATCATAACTGATGGTTTTTAGAGCAACTTTTTATTTAAATTATTTAAATTAATTCTGATGCCTCCACTTTGGTAAAATTTGGTAAGACTTAATAATTTTGCCTTAAGAAGTAAGCTAAATTTTAGAGCATTAACACTTAGAAAAAGAGTAATGAGATAAAATGATCAAGAATTGAATTTAGAAGAGTATGAAAAATAGATTGTTATAGGCAATGTATAATAGCTCATTTAAAAATTACTGCAGTATTTTTTTGCTGTGGTCACTTTTTAACTTGAGGATGAGTTGATAATATAGCTGTGTTAGACTGAAGTGAGCTCTGTCAAGATCCATTTGGGGAAAAGGTTTTAAATAGTTTTAAGTACATGAAGTTAATGAACACATTGAATATTAATGATAATTCTTTTTCTAAAATTATAAAAACATGCTTATTCATCTAATACATTCTTCATTGAAAAATCAGGATTTGCAAAAGTGGGAAAGTACATCTCTATTTCTATGCAGTGGATATAAGACAAAAGAAGAATGAGAGTCAAAACTCAGCAGTAGGAGACTGTGGATAATGCGTGGTATATGATCAGTTAGGTCAGTAGATTTGAGATTTATAGAGTCAGAGTTCTTAAGGCCTTTGGTGCCAGGAATGAATATCTTCTGAAAATGTTTTTCTATCTAAAAGCTTCAGATGGGTGACTTTTATTTATTTAAAAGCACTTTCTATTACAATTTTTACATGTTAAAAATAAGAAAGAAGATTAGTATAATGAACTCTCATATACCGTTACACTCAGCTTTTAATTAAGCTGTAGCAGTTAGTAACTTTGGCCATGCTGTGACTGATAAGGAGAGAGGTTTTTTAATTTTTAAATTTTTTTTATTTGTAAGTAGGTTCAGACCTGTAGAAAAGTTGATGTATTGGTGTGAAGTGTTAAAGTTCCTTGATTATACTTCTGATATCTGCAGAATCTGTAATAATGTCTTCTCTCTTATTCCTGATATTTGTAATTTGTGCCGCCTTCCTCCCCTCTTTGAGTCTAACTAGAAATGATCACTTTTGTTGATCTCAAAAAAAATAGCCTTTTGTTTTGTTGATTTTTACTCCGTTTTACTGTTTTTTATTTCATTGATTTCTGTGAATTTCATCAGTTTCTCTTCGGTGCTTACTGTGGGTGTAATTTGCTGTTCTTTTTCTACTTTCTTAGGACCAATGCTAAGGTCACGATTTTAGGCATTTTTTCTTTCAGATTTTGGAATTTAGTGCTATAAATAATTTCTAAATACTGTTTTAGCTGCATCCCACAAATTTTGATGTGTCTTCATTGTTATTCAGTTCATAATATTTCATAATTCCCCTACTGATTTCTGACTCACGGATTTTTTACAAGTGTATTTTGTTTCTAGATCTTAAGGCCTTTCTACTTATCTTTTTGTTATTGGTTTCTAATTTGATTCCATTGTTTTTAGAACTTTGTATGACTTGAATCTGTTTTATGTCCCAGAATGTGGTCTTTCTTGGTAAATGTTCTGTGCACATGTTGAAAGAATGTATATTTTGCTGCAGTTGAGTAGAGTGTTCTGTAAATGTCAGTTGGGACCAGTTTGATTGATAATGTTGTTCAGATCTTCTATGTCCTTTGTGTATTTTGAAGATCTGTTAAGTGCATACATATTTAGGATTATTGTTTTACGTCCATCAGTTGACCCCTTTGTCATTATTAAATGGCTACATACATGGTAATAATTCTTTTTTTTTTAATCCCTGGTAATATTCTTTGCTTTGAAATCTACTTTGTCTGATATTAGTACATTTATTCCAGCTTTAATGTGAATAGTACTTGCATGGTATATTTTGTTTTAACTTTTAGCCTACTGTGCCTTTATTTTAGGTTGCATTTCTTATAGGGAACATATATTTGTAGCCTTGCTTTTTTTTCTTTTCAAGATTTTATTTATTAGAGAGAGAGAGAGAGCACAGGGAGGGGCAAAGGAAAATCGAGAGGGAGAATCTCAAGCAGACTCCCTACTGAGCATAGAGTGCAAAGCAAGTGGTTCTCATAACCCTGAGATTATGACCTGAGCCAAAATCAAGAGTCGGAGGCCAGGGTGGCTCAGTCATTAAGCATCTGCCTTCAGCTCAGGTCATGATCCCAGGGTCCTGGGATTGAGCCCTACATTGGACTCCCTGCTTGGTGGGAAGCCTGCTTCTCCCTCTTCTACTCCCCCTGCTTGTGTCTTTGTCAAATAAATAAAATCTTAAAAAAAAAAAAAAAAGAAATCAAGAGTCAGACACTTAACCAACTGAGCCACCCAGGTGCCCCTGCAGCCTTGCTTTTGAAAAATAAAACCATAATCTCCACCTTTTAGTTACTGTTTAGACTGTTCATATTTAATGTGAGTATTGATATTGTTAGTTTTAAATCAGCCATCTGGCTATTTGTTTTCTATTTGTCTCATTTCTAGTTGCTGTTTTCCTCTCTCTCTCTCTCTCTCTTTTTTTTTTTTTTTTTGGCCTGTTACATCAATTTAGTTTTTTTGGGCTATTGTTATGTGTATTTATTCACATATGTACCGTGTCTGATGCTTTTCATTATTTTGTGGAGATCCATATTTCCATTTCCATTTTCTACCTGAGGACTTCCTTTAACTTTTTTTTTTTTAATGGTGTAGGTTTGCTCAAGATTTTTTTCAGGTTTTATGTCTAAAACAGTCTTTTTTTCACCTTTGATTTTTGGAAGATATTTTTGCTGGGTATAGAATTCTGTGAATATTTTATTTTTCTCAGTGCTTCAAAGATGTTGCTCAGCTGTTCTCACCTGCATTATTTTTAGCAAGAAATCTGATATCATTCTTACCTATCTTCCTTTGTACGTGTAACACATCTTTTTCCTCTGGCTCCTTTTCAGATATTTTTCATCACTGCTTTTGAGCAGTTTGATAATGACATGGCTTGGTGTAATTTGTCATTTATTTGCTTAGTAGGACTTTTTGGATCTGTAGGCTTATAGTTTTTCATCTAATTTGGAAAAATCTTGGCCATTATATCATCACGTATTTTTGGTCCCTCCTATCTTACATGCATATTAGGGTGCTTGAAGTTGTCTCATGGTTTACTGATGTTATGTGCTTTTCTCCCCTAGTCTTTTTTTCTGTTCATTTTTCATTTTGGATAGTTTTATTATTTTGTCTTCAGATTCATTGATTTTTCTTCTGCCATATTTAATCTGCTTTTAATTTCATCTAATAATTTTTTGTCTCAGATACTGTATTTTTTATCTTATAGTCAAGTTGGTTCTTTTTTATATCTTTCATGTCTGTAGTTAATGTGTTTGGTCTTTCCTCTTGCTTTTTGAACATATGGACTACAGTTACCACAGCTGTTTTAATGTCCTTATCTCCAGTTCTTTTGTTTGTGTCAATTCTTGGTCTTTTTCTACTGATTGATTTTTCTCATTATGGGTTTTGTTTGTATACCTTTTAAGTTTTAATTGGATATCATATATTGTTACTTAATTGGGAGCAGATATTTTGCATTCCTGTAAATTCCTCGAGCTTTATTTTGTGACACTGTTAAGTTATTTGGGAACAATTTATTATTATTATTTTTTTAAAGATTTTATTTATTCATTTGACACAGAGAGAGAGATTACAAGTAGGCAGAGAGGCAAGCAGAGAGAGAGGAGAGAGGAGGAAGCAGGCTCCCTGCTGAGCAGAGAGCCCGATGTGGGCCTCGATCCCAGGACCCTGGGATCATGACCTGAGCTGAAGGCAGCGGCTTTAACCCACTGAGCCACCCAGGCGCCCAGGAAACAATTTATTATTATTTTAAGATTTTATTTATTGGGATGCCTGGGTGGCTCAGTTGGTTGAGCCTTCCGCTTAGATCATGATCCCAAGGTCCTGGGATGGAGTCCCGCATTGGGTTCCTTGCTCAGCAGGGAGCCTGCTTCTCCCTCTGCCTCCCACTCCCCCTGGTTGTGCTTCTCTCCCACCCCTGACAAATAAGTAAAATCTTAAAAAAAAAAGAATTATTTGAGAGAGAGCACACACGTCAGGGGTAAGGGCAAAAGGGGAGTNGCCCCCCCCCCCCCGCCCGCCCATGGAACAGGGAGCCTGACATGGGGCTGGATCCCAGGACCCTGGGATCATGACCTGAGTTGAAGGCATCTGCTTAACTGACACCCAGATGCCCCTGTTATTTCATGTCTTAAAGAGTTTTGTTAGGTAGGACAAGAGTAGCTTTTAGTTTAGGGCTAATTAAGGGCCCTAATTTAGAGCTAGTTTAGGGCTAATTTAGTTTAGGGCTAATTTGATCCCACTACTGAAGCAACATCCCTCTGAACCCTCTTCCTGAATCCTGTGACTGATGAGGTTTACCACTGTGGGTTGGTAGGAACAGACATTCTTCTCAGCTCTGTGGAAGCCCTGATGAGTTTTTCCTCTTAATCCTTTTGGTTGGTGCTTCCCCTGACCTTCAGTAGTTTCCTCACACACATGCACTGATCAGTACTCAGGTGAAGACTTGACGGGGACCATCTTGGATATTTTCAGTGTTCTTTCTCTGAATGGATCCCTTTACTGATAATCTGCCCTGCCAACTTGCCTACTTTGGTGTCTCCCCAGACTCTTAGCTTCATCTCCCCAACTCAGGAGACTCTTGGGGTCCCCGGGTTCCCCGAACGATTAGGCTATGCCTTTCACATTCAGTCAACAATAGCTGGTCTTTTCTGCAGGGAAAGAGGTTGGGCTTGCTCATTCTTCCAGTAGTCTATAGCAGTAGTTTATGGCCCTTGAGAATAACTGCCGCCTCAAGTCAGATTGATTTGGTGAATCAGGCTTACCATGGTAGAATGACTCCAGTAATATGCTTCATAGCTGTAATACTACCCTAGACTGAGAAGCAATTTTTACTAAATTGCTCACAGGGTTTTATATGATAATGTGGCTTGTTTTGGAGATGTTGGACCAAATATCTCTAAGACTTCATTTCCAAGATGGCACTGAGTTATATGTGTATGTATGTGTATGACATATATATGTTACATATAGTATGTTATTAACATATGTAGCATAACCTACATATTATACATACACAGGTATATGTAATCAAAGTTTTGTGTTTTATTTTTGTAGAAATGTTACTCAGTCCTGACCCCCATCTCCAGGGCTACCAGAAAGTGCTGGTGCAAGAAGCATCAGTGTTTTTTACTGGTCATTTTGTTGATGATACAAATCAAGAGATTTCAGTACTCTTATATATGGATTTATTTAAAATTCTGCAATTTGTTTTCCTTGGCTATTTAATTTATATCATGTAAACATTAAATAGCTATTGCTATCCTAGCACAAAATCTTCCTTATTTCATTTATTCAACAACTACTTTTTGAGTGTCTATCATGTGTCAGACCTGTGCTACACAGTGGGTAGATGAGTAGAAAAATGGTATCTGGAATGAGAGAGAGATAATATTCCCACTGTGTTCTGCAGAGATCATCCTAGTCTACATCAGTGGCTATTTGGTCTCAGACATTTTTATAATTTTGAAAATTATCGTGAACTCTGAAGAGCTTTTGTTTATGTGAGTTACATTTGTCGATACCATATTAATAAAAATTATACTATATTAATAAAAACTTTAAGCATAGTAACTCAATATTAATAAACTATAACAGTAATAAGCTTATTAAAGATTAAGTAATATTTTTCCAAAAAGCATCTTTTTCTAAGACAACAAGGATCACAAGAAAGCTGGCATTGTTTTATATTTTACAAATGTCTTTAATGTGTGGCCGAATGTCTAATATTTGAAATTAGTATCTTTTTTTTAAAAAAAGGTTTTATTTATTTATTTGAGAGAGAGAGAGAGAGAGAGAGGAGAAGGCCAGAGGGAGAAGCAGACTGCTCATGGAGCTGGGAGCCCGATGTGGGACTCCATCCCGGGACTCTGGGATCGTGACCTGAGCCAAAGGCAGTTGCTTAACCAACTGAGCCACCCAGGCACCCTGAAATTACTCTTTTTAAAAATATTTTATTTATTTATTTGAGAGAGTGAGCAAGAGAGAGCACAAGCTGGGGTGGGAAGAGGCAGAGTCAGACTCCCTGATGAGCTGGGAGCCTGATGAGGGGCTCAATCCCTGGACCCTGGGATCATGACCTGAGCTGAAGGCAGACGCTTAAATTGACTGAGCTATGCAGGCGCCCTTCCAGTATCCTTTTTTAATATAGGAAAAAAATTTGTCAGTGAGCTTAGTGAATTTTTTCCCAGACAAGCATCATGGGTTGTCATACAATCAGAAGATTGCTTAGTGGACTTGGAATCAGAATGGGGGAGTGATCTCCAAGAGGGGTATACCTGCTTTAGGAATTGACTCTTGGCCAAGGATTACCATTCATATAAAAGGTGCTCAGTAAATATTTGTTGGATGATTAATTTAATAATCATGGAGAGGTTTTGGGGTTGATTTCATTGCTGGTGCTTTACCTTTATACTTCAAGCAATAAATTGAGTTGTGTGAAGCATTTTTAGCTCAAAATGATTAAACTAGATTTGTTCTCTGAGTCCGGAAAATGGAAAGGGAAGATTCTGTAGTAGTTTCTCACAGAAGTTAAATTGTTTTGTACCAAGGCTATTGTTAGTATAAGTTAATTGATAAAACATTCCAGATTTTGTGATAGTATGTATCAGAAGAACTCGCACACTACTGAAAATGTCATTAAAACCACCCAGCCCTTTAGTGAGTACTTAAATATCAGTTAAACTTTGATACATCAACAAAGTCTTAACAGTATGAAGTTACATAGTCTACTAAGATACAGCAGAATTCTCTAATGTTTGTCGTTCTTCCCCTCAGTTGTCTTCAACTGTTCTGAAGCGCAAGACCTGTCAGACCACTGTAGATATGGACAAAGAAGAAAGGAAGACTATCAACCAGGGTCAAGAAGATGAAATGGTAACAGGTTTTTATAATTTTATTTGTCAAGTGTGAAGAGTTATCTTTGTAATTATTATTCCAGGGAAGTAGAAAAGTACATAAAACACCAACAAAACATTAAATCAATGTGCTTTCCTCATTCCCACTGCCTTTTGAATTGGGATTATGTAATCTCTATTTGTTGGTTTTAGTATAATTCCTATTTGACTGTGAACTGTAATACTCAGAGGAGAGTAGTATGCTTTTTTTATTTGATAATTTAAGAAGTTACGTTAGCTAATGTTTTAAGCATAGTCCCAAATGTAAGATTTCTAATCTTATAAAAAATGTTTGAAATCTGCTTAATAAAAAAACAACTTTTTAGCTCTTTGTATGTAGAAGGGGGGAGATAAGGTTGTCAGGTATAATATAAGGCACCCCATTAAATTAAGTGTCAATTCAGATAATCAAGGAATAAATTTTATATAAGCATGTTCCAAATGTAGCATAGGGCAAGCGAAATTAATTTTTTATTGAAATTGAAATTTAACTAGGCCCTCTGCATTTTCATTTGCTAAATTTGGCCATTGTTGGGTTATGGTGGGGTGGTAGTAAACTGAAACAATTGAAATAATTTGCATCAAGAGGTCAGATTGATCAGTCACAGTGGTATTGCGACAATTAGCTAATCTTTTGGGAGAAAAATAGAGTTAAAACTTCATCTAAATGCAGTGTGATGTTATGGCTTATGTCCTGGAACAGAAATAAGACAGTGAAAAAACTAGTGAAATTCTCAGAGACTAGGTTTAGTTAATAGTAATGTAAGAATGTTAATCTCTTGATTTTGACAAATGTACCAAGTTCACAGGGTAACTTTTATACAGGAAGTCTTAATGTTTTTGTAACTTTTTTGCAAATCTAAAATCATTGCAAAATTAAAAGTTTATTTAAAAGAAAAGGCTACCTTTTATATGACAAGACTGTTAATACTTACTGGGAAAACAAAGAAGTTTAGCAGTCATCTCCTATCATTTGATACCCAATGGTGTAATCACCGTGTCCATGCAGGAGATATATGGCTATAACTTGTGTCGCTGGAAGCTTGCCATAGTTTCTCTAGGAGTGGTTTGCACTGGTGGGTTTCTCCTCCTCCTCCTCTACTGGATGCCCGAATGGCGGGTGAAGGCGACCTGCATTAGAGCTGCGATTAGAGACTGTGAAGTGGTGCTGCTGAGGACTACCGTAAGTCTGTGTATTTACTGGGAGTTGATTAATCAAAGTGTAGTATAATGCTTTTGTGTGTATTTGGTTCAAAATAATATATGAGGAGAACATCACTGCTAGGATATAATCAGGAATACTAATCCTAAAAGCATTTGTGTTCTAAGCGATAGTGATGAGAATGTAAAGGAATCTTAAAGATGATTGTATCGACCCCTTCCTTTTATAATTCTTGATGCAATGAGAGATTAGATGCTTGTCTGTTAAGGTCACCAGCCAGTTTAAGGACTATATCAGATCTGTTACTCCCTAGACCAGCTGCCTTTCTACTATTTGATGCTGCTGCTTCCCTGGTGGTGGTGGTTGTTTTTAATCTTAATTGGGAGCATTTTATCAGAGACTTTAATTTCTTTTTTCCCTTTTTTTTTAAATTAAATTGTTTTTATTGGAGTGTAATTGGCATATGACATTATGTTAATTTCAGGCATACACCATAATTATTCAGTATTTGTGTAGATTGCAAAATAATCACCACAATAACTACAGTTAACATCTGTTACCATACAAAGTTACAGAAATTTTTTTTTTATGTGATGAGAACTTTAAGATCTATTCTCTTAGCAACTTTCATATATACCCTATAATATTGTTAACTGTAGTCACCATGCTGTATGTTAGATCCCCAGGAAATTTATACCTTTTGACAACCTTTACCCATTCACCCCCATCAACCTATACCTCTGGCAGCCACTTATCTTTATCTATGAGTTCATTTTGGGCTGTTTTCTTTTCTTTTTTTTTTTTTTTTTGCTATATATATATTTTAATTGAAGTAAAGCTGACATAAAATATTAGTTTCAGGTAGACAATATAATGACTTGACATTTATATACATTATGAAATACCACAGTAAGTGTAGTGACCATCTGCCACAATTCAGTTATTATATTACTGACTGTATTCCCTGTGCTGTACTTTTCATTCCCATGACGGAATTCTTTTATGCTGAAAGTTTGTACCTTTTTTCTCTTTCACCTGTTTCACCCATTCCTCTTTCCCCCTCCCTTTTGACAACCGCCAGTTTGTTTTCTGTATTTGAGTATGTTTTTGTTTGTTACTTGTTTTGATTTTTGTTGTAGTATTTGTCTTTTTCTGTTTCACTTATTTCATAATAAGCATAGCATTATACCATCTAGGTCCCATCTGGTTGTCCCAATGACAACATTTTATTCTTCTTTATGAGTGAGTGGTATTTCATTATAAATATATATACCACATGGAATACTATGCAGCCTTCAAAAGAAACGAAATCTTGCCATTTGCAATGACATAGATGGAACTAGAGGGTATTATGCTAAGCGAAATAAATCAGAGAAAGACAATTATCATATGATCTCTCTGATATGAGAAATTTGAGGGGCAGGGTGGGGGGTCGTGGAGGGTAGAGAGGGAAAAAATGAAATGGGATGGGATTAGGAAGGAGACAAACCATAAGAGACTCTTAATCTCATGAAACAAACTGAGGATTACCGGGGGGTGGGGAGGTAGGGATAGGGTGGCTGGGTTATGGACATTGGGGAGGGTTTGTGCTATGGTGAATGCTGTGAAAGGTGTAAGCCTGATGATTCACAGACCTGTACCCCTGGGGCAAATAATAATAATAATAACAAAAGAAAACAAATATATATATATATATATATATATATATATATATATATATATATATATATATACCACATTTTTTCTATATATGTCTCTCT
>LNAC01000332.1:1803897-1873809 GCA_002007465.1 Ailurus styani
AAAATAAAAAAAAAAAAAATATATATATATATATATATATATATATATATATATATATATATATATATATACCACATTTTCTTTATCCATGTATCATTGGGCATTTAGCTTGCTTCTGTATCTTGGCTCTTGTAAATAATGCTGCAGTAAACATAGGGGTGCATGTATCTTTCTGCATTTGTGTTTTTGCTTTCTTTGGGTAAATACCTGCACGTGGATTACTGGGTCTCATAGTATTTATATTTTTAATTCTTTGAAGAACCTCCATATTGTTTTCCTTAGTGGCTGTACCAGTTTGCATTCCCACCAACAGTGTACCAGAGTTCTCTTTTCTCCACATCTTCACCAACACTAGTTATTTCTTGTCTTTTTTGATACTAGCCATTCTGACTGATGTGAGGTGATTATCTCACTGTGGTTTTGATTTGCATTTCCCTGATGATTCATGGTATTGAGCATCTTTTGTCACTTGGCCATCTTTATGTCTTCTTTGGTAACAGGTTTATTCCATCCTCTCTCCATTTTTTAATTGGGTTTTTGTTGTTGTTGAGTTATGTGAATTCTTTGTATGTTCTAGAGATTAGCCCCTTATCAGATATCTCTTTTGCATGTATCTTCTCTCATTCATTAGGTTGCCTTTTTATTTTGTTGATGGTTTCTTCAGAGGCTTTAATTTCTAGTCTCAGTATGTTGATAGTTAAGAAATTACTCATAATCTTGCATGGGATATTGTATTAGTGAAGTATGTAATAAAATGATGACCAATGGAAAGCATTTATACATCTTCATGTATAGAATTTATACATCTTGGGTGCCTGAGTGGCTCAGTCGGTTAAGTGTCTGCCTTCGGCTCAGGTCATGATCCCAGAGTCCTGGGATTGAGCCCTGCATCAGGCTCCTTACTCGGTAGGGAGCCTGCTTTTTCCCTCTCCTTCTGCCCCTCCCCCTGCTTGTGCTGTCTCTCCCCCTCTCTCTGTGTCTCTCTCTCTGTCAAATAAATTAATAAAATCTTAAAAAAAAAAAGATGGGGAAACAAAAATTTTGAGCAAGATTTAAAAAAAAAATTTATACATCTTCTTGAAATGGTTTAACATTTAGTGAGTAGGAAGTGATGCTTTCTCAGAGACGAATCAATAATATGTAAAGAATGGGAATTAAAAAACATAGAGGCAGTTATATAATATACATGATTGACTTTATCCCTTTCTCTCTTGTAAGGATGAATTCAGAATGTGGTTTTGTGCAAAAATTCGCTTTCTTTCTCTGGAAACTCACCCATTTTTGAGCCCCAAATCTATGACTAATAAAGTTGCAAATGGCCATGCTGTTCATCTCACTGAAAATTTGGCTGAAGAGAATAGGCATGAAATGAGTAAATATTCACAGACTCAACCACAGCAGGTATTGTGATCTTAGTGTCAGAGTTTCTTTGAAAACCAGAATTGTTACGTTTTATGCTATTGTAGCCTATAAATCTGTGCATGCAGTTATTTTTGTTTGGGATAAATTCATATACATATAAAATATTTACTACTATACATAGCACAGCTTAGGTACTACTAGAAAAATGGATTTGTATGCAATCACTTTAATTTTAATAGATAATAAATTTGTGTTAGTAAACTTAATCATAAACAAGTGATGGTAATGCTTTTTGATGTAACATTTATGTGTGTTCTACAGGTCCGTTATTTCACCCACCACAGTGTAAAATACTTCTGGAATGATACCCTTCACAATTTTGATTTTTTAAAGTAAGTATTTTTCTTTTGTTTGGAGTACATTATGAGTATCTTGAAAATGTTCTAGATAAAAAAGAATTCATTGTAGTGTTACATAAAATCGAAGAGGAATTTATTGCATAACTTTTGTTCACTTATTAAAAACTCCCTGGGTGTTACTTGAATACTTATTAACCATTTTAGGGTAAATCCTACTTGTAACTTGTACCTTGGCAAAATTTACATAAAAGTTTGAAACAGTATGATTATCCAAATCCACTCTGAGTCAGAGTTCTTTTCTTTTTGTGAGTTCATCTCAAAGTGAATTTTGAGTACACTTTATAGCCTGTCAGAGTATCTGAATTCTCATTTCCCAACTTGCCAGTAGTTCCATCTATTTATCCTTGAGGGATGGAGTAATAGACAAACAGAAATTTAACTTTACTATGTGGATTAAGATTCAGACATTGTCAAATGTGTTAAGCCTTAAGTAGGACAAATTGGAAGAATCCCTTAAACTTTATTTTTTGTGAAGCCTTCAAGTTATGCAAGTACTAGATTAATTAGGATTCTATTTTTATTTCTGTTGTTAAAGTGATTATTATAAATATGCATTAAGTATCACTACTTGCGTGCTGAAGGAATTCTTAATATTAGCAATACAAAGAGAATTACCTTATGAACATTTAGAATATTCATGCCTGGATTTTTTTCCTCAGACACTAAAGAATTGGAATATTCTGGAATAGCCCTGGGCATTTCCACATGCCTAGTTCTGAAGACCATTCCTAATTAAGAACTATTGTCTTATAGAACACTGCCAGTGAGCTACCATTTTGTTTTTTAAAAAAAGACTTGGAGCTGATCCTTGCTGCTTTTGAGAAGTTACCAACTAAAGTGGGAAAAAAATGTCAACCGATTTGCCAACTGTAGGAACTTGTAGAATTTAAACTTATGCCAATGATAGCTGTTAATTATGGGCTTAGTTTTTCTGCCTGAAAAGTGTAGAAAAAGGATTTGGAGTTAAACAATGTATGAGACTCTCTTTAGAGTTCTATCACCAGTATCTCAGTTAAAATAAGCATAATTAAGACATTTGGGGGGAAAAGTAGATCTGTTGGTTCAATCCAGTTACAACTGTTACAGATTTTAGGTAATGCCTGTGACTCATATAAATTTTGTACTTCTCTCTTAGGTTTGTGTTAGAACAGGGACAGATTTGTATTGATGCTTTTATTGAAAGAAAAATCAATGAATAGGATTTCTTAGCATGAAGCTTAAAAAGTCGAAGAGGGAAAATTATATAGATAAAAAGTAAAAAACAGTTTTTAGTTTGGAATTCTCAAGTTAGTCATACTTTAGTTTTATTAGTTTAATTACTAGCTGTTGAAGCTTTGGTACAGCCTTAAAGGATAATAATATGTAAACTTGAATATTTAGAGTCATCTGATCATGTGATAGATACATTGGATAATTTAGAATTCGGCACATTTGAGACTTAGAACTTTCATTATTGTTTATCTTAGGAATTTGAGATTTAAAAATTCTCATTGATTATTTCAGTTTTTGCTAAGCGTTTCTATTTGTAAGGAAGTCACACTTTAAAAAAATCAGGAATATAGAAAAATGAGGCATTAAGACATTTGGATATTTTAAACTTTGTTTAAAGTAAAAACTTTGGATTTATTTAGGGGACTGGATGAAGGTGTTTCTTGTACGTCAATTTATGAAAAGCATAGTGCAGGACTGACAAAGGGGATGCATGCCTACAGGTAATTTTTATCCAACTAAAGTTAGATCTGTTATCAAAATTCCTAAATAAAGTAGTATATGTAGTCCACCCTTTTACCATATAGTTGTACATATTAACAGGTATTTATTATAGACATAGTAGTTGACAACTTACTGATATTTTATTTGGGTAAGACTGTCTCTTAGTTTAAGAATTATGGAAACATTGAAGCTGAAATTTTGAAGTTGATGTCTCTGAAAATATACCATATTTCATCAATTCTAAGGTGCACATTTTCCCAAATTTTAACCTAATCTAAAGGAGGGATGTGTCACATTGGGTGGAGTATTATCCTTGAGAGCATTTTTATCTTGATGGCATGTAAAATGAGTATGTCTTAAAATTGATAGCGTCTTAGATTTTCTGAAATGTATTGGGAATTGTAAGCATGAGCTAAAAATTTACCACAATGAGTATTTTTATAAATTGGGATGCATGATCTTTTTTATCGTGTTATTCTTCGCTACAGTATAAAAATATACCAGCGTATTGCATATTTTGAGGATAAATGTCATTTTCAAATTAAATTGGCAGTTTTTTTATATTCCTCCTTTTTCAGTAGGTTAAGATATTAAAAATTTAATTCGTTCAGACTTAATTCAGAATTACTCATTACTCTTTCATATGGAAAGTACTACTAGGAATTTAAGTTGGAAGGATTTAAATAAGTTTTGAAAACATTTTTTTTTTAAAAAGTCAAATGTGCAGTTGTTTTTGAAATAAATATTCTTAGCGTAGTATTTTCATTAGAATAATAGTATAGGACCCCTCAAAAATATTTTAGTCTCTTGTAAAAATTAAATGCTATTCAAAATTTTTGATTCCTCCTGTGTTCAAGGATGAAAAAGAAAGCATTTGCAGATATAGTTATTATAGACTAGTGGGAAAGATACTTGTCAACAGAGATACGAGGCAGAATGAAACAACAGTGTAGTTACCCAGTATTGACTACTTTGGTTTAAATACTGTAGGTAGAGAATTGAATTGTAGAAGACAAGTATGTAGAAACATGAATGTTTAAGTTCCATATTTAAGAAATCTGTGGTTTGAATCTTATCTAATGAAATGCCATCCCTAAATTATACTGTTATTATATAATATAATATAACACTATTATTATGTTTTCCTGTTATAGAAAATTGCTTTATGGAGTAAATGAAATTACTGTGAAAGTGCCTTCTGTTTTTAAGCTTCTAATTAAGGAGGTAAGACAACATTTGTGATCAATAGAGTTGTCAGTTTGAAAAGAGCCATGATTTTAAGTAATACGATATTCTTGGTTTTCTGTTTCTTAGTTTCTTTCTTTCTTTCTTTCTTTCTTTCTTTCTTTCTTTCTTTCTTTCTTTCTTTCTAAACTTGAAATGTAATGGTAGTAACTCTGGTAGAGAAATAATTTGGGGGCATAAATTACCTTTTTATTAGTTACCTTACTATTTTGCTTTTCTTGTCTGTAAATTTTTTTTTACTCTCAGTATGTTGCACATGTAAATCTTGCCTTATATTACAGATGTATACAGCTGTCTTTTTTCTTCAATTTTTATTATTATTATTATTATTATTATTATTATTATTTTTAAAGATTTTATTTATTTATTTGACACACAGAGAGAGATTACAAGTTACTAGGCAGAGAGGCAGGCAGAGAGACAGGGAGAGGAGGAAGCAGGCTCCCTGCTGAGCAGAGAGCCCAACACGGGCCTCGATCCCAGGACGCTGAGATCATGACCTGAGCCGAAAGCAGAGGCTTTAACCCACTGAGCCACCCAGGCGCCCTTTCTTCAATTTTTAAACAGCTTATCATATTTATTCTTCATGTGGTGTTTTGTGGTACATTTTTGGGAACTAGACATTGTACCATAAGTTTGGAATACAAAACATTACCTGGTGATTGACATGGACGAACTTATACTTTATCCTGGGAGGGAAACAGGTCAATAGTTATTGGCAGTGAGAGCTCAGTTGCAGGTGCCATTGAAGAGCTGTGAATAAAGGTTATACATGTAAAGGAATGAGGGACAGGATTTTGCCTGGCAGAGTTAGGCTCTCTAGTCTTCCTTTTTGATTTTTGGCTAAAGATCAAGAGTTGGGTGAATACTTGGAGATGTTACAGATTGTTTTCCATCAGTTCCTGAGAGTGGCCATATAATGTTGTTGTACAACATAGCAGATCGTAGTGATTAGGAATTAGAAAGTCTGGTTTGTAATATAATTCCATCAGTAACTAGCTTTGATCATTAGAAAACCTTTCTGCTGCTCCTTTATCTATAAAATTGGAGTAAGTCCTTTAAAATTATCTTGTTTAATTTTGAAGTAAAGTGGGACTGTATATGTGAAAGTGCTTTGAAAAGCATACAAGCATCAATTTTCAGACATTTGGGGGAAGTTATTAATGAAATTGGTAGGATACTATGAAATTTGGCTAAACAAAGTCCATTGCCAGGATTCCCTTATCTCTTTTTTCTCATTTAGGTTTTAATCCTTATTTCCTTAGAGAATGCAAAACAATATAACTTACTGTCTAATGTTTGTCTTCCCTATAGACTCCAGTGAACCTTTTGACTTAGAAAAATTGGTATTTGGGGTTCATAATAAGTAAATGTTTGTTCCATTTAATTAAGAATTTTATATCCTTTAGTAGCTTGGTAATTATTGGAAGTAAATGTACTTTATTGCTGAAGCAGAATGAAGAACAGCTAAAGACACACATTTTAGCTATTTCTAGCTGAGTCTGTATTGGGTTTGGTATGTATCTAAATGGATGCAAATAATTTAAATTAAGCTTATTTAGCCAAATTCTAGTAGGTTAGTGATAAAAAAGTACTATGCTAACATCTTGCCCTACTCTTTCAGTAGTACATATTGCCCTAGGGTACTACAGAGCTTATCCTCTAAATATCTTGTTTATTTCTTGAATGAAAAGGTGGAACATCTGTATGGTTATATGTTTGACTTAAAAATCTTGTTTTTTAGGTTCTCAACCCATTTTACATTTTCCAGCTGTTCAGTGTTATACTGTGGAGCACTGATGAGTACTATTATTATGCTCTAGCCATTGTGATTATGTCTATAGTGTCAATTGTAAGCTCTCTGTATTCCATTAGAAAGGTAAGTCCAATTTATTATGGTTTTCACAACTGTGTATTTTGTAGTAATATGTAAAGTGTGTAGAATAGTACTTGGTACAACGAAATACTGAATATAGTTATTCTTTAAGTTACATGAATATGTATTTCTTTCCCTCTTTTCGAAATGGGGGAAGACAGATGCTCTTTAGAGTTAAACTACCACTTGACTGCTTAGAGGCCATCAGGATCTATAGATGCTTATCACAGACTGGAATACCAGGCTTTATTCTGTTGTTTTCAGGACTGTCTCATTAAAGTGCTGCTTTTTTTGTCATGAGCTAATCATTCAGTAATCTTTGAATCTTTTAGTCTTGACATTTTTAATGGCAGAATAATATGCATTTGCCATATTAACTTACCTTATTTTATGGCACCCTTGCTTTTTACTATATCTTGAAGAGTGGGTTTATATTAGCTAGTTTTTACTTCTTTGTTTTTCCTATTTCAGCAATACATTATGTTGCATGACATGGTGGCAGCTCACAGTACAGTGAGAGTTTCAGTTTGCAGAGTGAATGAAGGTAAGTACTCAAGGTGACTTGGAAAAATAAACCAAATAAGATACCCACTAAGCATTTATAACTAAAGCAAGACTAATATATCATACATACACATTCTTTTATTTTATTTTTTTTTAAGATTTTATTTATTTGAGAGAGAGCATGTGTGCATGCACAAGTGCAGGGAGGGGCAGAGGAACAGGGAAAGAGACTTGCTGAGCAGGCAGCCCCATGTGGGGCTGGGTCCCAGGATCCCGAGATAATGACCTGAGCCAAAGTCAGACACTTAACTGACTGAGCCACTCAGGCACCCCTGTGCCCCTATACATTCATTTTTTAAGAAGTAAAAAAAAGTGTTTGGATTTGTACTGCTGAGGTTGTATCAGATTCATTCTTGTAAATTGGTATTTTTCTTTTTCTTACTATGTGACAGGTACTGTGGTAGGCTCTGGAGATGCAGTGGTTACAAGATGGACACAGTGCTTATCATCAGTGAATGTCAGTCTAGTTGGAAAGGTGTAGGAACAGTGTGTGACAAATGCCATCATTAGGAGAGGTCAAGGAATTTAGATGTTAGAGCTCATTTACTGTAGGTGTCAGAGATGGCTTCTTGGAGAAAGTATTTTTAAGTGGTTGAATTAGTCAGATAATAGGTAGGTGAGGGGGGCGGTGAGAGAGGGAGAGAAGAGTGTTTTAAGTGCCCAGTCTTCTGGAAATGAGAGGGAGCTCGGTCACTGTAATAACAGAAAGGAATTCAGTGTGCCAGGTGCAGCAACTGGATGATGGACAGCCATCTAAGGAATGTTAAGAAATTTGACCTCATTCCAAAAGGCAGTGGAAAGCCAGTGAAGGGTTTTTAAGCAGGGGAGTGATTTGATGTTTGCCTTTTTTCAAAAATCATTCTGGCTGTTGTGTTCAGATGGGTTTAGAGGAGAGCAATGTTGAAGGCATGAAATGGATCAAGGTGAAGGTTGTGGAGATGGAGAGAAATGAGATGGTGCTGAAAGATACTTAAATGTAGGCATTGAACAGGATTTAATAATTGATTGGATGTGAGGTGACAGAGCAGTGTCAGGCTTGACGGATGGACATCATTGTCATTTAATTAAATAAGGAACACTGGAGGAGAAGCAGTATTGTAGGAAAGGATAATGTTTTGGACACGTTAGTTCGTCTGGTGTGGTATGGAAGAGGTGTTAAAGGACATAAAGGAGAGACAACACAGCAGCATGGGCCTTGAAGGCACTTGCCATTTTGATTGATTGAGAATACCAAATCAGTCTCCATTCTCTTGGCTCAGTACACTACATCTGAGCATAAACATGGTTTGGCCTGGTAGGTGCTTCCTTCCCTGTGCTTCCTGGTCACTTGCTGCTTGCTTGCTTTCTTTCTTTTTCTTTCATTCATTCATTCATTCATTCATTCAGATTTATTTATTTGACAGAGTGAAAGAGATCACAAGTAGGCAGAGAGGCAGGCAAGGAGAGAGGAGGAAGCAGGCTCCCCAGCGAGCAGGGAGCCTGAGGCAGGCCTCCATCCCAGGGCCTTGAGATCATGACCTGAGCCGAAGGTAGAGGCTTTAACCCACTGAGCCACCCAGGTGCCCCAGTAAATCACTTGCTGCTTTAGTTGGGAGTATCTGTCTTCTCTGTTGGTGCTTATCCTCTTACTGCTCTGCTGCTGCCGAAGGCACTAGGGATGCCAAGACTTTCCAATCAACTCATGTCTTCCTTACACCTTTGTGAAGTCTAACAAGTCATTGGTGTTTTGTTTCCTTGTATACCTGAGAGGAGTAGACTTTCAAGTGGCATTAAATTTTGAGAGTCAAGTTTATTTAAAAATGAAAAGTGTTATGCCTAGTATGTGCTTTTAATATCCTTAGAATTCTTCAGAAGTTGTTTCCTCATAGCTTAAAGGAAAAGAAAAGAGATTTTGTCCTACAGACTCAAATAATAGTTTTCTCTTTACTTACAAACTAGCAGAACTCTTCTGAACATAGTATTAAACCTAAGGGAGGGAAAGAATGAGAGAAAGAATCTAAATGTAAGGCAGTCTTAAAGAAAAACCTCCTTTTACTTGGGAAGGTGTTTTTAAAAAGTGTTTAGCTAAATTGAATATAATATACAGAGTTCTAAGGAAATAATGAACTAGTAAAATATTGCAATGGTTATTTTGTAAATTTATTTAAAATAGATCTAAAATATTAGGACTATTTAGGAATATTGAGAAAGCATTGAAATGTTATGAGTTATAAATAGTGGCAGTGAGAAAAAGGATGGTGTAAAAAAATTACTGTTAAAAAAGAAAATATAACTGGGGTAGCTGGGTGGCTCAGTTAAGCATGTGCCTTCAGCTCAGATCATGATCTCGGGGTCTTGGGATCAACCCTGTGTTGGGCTCCCTGCTTCTCCCTTTCCCTCTGCCATTCATGCTCTCTTTCTCAAATAAATAAAATTTAAAAAAAATGAAAATACACTAAAACCAGTGTTTTCTATTGTTTCCAAGGAGTTTTAGAGATCTGAGCTTACTTACTTGTTGGGATCTCATGCATGGGCTCTGTTTTCTAAGACAGCTGTTGTACTGAGAATTGAAGTCCACCCACCTGTTTGGTCAGAAGGGACTTGGCATCTTCTTTGTGCAGTTGGCATCCTATCAGGGGACAAGCTACCTGACATGCTTGAACACCATGCTTTCTTACCCTAAGACATAATAATCTTGTCTTATTTTCATGTATTGAGATTGTCCTATTTAACTCCATTATATTTTTAACTTAGTATTGAGTTCAGTTGACCTTCAGGCAGATCTTTTATTTACCTATTTTTTTTCAAGTTAAAGAATATTCAGACTTCTCTTTTTCTTTCTTTAAATCCAGAAATAGAAGAGATCTTTTCTACAGACCTTGTGCCAGGAGATGTTATGGTCATTCCATTGAATGGGACAGTCATGCCTTGTGATGCAGTTCTTATTAATGGTACTTGCATTGTAAATGAAAGCATGTTAACAGGTAAACTAAATGAGTAAAAAGTACATCAGTTTATAATGATATTAAGATTAAGTAGTTACTGATTAAACTATTTAAAAACTATCTTGTATCTATAACTATAAAACTATATTGTTTATATTTACTCATGAATGTGATGGATAATGAAGATTTTTTTCATTTTGAGGAGACCAAATTCTGTGTTATACTCAGTTGTGATACTAAATCATGCTGATGTTTGCTACATTTTTGGGCGTACTTTTGACATAAGGAAATATTTTATAGAAAGGGAAAATCCCTATTTGATGTGTAGAAAGTGGTAATAAAGATTTTATATTTTCCTTAAGCTGGGGGGAAAGTAGACTTTGAAATGACTTCTGTAATCTGAAGGTAGAATTTGATACCTTTTTATGTTTTCTTTATTTTTGTCAGAGTCAGTCTGGAAAGAAGTGATTGCTATGTTTTAAAACTGTTAAGAGTCTTCTCTTAAAACACAGTCAACAAATATCCCCACATACTTGTCACCTTTGAAACAAGAAATGTGAATGCTACAGAGAATTAAAATTTAATTTTGAAAAGAATTTGGCAATTTGTTGTTGAGAGAACTACCATACTACGTATTTTCTCTACTCCCTTTCCTTAGATGCCTTTCTCTTCCTTATGTATCTCTGTGTGTGTGTGTGTGCGTGCATATGTGTGTGTTGGGGGGGTGGATAATGGGGGTTAGGAGTAGGTCTTCACATTTATGTGTGCTTGAGGTTGTGGAGTGCTTTCCAGTTCAGTTTTTGGGGATAAGTGAACAGATGCTGGGGCTGTGGCAGCTGCCTGATTTTTTTATCTGAACCTTGACAAAATCATTTCCAAATTATTACTTTGACTTACAACTCACTTTCAGGAATTATTGTGAGAGATAAGACTTGATATTTTTGGGCAAGGAAATTGGTAGACAGAAAGCTAATTGAGTAAGCTTTGTTTTCTGCATATGAGTACCCTTAGTAACTATTGAAATAGTATAACAACATTTAGGTTATTTAACAATTCAAGGTTTATGTGTTTGATACTGATTTCTGTGCTTTAATTTGTGAATTTTTTTTTTAAAGGAGAGAGTGTCCCAGTGACAAAGACTAATTTGCCAAATCCTTCAGTGGACATAAAAGGAATGGGAGATGAATTCTATAGTCCAGAAATACATAAACGACACACTTTGTTTTGTGGGACTACTGTAATTCAGACTCGTTTCTACACTGGAGAACTTGTCAAAGCTGTAGTAGTTAGAACAGGTAGAAAACATTACATCTCTTCTTGCATGGTTTAACATATTTGATGCCTACTGAAAGTTTAAAAGGAGATTCTGTTTTGGGAGAAAATTCTCATTTTCTTATAAAAATACAGTCATTTTCTTCTTTAAATTTTTTTAAAGGATTTAGTACTTCCAAAGGACAGCTTGTGCGTTCTATATTATATCCCAAACCAACTGATTTTAAACTCTACAGAGATGCCTACTTGTTTCTACTGTGTCTTGTGGCAGTGGCTGGTATTGGGTTCATCTACACTATTATCAATAGCATTTTAAATAAGGTATGTAAATGGTAAAGTTTAAATAGGGTTTGATTCTTAATGATTGCCTGTGGCTGCTGAGGGTTTGAAATGTGGTTAATGAGAATGAAGAACTAAACTTTTGATTTAATTTCACTTAGCTAAATGAAACTAGTAGCTGTTATTTTAGAATGTGCAGATATAGAATGTTTTCATCATAGCAGAAAGTTCTTTGAGACAGCTGTGGTTTAGGTGGTCTTCTTGTTCTCTTGTGATTTAAAAAAGGGAGGGGTGACCACATATTTACCAAAGGTTTATTTTCTCTTTCTCTCTCTCTCTCTCTCTTTTTTTTTTTTAAACTTCTGGGATATACAGCATTAAAGGTATTTGCAGTTACTTAGTTGAAGGTACTTCTAAGAGACCTCGTCAAATTTCTCTTTTCCATCCCCTTTAGAGACAGGAATAGTACAGTGCTGATAGTAAGAGTTGTCATCTGATAGATGTGTATTGAACTTTGAAGTGTGTAATGTGTGACGCATGTAGAGCTCTTAAAATGAAAATTTCCCTCCAAAATAGCTTTCATTCCACAGTCCATTGACAATTCACTGAGCTTCCTATTTTATAGCCTCTAAAGGAAAAAGGAATTGTAAATAGTTGATGAATGTAACTCTATACACCTTTATATATAAAATCGAAAATGGTTTATGGATTCTTTACTAAAGAAATACCCACATTAGATTAGTAAATATTTGATATGGGGGGAGATCCTGACATTTATTTTTGTGTTAACTGTAGGTAGAAATTGGGGTAATAATTATCGAGTCTCTGGATATCATTACCATTACTGTGCCACCTGCACTTCCTGCTGCAATGACAGCTGGTATTGTGTATGCCCAAAGAAGACTGAAAAAAATTGGTATTTTCTGTATCAGTCCCCAAAGGATAAATATCTGTGGACAGCTGAATCTTGTTTGCTTTGACAAGGTTGGTTCAGTTTTGTAATCATTCTCAAAGGTTGCTTTCATGGCTTTTAAATACTTAGATTAAGGTTTTCTGTATGTATTCTCTATCAACCAATTTATACTCATTGTTTAGTGTTCTTCTAATAGTTTTTTTTTTTCAACTTTCTTGGCACATGAATCATTTTTGTATATTCTCTACTTTTTCTTTTTTGCTTTTTCAATTTTTAATACTTTGGATATTGCTTAGTTTCCCAAATCTGCAATTGTCTAATCATTCATATCCAGAATTATGCTATATAGTAGTAGTAAAAGTTATATGTAGTAAATCATATAATAGTAATATGTAGTAATCATAAAGTAGTAAAAATCATATAATTTTTCCCAAAAAGTATGCCTTTTTGGGAAACATTACTATTAAAACTTTTAAACAGTCAACAAAAGTGGAGAAGATACAAATATAAAAAGCCTTCATTTACCCATTGCCCAGCTTTAACAGTTAATCAGCATTTTGTCATCTTACTTCATCTGTCCCCTCATTTTGAAGGTGGTAGCTTCAGACATTCTTTCACCCAATATACCTCAGTTTTATCTCTAGAAGATGTCCCCCCCCAGAAATTACTATAATACCATTATCTTACTCCACTTAACAAAATTAATAATTCTTGGTATTATCTAATACCCAGTTCTCATTCAGATTTCCTTGTCTTTCACAAAAAGTTTCTCAAATTTTACAATCTGTTTTTTTCTGTCAGAATCCAAATAATGATTGCATTGTTTATAATTAATCTGTAACAATTGCTTTTCTTGCCCCTTGTCCTAAATCATCTTACTGAAGAAACCAGGTCATTTACATCCTGGATTTAGCCGATTTTTTCTTCTTGGTGTCATTTAACTTGTTTTTCTAACCTTTTTGGCTCCCTCTGTCCTAATTCCTCCTTCCTTTGTAGGCCTTTACTGATCGATAGGTTGGTTGGTGCATTGTTCTGTTTTTTTCATAACACAAGCACATAAATATATGGTTCTACACATATGCTCCCCCACCTGTCCAGAGGAACCATACTGTAAGGAGTATTCTGCACCCTTTCCCTAACTTTAGTTATTTCCTGGAAGTTATTCTTTATCAATAAACAGAGATCTTACTAGTTTCCTTTGTTGATAGCTGTATTCTATTTTATTATGTATATGTAGCATAATATTTTGTGATTTCTGTTTTTGGAAGTATTCATACTTTGTGCATGTGTTTTTTTTGTTTTTTTTTTAAAGACTGGAACTCTTACTGAAGACGGTTTAGATCTTTGGGGGATTCAACGAGTGGAAAATACCCGGTAAATGTTAGCTAGATTTGATCATTTATTAGTTACTTCTTAATAAGTATCTTAATACATGAAACATTCAGACGTAAAGTAAAATGATAGCTGTGTACCCAACACCAAGATTAAACAGTTAACATTTTGCCGTATTGGCTTCAGATCTCTTTAAAAAAGATATAAAATATTGCAGATACTGCTAAAGTCTTAATCTGTCCCTGCGGTCATTCTGAAGTATGTTCTGTTACTATCTTTGCATGTTTTTATATTTTCTCTACATATATATATCTGTCTCTAAACAAGACCTATCTGTAAATAAACGTACGTGACCAATACACTGTACATCTTTTTGCTGCTTTCTTTGCCTCTTTAACATTGTTTTCAAGATTTATCCAGGTTGGTATGTATAGATCTAATTTATTAATATTAACTATTGTTTAATATTCTGTGATAGGAATAAACCATAGTATCTGTTCTATGATGGGGCAATTCCATTATTTTCTCCCTTTCCCCTTTCACAGTTAGTGTTGCAATTGCAGTTCTACACAACTCCTGGTGAGCATGTGGCTGAGTTTCAGTAAACTAGCTTCTTAAAGATGTCGGTGCTGGGTTAGATAGCACCTGCACGATTGTAGGTTTAGTAGGTACTGCCTAGTTACTCTCTAAGTGATGCTGCTCACATTCTATCCCTTAGTACGTATGAGATCCTGTTGCTCCAGACCTTGCCGAACTTGGTATTTTCAGACTTCTCATTATTGCCACATGCATAGATCCAAAATGGTCTTTCATTGTGGCTTTTTGCAGTTTCTTCAGTACTTAATAAGCTGATCTTATTTTCACCTTTTTGGAAGGATGGTCATTTAGCATTCTTCTGTGTGTTGTCAGCTTATATCTTGACATAATTTTTCTGTTGTGTTCCAGTCTTTTATCTTACTTATTTATTAGAAGTCCTTTGTATTTTAGGGTGGTAATCTTTTTTAGTACTATACATTGGAAAAATATTCCAACAGTCTGTCTGGTCTTTTTACTTTTGTAAAAAGTAAATGGCTGGGCGCCTGGGTGGCTCAGTGGGTTAAAGCCCCTGCCTTCGGCTCAGGTCATGATCCCAGGGTCCTGGGATCGAGGCCCACGTCGGGCTCTCTGCTCAGCAGGGAGCCTGCTTCCTCCTCTCTCCTCTCTCTCTGCTTGCCTCTCTGCCTACTTGTAATCTCTCTCTCTGTGTCAAATAAATAAATAAAATCTTTAAAAAAAAAAAAAGTAAATGGCTTTTGATGGCTTAGTGGTTGTGTTTATGTCATTTCCGCACCCCTCAGAAATCTGTGGGATTTAGGTTTATAGTTGAAGATAATATTGTTTGATTCATGTAATTTCAGAGTTGTTACATCTTCTTGATTAATAGTATGTCACATTGTGACATTGTCACTTTATTTCTCCCTAATGCATTCTGCCTTCAATTCCATTTCATCTTATGTTTCTACAGTTAAACATCCCAGCTTTCTTTGGTCTGATGTTTGCTGAGTGTGTCTTCTTTTCCATCGCTTTACTTTTTAATCTTCCTGTGCCGTTGTGTTCACATTTGTAATTTCAGATATATTGGAACTTATATCTATAATTCCTTGCCCCAGTTCACACACACATTTTCTCAAATTTCTCTCTCATATTTTCGTACATTTTCTCAGAATTGATACATTTTAATCTTTTACTGCTTGTCCTTAAATTATTAACGGTCGTTTTTAGAGTCTAAAGTTCATGGGTGTTTTTATTGGGTTTCTCAACCCTCCAGGAAACCCATGGACTGTAGAGTACTTTTCTGATTATTCCCCTCCCTTATTTATATATATTTGTTGCACAGTATTTTATGATTAGGACTTGGGTTTTATACTCTGCATGCTGAGATTGCCCTTGGTTCAGAACTGTCTTTGCCAGCCACTGATGCTTCTATCCCATTCCCTTGGACTGCATGGCCCTCTTCTGCAGTTGCATTTGTTAGTGGTTCTTCCATTTTCACTTCTGAAGGATGACGTAGCTGCATAGCTTCCCAGGGTGTCAGCGGTTCTCCCAGCGCTTTGATGGTGTGATTCCCTTTCTCTGACTTCTTTTCTTCTTGTTGTTTTAAGAATACTTCTTTATCCTTGATTTTTGCAGTCTCTTTTTCTTTGTGTAGGACTCACTTGCTACTTGATTCCAAAGTTTGATGCTTTTCGTAAATTCTGGAAAAATTGCAGATTTTGGGCACCTGGGTGGCTCAGTTGGTTAAGCAACTGCCTTCAGCTCAGGTCATGATCCTGGGGTCTTGGGATCAAGTCCCACATCAGGCTTCTGCTGCTCTGTGGGGAGTCTGTTTCCCCCTCTCCCTGCCACTCCCTCTGCTTATGCTGTCTTTCTCACTGTCAAAGAAATAAATAAAATCTTAAAAAAAAAATTGCAGCTTTTTTTCCTATTCTATTACGACCTTTCCTCCATTCTTTGTTTTCTCCATCTGGTAATCCTGGCCATAGGTTAAACAAGAAACTGCATTGGGTTCTTTCCAAGTTTTCTTCTCCTCCTTTCCCCCCCCCCGCCCCATGGTGTCATGTTCTTTTTCTATGTCTTTAATTTAAAAGTGCTTTTTTTTTTTTTTGCATTCTTTCAGATTGCTATTCTATTATCTCAAATTTATGGGATTCTAATTCTGTCTTTGTTGTGTTTGTTGAGCCATGGGAATGTTTCCCAGTGCATTTTAAAATTATGGACTTAGGCTTAGCAGGATTTTTCTGAGATTTCTTTGTGGCTGTGTTGTGGGAGCTCCTCTTTGGAGAATTTTGACTGTGCTTGGCCAAGCGTGGTATCAGTGGTGCCAGATGAGCTTTAATGTTGCTTTCCTAACCTGAGGATTCGTGGACCCACAGTATCTATATTCAAACCCAGATCCTCTCCTGAGCAGTGTAGGGTTCAGAGTTGAGGCTCTAAAGCCAGACCTCCTGTGTTTGAATCCTTGCTCTGCCACTTAACATACTGTGTAACCTTGGCAACTTACTTCACCTTCTGTTTCAGTTTCCCCATCTATAAGTTGGGGACAATAAAACATCTTCCTCTGGTGTGAGGAGGACATGAATCAGGTATGTTTAAAGTTAGTAGAACAGTGCCTAACACATAGTAAATATGACACAGATAGTAACTATTTTCTTGAAATTTGGGTGGGGGAAAAAGAGATAAACTTATTCTTAGTTACACCTTTGGGTCTGTAGTTAAATTAGTTTTAGTACATTCTTTTTCCAAGATGCTCCATTCTTTTATTTAGTATATCCTTTTTCCAAGGATGCTTTTCAAGAGCACTGGCTATTTTTGGTGAAAGAGATCCTCTCAGTTTCAACTCCCCACTTTGTACCTGGCCAGGACTTGTCTTCTGTACTGTGTAGGTATTAAAGCCTGGGGCCTTAGGGTACTGAACTGACTCCCTTCCCTTCTTCCTTCTCCGTCAGGCAGTCAGCATCACTCAGGTTCACACTCCTCTCTTTTCCTTTCCTTCCATTCTGGCACTTGAAAATTACCTTTTCTCGATTATGAGCTTGGTTTTCCGTTGAAAAGATTATGTGTTACACATTCACTTTGTGTTTTTACAAAAGAGATTTTATGTATTCTTATGTACCATAGGCAGGAGTTTTAATTATTATTTGGTATCTAGTATTTTCTCTCCTGGTTTGTCTAGTGTTGTTACTCAGAATTTTTGGTAATACGGTATTTTAGTTATGTATAATTTACATGGAAGAAAATGTTTTTGAATGCCAAAAACTATAGTGAAAATTAATATATGCAGAAATGCAAAATTTTATTTCCATTTTTTAATTTTATAAAACCTGAGTATATATAGAATATTTATTGTCTTGGGATTTATGAATCTAATTCAGTGCATTTTCTGTTTAGTTTCCTTTTGCCAGAAGAAAATGTTTGCAATGAGATATTGGTAAAGTCTCAGTTTGTTGCTTGTATGGCTACTTGCCATTCACTCACAAAGATTGAAGGAGTGCTTTCTGGTGATCCACTTGATTTGAAAATGTTTGAAGCCATTGGATGGGTAAGTTCAGTATTTTAAAGCACAAGTAACTTTAAGGAAAATAATAGTAAAAACTACCTTGCAGAAGGAGATTGTTTCTGCTAGTTGTTTTGATGGTAAGTCTATCTCATACCATTAAAGGAACTATGTAATTTCTAAAGATACATCATTAGAAAAAGATTTATAATTCTGTAAAAAAGTGTCTGTTTTAGTTAAATTAACTTACTACTTAAACACCTTTAACAGAGGACAGCCTGGTCAGGTGCCTACTTTGTTTCTATCAGAAACCAGTTATCACCAACTTGGGGTAATAGGCTTGAGTCAGTAAGGTGATCTTCAGCAGGAACAGTTGTTGACCATAGGTGAAAAGTATAGCCAGCCATGTGTCTCAGTGTTTTTTGGTCCCCATTTTCTACGTTCTGTGTTTATGCACGTGCAACACACACGCACAAACACACACAGAGCTTTGTTTGTTTATAGCTTTTTATTTGTTGTCAGTGATCATTTTAATTTGAGTGCTTGCTGTGTTTTTTGGTTACCACGTCACAGCATTGAGTTCTTTTACAGATGCAATAATAAGTCTGTTTTTAAAGTTCCCTTCTGGCTTCTGAATTAATTCTTTTCTCTGTGTCAGTTTTCTTTTTCCCTCCCTGTACTTGGTCTTTTTCATTCATGCTTTTGGTTTTCATTATACATCTGGATGGTACTTCCATGTTTAAGAATGAAGATTTGATTTGATAATTCTGGGTAGTCACGTTTTTATTCTTGCCTGTAGCATGTTAGTCTGTTTTCTTGAGATGTGTCTCCCTTGAGAGGAAAGGGTGACCAAGGGGAGCTCTCTCTGTGCTGAGGGTGAGGTCTCTTCAGCAGGCATGCCTCAGTCCAGAGGTGCAGGGTTACTAGCCTTTTAGGTTGCTCTCCCCATGTACTCCCACAGGGCTTGCCCAGGCAGAGCTGTGTTCTGGAGTGCTGACCCTCACATTAGCAGCCCTTCTTCCTTGCAGGTAGGTAGTTCATATCTCTAGATGCTGACCCCTGGTTTTCTTTTTTGTTTTTTTTTTGCTTAGCTCCACTATTCTGGCTGTTAAGAAATGTTCCTCTCTTGTATGTCCACTTGTATTTATTCTGGGCTACTGTTTCTTTCATTGCTGTATGCATCAGCATGTTGCAGTTTGCCTTTTAAATTTATATTTGAAATCCTCTTTTTTTAAGCTTTCATTTATTTCTGTAGGTTTATTTATTTATTTGTATTTGGTTAATGTTTTGACAGTGAGGGAGATGAATGGCTGGTTTACTGTTTAGCCTTCTTCTGATAGCCCAAATAGATACTTGTAAAATTTTATTCCCAAAAGGCTTACAGAGAAAAATTTAAGAGTAAGGCAAAATAAGACTGATCAGCTTTGATGTTCTCTAAAACTTCTCTCCAGCTGAACAGATTTTTAGTAGATTTAGTGTTCTGTTTGTGGGTCTTAATTATAAAACCAGTTGTTTTTTTTAAGTTTGTATAATAGAATGTTTTGTTTACTCTGAGATGCCTTGATGTTTGATCCTACCACAAAGTATCAATGGAATGTTTCCACATAACCAGGTACTGCTGTTACTTGATGTGATCAATGCCATATAAGATATATCTCCATTTCAGAGTTGTTAAAACATATCTTAGTGTACAGTTGGTTAATGAGACACAGTTCCCTTCCCAGTCATTTTCCCATTGATTGATTCCTTCATTTTTAAGTCAAATTAGTTTGTTTCTTGTATATGTGTATTTAATACAAGTTTTTTTGGAATTATTTCACCAAAAATAAGTGATTTTAAATTAAATTTCGAGCAATTAGAGTAGTAGTAGTATCTTAACCAGAAATGTTCAGTCCGAAACACTAAACGCAAATCTTTGTACCTCAATGTGTGTTTGTTTTTTTTTGTTTTTGTTTTTGTTTTTTTTTAAAGATTTTATTTATTTGACAGAGAGAGATTACAAGTAAGCAAAGAGGCAGGCAGAGAGAGAGAGAGAGGAGGAAGCAGGCTCCCTGCTGAGCAGAGAGCCCGATGTGGGCCTCGATCCCAGGACCCTGAGATCATGAGACCCTGAGCCGAAGGCAGAGGCTTAACCCACTGAGCCACCCAGGCGCCCTCAATGTGTGTTTGATCCAGCGGTTCTTCTAACTGTATCTGAGTTTCGTGTACTTTTATTTTTTTATTTAAATCCACTTTAGTTAATATATAGTGTATTATTAGTTTCAGGGGTAGAATTTAGTGATTCATCAGTTGCGTATAACACTCAGTGCTGACTTATTTCCCTTAGTATGGTACCCTCTAGTTCCATCCATGTCATTGCAAATAGCAAGATTTCATTCTTTCATTCATTCTTTCTTTCTTTCTTCCTTTAATTAATTAATTAATTAATTATTTAAAGATTTTATTTATTTGACAGAGAGAGAGAGCGCACAAGTAGGCAGAGCGGCAGGTAGAGGGAGAGGGAGAAGCAGGCTCTCCATGGAGCAGGGAGCCTGATGCAGGACTCAATCCTAGGACCCTAGGATCATGACCGGAGCTGAAGGCAGCGGCTTAACCGACAGAGCCACCCAGGCGCCCCTCATTCTTTTTTTTAAAGATTTATTTGACAGAGAGAGACACAGCCAGAGAGGGAACATAAGCAGGGGGAGTGGGAGAGGGAGAAGCAGGCTTCCTGCTGAGCAGGGAGCCTGATGCGGGGCTTGATCCCAGGACCCTGGGATCATGACCTGAGCCGAAGGGAGACATTTAACGACTAAACCACCCAGGCGCCCCAAGATTTTAGTCTTTTTGATGGCTGAGTAATACTCCATTGTGTGTGTGTGTGTGTGTGTGTGTGTGTGTGTGTGTGTGTGTGTGTACACACACCACATTTTCTTGATCCATTCATCTGTCAATGGACATCTGGGCTCTTGCCATATTTTGGTTAGTGTGGACATTGCTGCTATAAACATTGGGGTGCATATGCCCCTTGATTCACTGTTTTTTTATCCTTTGAATAAATACCTAGTAGTGCTATTGCTAGGTTGTAGGGTAGCTGTAGTTTTAATTTTTTGATGACCCTCCATACTGTTTTCCAGAGCAGCTGCACCAGTTTGCATTCCCACCTACAGTGTAAGAGGGTTCCCCTTTTTCCGCATCCTTGCCAACATCTGTTGTTTCCAGAGTTGTTACTTTTAGCCATTCTGACTGCTGTGAGGTGGTATCTCATTGTGGTTTTGATTTGTATTTCCCTGATGCCCAGTGATGTCAAGCATTTTTTCATGTGTCAGCCGTTTGTATGTCTTTGGAGAAATGTCTGTTCATGTCTTGTGCCCATTTCTTGATTGGATTTTTTTATTTTTTGGGTGAGTCTATAGATTTTAGATACTAGCCTTTTACCTGATAAGACATTTGCAAATATGTGCTCCCATTCCATAGGTTGTCTTTTAGTTTTGTTGCTTGTTTCCTTTGCTGTGCAGAAGCCTTTTATCTTGATGAAGTCCCAGTAGTTCATTTTTGCTTGCCTCTGGTGATGTGTCTAGCAAGAAGTTGCTGTGGCTGAAGTCAGAGAGGTTGCTGCCTGTGTTCTCTAGGATTTTGATGGATTCCTCTCACATTTAGGCCTTTCATCCTTTTTGAGTTTATTTTTGTGTGTGGTGTAAAAAAGTGGTCCAGTTTCATTTTTCTGCATGTTGCTGTCCAATTTTCCCAACACCATTTGTTGAAGAGAAATCCCAACACCATTTGTTGAAGTCTTTTTTCCATTGGATATTCTTTCTTGCTTTGTTGAGGATTAGTTGACCGTAGAAGATCCGTTTCTGGTTTCTCTGTTCTGTTTCATTGATTTATGTTTCTGTTTTTGTGCCATTACCATACTGAGGTCTTTTCTGGTTCCATGCAAATTCTAGGATTGTTCATTGCAGCTGTGTGAAAAATGCTCGTGGTATTTTGATAGAGATTGCAGTGAATGTGTAGATTGCTTTGGGTAGTATAGACATTTTAACAATATTTGTTCTTCCAATCCATGAACATGGAATGTTTTTTCATTTCTTTGTGTCTTCCTCAATTTCTTTTATAAGTGTTCTTTAGTTTTCAGAGAACAGATCTTTTAGCCCTTTGGTTCGGTTTATTCCTAGGTATCTTATGGTTTTTGGTGCAATTGTGAGTGGGATCAGTTCCTTGATTTCTTTTTCTGCTGCTTCATTGTTAACTGTATAGAAATGCACCAGACTCCTGTGCATTGATTTTATATCCTGCCACTTTGCTGAATTTATGTATCAGTTCTAGCAATTTTTTGCTGGAGTCTTTCGAGTTTTCTACGTAAGAGTATCATGTCGTCTGTGAAGAGTAGAAGTTGTTTTTTTGTTGTTTTTTTTTTTTATTCNATATTTTATTTATTCATTTGACACACAGAGAGAGATTACAAGTAGGCAGAGAGGCAGGCAGAGAGAGAGGAGAGAGGAGGAAGCAGGCTCCCCGCTGAGCAGAGAGCCCGATGTGGGCCTCGATCCCAGGACCCTGGGATCATGACCTGAGCCGAAGGCAGCGGCTTTAACCCACTGAGCCACCCAGGCGCCCAAGAGTAGAAGTTTGACCTGTTCTTTGCTGATTTGAATGCCTTTTCTTTCCTTTTGTTGTCTGATTGCTGAGACTAGGACTTCAGCACTCTGTTGAGTAACAGTGGTCAGAGTGGACATCCCTGTCATGTTCCTGACCTTAACGGAAAAACTCTGTTTTTCCCTGTTGAGGACGGTATTAACTGTGGGTCTTTTGTATATGGCTTTTATGATGTTGAGGTATATTCCATTTATCCCTGCATTGTGGAGGGTTTTATCAAGAAAGGATGCTGTACTTTGCAAATGCTTTTACTTCAGCTACTGAGGGGATCACATGGTTCTGATCTTTTCTTTTGTTAATGTGGTGTATCATGTTGATTGATTTGCAGATGTTGAACCATCCCTGCCCAGGAATAAATCCCACTTGATTGTGGTGAATAATCCTTTTAATGTACTGTTGGATCCTGTTGGCTAGAATCTTGGTGAGAATTTTTATATCCGTGTTCATCAGGAATATTGGTCCATAATTCTCCTTTTTGGTGGGGTCTTTGGTTTTGGGATCAAGGCAATGCTGGCTTCATAGAATGAGTTTGGGTTTTCCTTCCATTTCTGTTTTTTGAAACAGTTTCAGAAGAATAGGTATTAATTCCTCTCTAAATGTTTGGTAGAATTCCCTGGGAAGCCATCTGGTCCTGGACTCTTGTTTGTTGGGAGATTTTTGATTAGTGATCCACTTTCCTTGCTAGTTATGGTTCTGTTCAGGTTTTCTGTTTCTTCCTCTTTCAGTTTTGGTAGTTTATATGTTTCTAGGAATTTATCCATTTCTTCCACACTGCCTAATTTGTTGGCATATAATTGCTCATAATACTCTCTTATTTGTATTTCTTTGGTGGTGGTTGTGCTCTCTCCTCTTTCATTCAGATTTTATTTATTTGGGTCCTTTCTCTTTTCTTTTTGATCTGGCCAGGGGTTTATCAATCTTGTTAATCCTTTTAAAGAACCAGCTCCTACTTTTGTTGATCTGTTGTTTTATGGATTTCTGGTCTAATCTTTATTATTTCTCATCTAATCTTTATTATTTCTCTTCTCCTGCTGCATTTTGCTGGATTTATTTGCTGTTCTTTTTCTAGCTCTTTGAGGTGTGAGGTTAGTTTGTGTATTAAAGACCTTTCTTATTTCTTGAGGAAGGCCTGTACTGCTGTCTACTTCCCTTATAAGCCTGCCTGCCTTTGTTGCATCCCAGACATTTTGAACTGTTTTCATTTTCATTTGCTTCCATGTATTTTTTAATTCTTTAATGTCCTGTTTGACCCATTCATTCTTTAGTAGGATATTCTTTAACCTCCATGTATTTGTGGTCCTTCCAAATATTTTTTTGTGGTTGACTTCAAGTTTCATAGCATTGTGATCTGAAAATATGCATAGTATGATCTCTCTCTTTTTGTACTAGTTGAGTCCTGATTTGTGACCCTGTATGTGATCTGTTCTCGAGAATATTCCATGTGGACTCGAAAAGAATGTGTATTCTGCTGCTTTAGGATGAAGTGCTTTGTATATATCTGTTAAGTCCATCAGGTCCAGTGTATCATTCAAAGCCCTTGTTTCCTTGTTGATCTTCTGCTTAGATGATCTGTCCATTGCTGTGAGTGGGGTGTTAAAGTCCCCTATTATTATTATATTACTATCAGTGAATTTATTTAATTTTATTATTAATTGATTTATATGTTTGGTTGCTTCCAAGTTAGAGGCATACATTTTGCAGTTGTTAGATCTTATTGGATAGTCTCCTTTATTATGGTATAGTGTCCTTCATCTCTTGTTATAGTCTTTGGTTTAAAATCGGTTTGTCTAATATAAGGATTGCTACTCCAACTTTTGATGTCTGTTAGCATGATAAATGTTCATTTCCAATGAGGAGGTGTCTTTGGGTCTAAAATGAGTCTCTTGTAAGCAGCTTATCGGTGGATATTGTTTTTTTAATCCATTCTGATACACTGTGTCTTTTGATTGGAGCATTTAGTCTATTTACATTCAGAGTAATTATTGAAAGATATGAATTTATATGTATCAAAAATGGATCTGAAAACACTCTGCATTGGTTATCAGATACAGCTGGACCTACACTTTTCCATAAGAACATTTGACCACTGAAATTCCAGACCACAATAGGGCATGACTGCATTGGACCTAGAACTTTTGCCATATCCATCACACTCATCTGACCTTGTTTCCAACAGATTACCACCTCTATTGTCATTTGGAACTCTAAGAAATAGAACATTCTCTAATAGAGAACAGTTATTGAAGGATTTGAATAAGTTTTAACATGCTGAATTTTATAAATATATAATATTTGGAGAAATTTTTCACTGGGGGAAAGCAATTAATACTAACTTTTGGTAAATAAAACTTTTCTTTTTCTGGAAAAAAAAAAGAAAGATGAATTTAGTGCTTTTGTATTACCTGTAAAGTCTCTGTTCCTATAGATTGTGTCTGTTCCTTTCTAGTCTTTATTACTTTTGGTCTCTCTGCTTAAAGGGTCCCCTTTAATATTTCTTGCAATGCTGGTTTAACGTACATGAATTCCTTTAGTTTTTGTTTGTCTTGGAAATTCTTTTATCTTTACTTCTATTCTTAATGAAGACCTCCTGGATAAAGTATTCTTGGCTGCATATTTTTCCCATTCAACACATTGACTATATTATGCAAGTCCTTCCTGGTCGGCCAGGTCTCTGGACAGGTCTGCTGCCGGTTTTATGTGTCCTCTTGTTTTGAGCTGCTTTCAGGGTATTCTGTTTATGACTTTGTAATTTGCAAGTTTCACTATAATAATCTGTTGAGGTGTTGACCTGTTTTGTTGATTTTCAGGGGAGTTCTCGGTGCTTATTGAACTTGAATTCCTGTTCCCTTCCCCAGATTACGGAAGTTCTCAACTATAATTTGTTGAAGTAAACCTTCTACCCTTTTCTCCTGCTCTTCTTCTGGGACCCCTATAATATGGATATTATTTCACTTTATGGAATCGCTGAGTTCCCTAAGTCTGCCTTCGTGATCTAATAGTTTTCTTTCCATCTTCTCTTCAGCTTCATTATTTTCCATAATTTTATCTTCTGTATTACAGCTTTGTTCATCCTCATTTTTATGGTCTCCACTTGGGACTGTGTCTTGGTTATAGCATTTTTAATCTTGGCCTGACTGGATTTTAGTTCTTTTATCGGTATAGTAAGGGATTCTCTAGTGTCTTCTATGCTTTTTTCAAGCCCAGCTAGTATATTTATAATTGTTGTTTTAAATTCTAGTTCAGACATCTTTGTTATGTCCATATTGATTAAATCCCTGGCTATGAATATTACCTCTTTTTCTTTCTTTGGGGGAAAATTTCTCCATCTTGTAATTTTGTCCAGAAAAGAAAAGAAGAAAAAGTTAAAAAACAAAACAATAACAACAACAAGAAGGGATGGCAGGGTGGCTCAGTCAGTGAAGAGGTTGCCTTTGGGTTAGGTCATGACCTCAGGATCCTGAGATTTAGCCATTCTGGCTCCCTTCTCAGCATGGAGTCTGCTTCTCCCTCTCTCTCTGCCCCTCCCCCTGCTTGTGCGCTCGCTCGCTCTCTCTCTCTCTCTCAAATAAATAAAATCTTAAAAAAAAATAACAACAACAATGAAAACTTAAGGAAGTGTTTCTGGTGTATGCTGTGTGTATTCTGCTGTTGTGTTTTGGCTGCTCTTTCCCACTGGTCTGTTTTCTGTGGAAGTTCTTCTTTGCTTGTAGTGGGGAGTGTTTGGATCTTTAACTTGGTGTGCTTTGATTTGTTCGTTAACTTGAAAAGAAAGAAAAAAGTCTGATCCAAGGCAAGAGAAAAGGAATAAAAATGTAAACAGATAAAAAACTATAAGCCTGATTCCAAAGAATAAGAAAGAAAGAAGGAAAAAAGAGTAAGGAAAGAAGAAAAGAGAAAAAAAATATGTAAGCCTGTTCTAAAAAATAAGAGAAGGAAACAAATAAACCAACAAATGAACAAAAATTATTAGTCTGATACTCCCCAAAAAAGGTAAGGAGAAAAGAAAAAAAATGCATATAAAGTAAAAGATAAAAAATAAGAAATGGAAAAATAAAAATTTTTAAAAATTAAGGAAAAAAAGAAGCAGCAAGCTTGGTCCTCGTACCACCAGAAGCTGACATTTTAGAGCACTCTTTAATCAGTAGACTTGGTACATGTGGAGGCCTGTGTTGGTCTCCTGAGGAAGAGGTCTGCTGTGCTGGCTTACAAGCTGACTTCCCCTTGTAAAGATGCCCCTGCCAGGCCGGGGGGTGGGGGGGCAGCGGCGCAGGGTTTAGTGTAGGGGACTCTAGCCTCCGGGGAGGTGCTGTGTTTCTCTCAGAACTCAGACTGAACGGGGATGGGTGGTGGAGGAGGAAGAATATGGCATCAGCCTACCCTCTTGTCCCTGGGGAGGGGAACTGGCCACCACTATTCAGGAGGCCCTCTCAAAAAAAAGCAAATAATCTCTTGTGTCCTGGGCCTTTGTCATTTCCCTGTCCTTGACCTGTCTGTTCCCGGGCTGTCAGTACCCCGGGTGCCACAGATTTCTTTCTGTATTTTATCTCTGCCCGGTGGCTGGGATTCAAAACTCCCAAGTTTTAAAGGGCCTGGCAAGGTGCAGACCCAGTCCCCTATCCTGGAGGAGAACCTCATGGCACACCCAGCACCATCCTGTCCCAGAAAAGCAGTCACACAGTTCACACATGGAGGCTAGAGTTTAGTCCTCTACTCTGTTCTCTCCCAGAAAAGCAGTTTCACAGAGGCCGAATCCGTTGTGGTAGACAGCGAAAAGCCGAAGCCAGGTTATCTGCACTCAGTGGTTTAGGTCTGTTGTGGCTCACAGTGAGAAGCTGCTAGGAGGTTATCTGCCCTCTGCGCACACCTCTGTTCCTGCTGAGCTCAGTGGTTACCAGCTGGCCTTTCGTCCTTGGAGAGGCAAAATATGCTCTTCCAAATGTATGATGGGAAGGGAATGCGCTCTCCCACATGTGACCCAGGGGATCTCCGCACCTCAGCTTACTGAGTGCTCCCCACCTGCTGTGCTCTCTCCCACCTCTCCCTCTTCCTGACTTTGCTCCTTGAAAAGGGTTCCCTTCCCTTTGGGGCTCCATTCTGTCACGTTCTGTGCAGATTGTTTTTTTAATACTCAGATCATATTCCTACTTGTTCAGAATAGTTGGATGTTGATCTGGCTGTGTTTGGGGGATGAGGTGAGCTCAGCGTCCCCCTACTACTCTGCCATCTTAACTCCTTCCCTACGCTCTATAAACTTTTGAATCCTTTCCTGGTAGCAGAGAAGAATCCCTTTATGATAGAGTGAACATTTTTGATACTGTAAGAATCTTCTGTTTTTTTGTAGAGATAGTCTAAATCAGCAGGTTGTAGGAGCAAAATGAGAACAGTTTTTCTCTGTTTCTCTGGTTCTTTATTCCGCTTTTAACCTCTGGTTCTCATTTTCCATGGGTTGCCAGGACTTAAATTTTGCATATGTTTTACTCTACTTATATTAGTGGTCTAGTACTGTTTGTTTATTTCTTAGGCACTGAGTTTTTTTTTTTCTTACTAACGATAACCATAATTGTTTTGTTTTGTTTTGTTTTTATTTTTATTTTTATTTTTTTTTTTTATTTTATTTTTTTTTAAAGATTTTATTTATTCATTTGACATAGAGAGATTACAAGTAGGCAGAGAGGCAGGCAGAGAGAGGAGAGAGGAGGAAGCAGGCTCCCTGCCGAGCAGAGAGCCCGATGTGGGCCTCGATCCCAGGACCCTGGGATCATGACCTGAGCCGAAGGCAGCGGCTTTAACCCACTGAGCCACCCAGGCGCCCTTGTTTTGTTTTTAAAATAGAACCAGTGAATTGGGCGCCGGGGTGGCTCAGTGGGTTAAAGCCGCTGCCTTCGGCTCAGGTCATGATCCCAGGGTCCTGGGATCGAGGCCCACATCGGGCTCTCTGCTCGGCAGGAAGCCTGCTTCCTCCTCTCTCCTCTCTCTCTGCCTGCCTCTCTGCCTACTTGTAATCTCTCTCTCTCTGTGTCAAATGAATAAATAAAATCCTTAAAAAAATAAAAAAGTAAAAAAAATAAAATAGAACCAGTGAATTGAATTTTATGAAGTAATGTGTTGGATATTTTCTTTTCAGATTCTGGAAGAAGCAACCGAAGAAGAAACAGCACTTCATAATCGAATTATGCCGACTGTGGTTCGTCCAGTGAAACAGCTGCTTCCTGAATCCACACCTGCAGGAAACCAAGAAATGGTGCGAAATCACGTTAAGTTGGATAATACTATTGATGCTCATGTTTAATCCTCATTTTGAAATGTTGCTAGAAGATGAAATCACATGTCCTTTATTTAACTCTTATGCAGAGATGAGTATTTTAACTGCATTTATCCAAAACTACACACCTGATGTATTGCAAGAACTATTTGTGTAAAGCATTAAGATTTAATTCTCATTACCATTACTTTTCCTTCCTATTTATTGAGCAACTTAATGCCTTATAGATTTAGATAGGTGGTGATTAATCCTATTAAATTGCAACTGTATTCTTAGGATTCAGTAAAAAGAGTATGTGAAAGGCTTTATTTTTAGGTGAATTTTAAATTATGTTCCTTAGTTTATTTTAGTACTTAATATATTAACATTTTAGGATAGCAGAATATTTGAAAATATTGAAGGATAGATTTTTATTAAATGAGAGGTAGTAGAGAAGCAGTCTTGAAACCCGACTTTGAAATAATCAACGCTCCTTGCTATTTTTTAAGTAATGTTTTGTGGATGTATCAGGTTTTTTTTTTTAACTTGAGTATGTTAATGGACCTAATCCGTACTGTTTCTTTATTCTTTTCACTTTGTTTTATTTTTAGGAGCTGTTTGAACTTCCAGTAAGTAAAGAATGTTTACTTGTTACTTAAGTATACTTGCTTTAGTTCTGAAAAAATGGTAAATGCTTTATGCATCTTTTGAAATCACATAGGCTATTTATGAGATAGGAATTGTTCGCCAGTTCCCATTTTCTTCTGCTTTGCAACGTATGAGTGTGGTTGCAAGGGTGCTAGGGGATAAGAAGATGGATGCTTACATGAAAGGAGCACCTGAGGTCATTGCCAGTCTTTGTAAACCTGAAACAGGTAAGGAAGCAACTAGGCTTTGAGTGAAATTCTGGTATTTGTGTGAGTTTGTATTTGCAGTTTTAACAATGACATTTGTTTTTTCCTTTTTAAAAGTTCCTGTTGATTTTGAAAAAGTTTTAGAAGATTACACTAAACAGGGCTTCCGTGTGATTGCTCTTGCACACAGAAAATTGGAATCAAAACTGACATGGCATAAAGTACAAAATATTAGCAGGTAAGGTTGATGAACAGTTTTTCTACAGTTTATCCAATAATGTTTGTTTATATAAGTCATATACGGCAATTTATATGTTGTGTTTATTAAATATTAATCAAACGTATGCAGCTGTACCTAATGCAGTGTTTTGTTTTAGGTGACTGAGATATAAGTACAACTCTTCAGAACTCTTACCAGTTTGTTTGTTAAATATTTATCTAGTGCCAGTTATGTATCCGGCATGTTTAGGAATACAATTGTGTTTTAAAATGTAAACATAATTCTCTTGTATTTTGTTTTTCCCAAATAATCTACTTGGTTTTTTGCCCAGTGGTTGGATTCAAGTATTAATTTGGGCAGAGTTTCATGAGTCACAATAACCAATTATACCAGTCCCCCCTTCCCAACTCCCAAAGGTCGAATGACATTGCCATCATCACATTGTTGACTTTTCTCTAGTCTCCCTCTCTCCAGTTTGCATTCTACAGTGCCTCCAGAGAGCTTTTTAATATTCAGCTCTAATACCAGTCTCCTACCTGGAATTCTAATAAATGGCTTTCCATCATCTACTGGAAGAACATCAGGAATATGCATCAGGAAAGAAACAAAACACATAACACTTAATTTGAAAAAGGCATACAGGGGTGCCTGGGTGGCTTGACACTCAGTTAAGTGTCTGCCTTCGACTTAGATCATGATCCCAGGATCCTGCGTCAAGGGTGGGGGGGTTGATAATATCACATGTTAGTGAAGGCTTGAGAAAATTTTAACAACATACTGTTACTGTACTGTTGTAGATCCATAATGAACGTGTGTAGTACCTATCAAAATTTAAATTGCTTATACAATTTGACCCCGCAATTGTAGTTCTAGGAATCCAGCTTAAAGAGCTATTTCTACATGTGTTACACACAGGTTATGCACAGGTTCAGGTTTATTTATTTTATTTTTTTTTTTATAAATTTTTTTAAAGATTTTATTTATTTATTTGACAGAGAGAGAGATTACAAGTAGGCAGAGAGGCAGGCAGAGAGAGAGGAGGAAGCAGGCTCCCCGCCGAGCAGGGAGCCCGATGCGGGCCTCGATCCCAGGACCCTGAGATCATGACCTGAGCCAAAGGCAGAGGCTTTAACCCACTGAGCCACCCAGGCGCCCCAGGTTCAGGTTTAAATAGTGTCAATAGCCTAACCAATAGGGCAGTGACTAAATTATAGACTATTGACAGTTCTTTTAATTACAGCTTTTCCCACTAGCAAAAGTCGAGTGTTCCTGTGAAGCTGTTTGTAAGCTAAAATAACTTGAAGTGAGGAAATAGTTACCATTAATTTATGTGGAAAAAATTGAGTTTTTCCAGACCCCAAAAATAATCTCTCTTAAGCTCTGATACCTTAGGACACATCTTGCTAATGCAGGCACAGAATAAATCAAGATAGAGCAAGATGCTCACAGACACAGTTCAGACCTATGTGGCTTGATGCTGAGATGCTGATTGTAATCCCCAGGAAAGGAGCTTGGGAGGACCACTCTCAACTGCTTGGGAGTGCACTGCTTCTGAAATGGCTCACTGCAAAACAAATGCTGAATGCTTATTTTTGCCTTTTGCCTTTTTTTCTTGAAAGTGAAAAATGTTCAGATTTCTTTGGGTTAGTGAAAACAAGTACTAATGTAGGTCTTTCATAAAAGTGAAGTTGCCTAATGCAAGCTTTTGAAAAGTGAGAGATTTCCTAAGCCTAAAGAGTTAGGGCAGTGTTTATAGTAGACTCCTTTTTTTTCTGAATGAGAACTAAAGGAGTGGAGTGGATAGCCCAATAGCTAAAAAGAAAAGCCATGTTAGGAATTCTCCCTATTCACACAGAATGTTTGGGGGATGTGGTTTAATCATAAACGTTTCAAAAAAAAGAAAAGCAGTAGCCAGATGATGTGATGGATATTCATGGTTTGGAGGTATAGTAAAATACTGTGTGCTCTACAGCTTCACCTTTTGCCATTTTTCCTCTTAAAAACTAACCACTGATTTGTCTGTAGTTCTTGAGCCTGCCCTATTCAGACATCCTTTCATGCCCTTGAATAGGCTATTCCTTCTGTCCAGAATATCCTATCCCTGTCAACTTTTCTCTCTTTCTCTACTGCCCTTCTTTGACATCTTCAAACCAAGACCTTCACTGTCTTTCCATTCTGTCTTACAGGGGCAGGTTTTGGCATTTCTCTTATAGCTTGAACCTTTATATCTTGAGTTGAATATTGTATTGTTCATCAGGGGACAAAATTTCCATGACCTGTGTCGTTCATTGTAAAGTTAGGACACCAGTAACCAGAAACTAGCAGGTCATGGGAAAACGGCTACAGTGCTTGGAACCCAGAGTTTCACAATGGTATAGCTTTGTTCCTTGAAGTGCATTTTCAGGCTTAAAGGCTTATTTCTCCTATTACCACCAGGAGTGTCATTTGTATTGTTTCTTAACTGTTCTTTAATACCTTTACCACCCATAGTTATAAATTATATTTCAAAGATTGTTTAGGTTTTAGAGCTATGTTCTTAAAACTTTATTGAATTTTGTGTCAAAAAACCACTTTATTGAGTTTTGTGTTGAAAAACCACTTCTTATTGCAAGTCTGGAATTTTAGTCTCTAACATCTCTTCTTTCTCCATTGAAAAAAAAGTATTTCTGGGACACCTGGGTGGCTCAGTTGGTTAAGTGTCCAACTCTTGGTCTTACTTGAGGTCTTAACCTCTGGGTCGTGAGTTCAAGCCTCACATTGGGCTCCTCGCTGGGTGTGGAGCCTACTTTAAAAAAAAGAAAAAATATTTCTGTGATACAGTTTTGGTAGCTTGAGATTTCTTAAGAATGTAACCATCTCCATGATGATTCTGAAGCACATGTTATTTTTATATGCACATCTCTCTCTTTTAAAAGATTATTTATTTATTTATTTGAGGAGGGTGGAGGGGCAGAGTAGACAGAATCTCATGCAGATTCTATACTAAGTATGGGACTCGATCTCATAGCCCCAGATATGACTTGAGCCAAAATAGAGTTGGATGCTCAATCAACTGAGCCCCTTAGGCGCCCCTGCGTGTATCTCTTTGTCGGCATGTCTGTTTTCCCACAAAACTGTCCTGTGGGTAGAGATAATACCGTTTCATCTTTTACCTCCCAGTGAGTAGTAGTAATACTTGGTGCAGAGTAGATACTTAACTTTTGAAGGAATAGCATTTTGATAGCTATTGAATATTAATAAATACTTTTTTAAAGGAAATTTTTAAAAAAGAGTTTATTTATGTATTTGACAGAGAGTGAGCACAAGTAGGAGCAGCAGCAGGCAGAGGGAGAAGGAGAAGCAAGCTTCTTTCTGAGTGGAGACCCTGAAGCAGGGCTCGATCCCAAGACTCTGGGATCATGATTTGAGCGGAAGGTAGACGTTTAATAACTGAGCCACACAGGTACCCTGATTCTTAATAAATATTGTAAGAGCTCCATCTTTGGGACCCATGTAGATCTCATTGTCAGACTGCTAAATAGTTTTTGTATCACAGTTCCAGGATCAAGAATTTGATCAAGAGTCTAGGGGAGCCTGGATGGCTCAGTCAGTTAAGCGTCTGCCTTCAGCTCAGGTCATGATCCTGGAGTCCCAGGATCAGCCCCATATTGGGCTCTCCGCTCAGCAGAGTCTGCTTCTCCCTCTAACCTCCCCCTTCTTGTGCTCTCTCACTCTCTCTTTCTCTCTCAAATAAATAAATCTTAAAAAAAGGATTTGATTAAGAGTCTTCTAAAATTCACCAAAGGCTTGATAATAATGAATGCAGTACAACTGTATTGAATGTGCTTATGGTCAAGTTTTTTCCTTTTTTCTTAACATTAGGTTAGGCTAATGTATGTGGGTGACAGTAAAGCATAGATTTATTTATGCTCATTCATTTTGTGGGTAGCTACAAGATAAACATTCTGTAGTACTTCAGGTGTATAGTGTCTTACAAAGATAACATTTCCAAAGTATCCTTATTTCTCACATTTTGAAGGGTAAAGTTTTATTTTTGAATATACCTCTTGAGAATTATTTTTCCAGATATAAATTTTTTGAGATATTGAGCTCAAAACACATATTTATGGCTTATTCAGCATATAAAGTGTTTCAATTTGTAATTTATGGGAATTTTAAATTGCTGTATTATATAAATATATATTTTTATATATAATATATATATAAATATAAATCTATATTTATATATATAAAGAGAAAAGTATCTGTTCTCTGGACTAAACTCCATTATGTGTTAAAATTTCTTTTTCTGCAGAGATGTCATTGAAAACAACATGGATTTTATGGGATTAATTGTAATGCAGAACAAATTAAAGCAAGAAACCCCTGCAGTACTTGAAGATTTGCATAAAGCCAACATTCGCACTGTCATGGTCACAGGTTAGACTTTATAAAAGGACACAGGAAAAATTGAATGTGACTCTTAAGAGTTCAGGTTATAGGATATTGTGGAATGATCAGTTATAAAAGCATATGGTGGCTCCATCCTACCTTACCCCATTTCAACTCAGAATGTTTTTTAAAGGTATAAGATAGGGTGCCTGGGTGGCTCAGTGGGTTAAAGCCTCTGCCTTCGGCTCAGGTCATAATCTCAGGGTCCTGGGATCGAGGCCCATATCGGGCTCTCTGCTCAGCAGGGAGCCTGCTTCCCCCTCTCTCTCTGCCTGCCTCTCTGCCTACTTGTGATCTCTCTCTCTCTCTGTGTCAAATAAATAAATAAAATCTTAAAAAAAAAATAAAGGTATAAGATAGCTTTGCAATGCTCTTTTGAGGTCTAACAAATTGTTTATAGAAATAGTGAAACGGTGAAGGGCATATTGTAAAAATTTAGATTTTTGCTCCTTCTTGTTGCCGCTCTGTAATCATGTATTTTTTATAGCAGTTATTTTATCTTGTGCAAGCTATTTGTAGATTTGTTTTCTCTACTAGAGCATAAGATTCTAGAGGGTTAAGAGAATGTTTTGTTCATTTTGGGGTCTTGTGCAATTTTTAGAACTGTGCCAGATGCATGGAAAGTGACTAATAGAAATTTGTTAGAATTACACTTTTATGTGTAAGAGTATGTTTATTATCATTGCCTGAATGCATACTAGTGAAAATAGCCAGTTTGGTTTTTGATTTCTGACGACTATATCCAAATGATTCTCTTGGTATTGTTACATTGCTATTAGATAATTCCAATTCCTTAGCTGTGTGAAATTGTGGCAGCTCTTAAGTATTTTTTTCTTAGTAAATAATCAGATTAAGATAATAATTTTATGGCTCTTCTGTGTGTTCACTAAGACTTATGTGAAAAAGGCAATTGGCATTTTTTTGGTTTCAGACACTGAGATCCATCTAATAGCATACTTACCACTATGTAGCTCAAGTCAAGAAACTTGTTAGCATCCCAGCAATTCTTTGGTTCTAATGATTGCTCCTTCAAAGCACTTTCCACCTCTGTCTCTTCGATGACAGACTGTGGCCTGTGTCCCATGGGGGATCTGTCTGGTCACAGGAGGACAGTGTTGGAAATAGTGTGGGAATTGGGGGAAGAAACCCTGTTGCCCTTCAGTTTTGGCAGTGGTGGGCTTCCCAGACCTTTGCCTGCCTCTCACATATCTTTATAGTTTCTTGATCCTGTCCTTTCAGGGCTTCTTTTCATTTCTCTCTTCCTCATTACTGAGAGGACGTCTGTCTTCGTATCTTGTAAAGATTATATTCTTGTTACCTGGCTCATCGTTTTGCTTTTGTAACCCATTCCTTTTTTCTGTGATACTAGGTATTCTTGTACAGACCACCAATCACTCCTAAGTTATCCCAGCCAGTATTTTCTGAGCACCTGCTCTATGTGTATGCAGCACTGTGCCAGCTGTCGATAGACACTGCTAGTGCATGACTGAAAGAGGCTCATGTGTATCTGGCTTTAAAACTTGTAGGGGAGGTGGTCTGACTGTTCAGCATATGTGTGCTTGAATTATTTGAGGCTTCCTTTGAAAAGTATGTTTTGATTTTTGTTATTTTCAAGATCTAAGAGTAATACTGTACGTTATCTTCATTTTGCCAAGCCCAATCATGGGGGTAATAGGTATTCTTGATAAGTATTCATTGTTGAATACATTTATGTTTCCATTTTAATTGTAATTTCAATATTTTGAAAATTAGGTGACAATATGTTGACTGCTGTTTCTGTGGCCAGAGACTGTGGAATGATACTACCTCAGGATAAAGTTATTATTGCTGAAGCTTTACCTCCGAAGGATGGGAAAGTTGCCAAGATAAACTGGCATTACGCAGACACCCTAACACAGTGCAGTAATTCATCAGCAATTGACTCAGAGGTAATGTCAAGAAGAATTTTCCCTTTTGAAGCTTGCTTGTTTGAATTTAGTCTGAAAAAATAAAAGGTGGTGCATTAAAACACAACACAACAGAAAATAAATGAAAACAGTTGCCTGGGTCACCTCCTCATAGAGTGATTCATTAGGACTAGGTTAAGACCCAGCTACCTCAAATTGTGATATTTAGCCCAAGTTTGAGAAGCATCATTTTAAAGTATGAGAATTCCAGATATTTAACCTATTTTAAACTTTTTAAAAAGATTTATTTATTTGAGAGAGGATAGAGAGTGTGTGAGAATGGGGGGGGGGATGCAGAGGGAGAGAATCCGCAAGCAGACTCCCTGCCGAGCTAGGAACCTGACATAGGGCTTGTTCCCACGACCCCATGAGATCATGACCTGAGCTGAAACCAAGAGTGGCCCCTTAACAGACTGAGCCGCCCAGGCACCTCTGTCCTATTTTAAAAGTAATGATAAATGATGCCAGTGGTCCATAATATTTAGTCCATGCATTATTTCAAACCGAAGCTGATATTTAGCCTTTGTTGTTTAGTTTTTTTAAATAACCTCTATAGGTAGATTACCTTAAAACTGAATTTCCTTTTACTTTTAATAAATGTTAAACTTTCATTGTTTTATGTAAAATATCAAATAAAAGAATTTAGTTTTAGATCAGATATGTGTATTTTTTAGTTAAGATTTTATTTATTTATTTATTTGACAGAGAGGGAGTACAAGCAGGGGGAGGAGCAGGCAGAGGCAGAGAAATAAGCAGGCTCCCCTGCTGAGCAGGGAACCTGATTCGGGGCTTGATCTCAGGACCCTAGGATTATGACCTGATCTGAAGGCATACGCTTAACCAATTAGGCCACCCAGGTGCCCCTAGATCAAATGTGTTTAAAGTAGGATTGTATTACTTGGTCTGGCTGCCTGTATATTGTTTTAAATGTCTCATACACAGGCTATTCCAATTAAACTGGTCCATGATAGCTTAGAGGATCTTCAGGTGACTCGTTACCATTTTGCAATGAATGGAAAATCATTTTCAGTGATACTAGAACACTTTCAAGACCTTGCTCCTAAGGTTAGTGACTTGGGTTTATGTATGTATGTGTTCACATGAATATATTGTGAACAGTATTTTAAAGAAATTCATATTTTTTCCAGTTGATGTTACATGGCACTGTGTTTGCTCGTATGGCACCTGATCAAAAGACACAGTTAATAGAAGCATTGCAAAATGTAGAGTGAGTATTGTTTTTTTCCTCTATTTTTACGGATTTTAATTTCATTTTCAAAACCAGAAAAGTAACTAATATTTCATGTATATAGTATTGTCACCTATCAGGTGACAACTCTAAAGTGCCTTTTTAAAAGAGGTTCATGTGCTCATTTATTTAGCTAAAGTACAGTATCCACAATTCCTTTTCTAGGTAATATCTGTAAGATAGAGTTCATTTACTCAGCTAGAAGCGGCTTCATAGTTTCTGTAAATAATTATGTTTAAGCGTTAGCCTTAAAAGTAGGTTACCATAGACCGTACCGGCCCAAGACCTTTGCTCTAAAGATTAGGAAATTGAGATGCCAGATGATAAACGTGATTTGCCCAGTTTGTGACAGAAATGGGACAGTAACCCAGGTCATTTGACTTGCAAGTTGGTGCCGTTTGCAAAGCAACATGCCTGTGTTCCTTGCAATGAAAAGATTCATTAGTTCCATTGGAGAGGTCTCTGTTAGCTCTTCATCATAACATATTGGAGGAATCTTAAGTTAAATGTTGTTTGTTCTAAAAAAGTAATCAAAATCTTAATGTAATTTTTATTTTTCAGTTACTTCGTTGGGATGTGCGGTGATGGTGCAAATGATTGTGGTGTAAGTACGGTTTTTGTGATTTATAGTTCTTTCTTTAGCCTAAGTCACATTTACAAAACTTAACCTCTTTTCTTCTTCAAACCATTAGGCTTTGAAGAGGGCACATGGAGGCATTTCGTTATCGGAGCTCGAGGCTTCAGTGGCATCTCCCTTTACCTCCAAAACTCCTAGTATTTCCTGTGTGCCAAACCTTATCAGGTAGCACAAATTGAACATATATATTCCCATTATCTCTTTGTGGCATGCTCTATTAACATAGAAAAAAAATTATCACAGAAATTAATATCAATTCATTGTGGTGGTATGTTAGTGTTTTTGATCTCTAACTTCATTAGCAACAGGTTGCTACTCTTCATCTCTTTCAGGTTCTGCTTTAGTTTAGTTATTTTGGTAGAAAAATGCTTTGTCGTAGCTGTTGAATGTTGATGTTCATTTGTCAAGATATTACTGTGATTTGGAAGAGGAGTTCAGAATACTTTTATTCACATGCCAACATTTGTTTTCACAGGGAAGGCCGTGCTGCTTTAATGACTTCTTTCTGTGTGTTTAAATTTATGGCTTTGTACAGCATTATACAGTACTTCAGTGTTACTCTGCTATATTCCGTGAGTACTGACATTGCTTATAGAGATGGTGTTTCTGCTAAGGCATTTAAACTAAAAAATGGAATACATATGCATCCACTAATTATGGAACTTACATAACTAGCATCTATAAAGTTTCCTTTAGTTTATTATATTTTGAGTAGCAGATTGAAAATCTCATTAATCCGGAATAGTATTTTCTTTAAGGCTGATAACTGTGGCTAAAGCCTTGTGAATAAAAGATGATTGTAGTATTATTATTTTTTTTTTTGCCTTTAATGCAGATTGGGCATTTTTCTTAGAACTCTTCAACATGTCAAGCTGCGACATAGTTCACATTTGTAGTTAACTCTGCTATACATTTCCAGAAAAAGGCCAGAATAAGAAAGATGTTTCAGCAGTAGTTTGTAGGACTTTATGCATTTGGAGAAAAAGTGTACCAGTGATGTCTATAGGTACTTCCTCAGATTTTTAACTGAAGGGAACTCACTTTAGAATTTTCTCAAAACAAACAGTAGTGACATCCCAGGGAATTTTTGTGAACTTATCACTTTCTACTATTTGTAGAAAGGACCAGGAGGGACCTTAGATGGTTATTAGGAAGCTTTGAGATACTAATTTATTTCAATAAATGTGTTGAATATTGAGTGTTGAATATTGTAAGTAAAAGCTTATGTTTTCTTTTTGTTGAAAGCTTAAAAGATTTTTACTGAATGAATTTTTAGGAGGTGCCTTTTATATTAATAAATTGAATCTTTGCAAATATGTATTTCACGAATATCAAAGGCAAATGTATTTTAATTTTTAAGCAGGTCCAAAATTCACTTTAAAGTTGTCATTATTGGGGGGGGTGGAGTGGGGGAATAAAAATCAAAGAGGAAAAATCTAAAGCCAGGGGAAAATGGTATAAAAATAGTTTCTGAAAACTAATTATGTTTTAAAATTACTTCTGTAGATCTTAAGTAACCTAGGAGACTTCCAGTTTCTCTTCATTGATCTGGCAATCATTTTGGTAGTGGTATTTACAAGTAAGTAAATTGCTTCATTATTGATTTAAAAGCATATGAAATTCTGATGTAACTTATTAAACTTTGCTAAATTTATATCAGTAATTATAACACAGTGCATACTTCTTCAGATTCCCTGTAAATACATTTTTTTACTACTAATTGTTTTTATTTGCCCTAGTTGTTTTACTATTCTTTCTCCTTTTTCTCCCACTGAGCAGAGAGCCCAGTGCAGGGCTCCATCCCAGGACCCTGGGATCATGACCTGAGCTGAAGGCAGATGCCTAACCACCTGAGACACCCAGGCACCCCACTTTAGTCTTTATAAATCCAGAGTATTACATCAGCCTTTCTTGGGGGGCATCTTGGTGTTGACATTTATGAAAGAAGAGAAACCAATTATATGGATTTGTCTGATCCAATGTAGTCTCATTAGACTCAGGCTGTGAATTCTTGGCAGGAATATGGCAGAAATGATACCGTGTCCTAGGTAGAGCATATGAGGAGACAGAAGATACTGGTTTATTTTGGTCTTTGTGTTTATATCAAAATAAATAATGATGTAATGGGATATGACCCATTTAATCAAATAAAAATTCACAACTCCATGTTAGAAATAAGTACGTAGGGAGAGAAGAGAAAGCTCTTCCTTAGAGTAAAATGCAAACTAATAACTATAGAAGGAATGATGGACTTAAACCATGGAAAGACTCTGATCCAATTGACCTTTTAGGCGAGATACTTCTTTTCCGTGCATTAGAGGATGTTTACCAACGTCTCTGGTCTCTACCTGCTAGATGCCAGTAACACTTCCCTGGTTTTGACAACCAAAAATATCTCCAGATAGTGCCAGATGTTCTTTACAGGGCAAAATCATGTTGGTTGAGAACCAGTGAGTTAGACAGTTTTTAGGGGATACTAAAACTAGCGAGTCAAAGTTTAATGAAGAACAGGATTTTTACGTATCTTTTCACAAATTAATTACAAAGAGAAAAGCAGAAATGTTATAGTAGAGAGACGTGGTGGACATCACCTTAATAAGTGATCACAGCCTTTTTTGGTTACTGTTTATATAGCTTTCAACCTTTGTTAATGTCTTCTTTTTGTGCGTGTGTTAATGTCTTCATAAGAGGAAGAAAATATGTATTTTTACTGTAGCTTTTCAATTAAAGATTCAGAAATAAATTCTTAAACATATAGTTAACATGTAAACTTAGTTAACATATAATCATGGTAATGTCATAGTTTATATGTTTATGTTTTTAATATTCTTTTTACTTGTACTAGTATTTCTCTGAAATTCAGTAGGCTAATGTAAAAGTACTTATGAAGTACTTTTGAAAAAGCCTAAATTGTTTACATTTACAGATGACTTACATATGTATGATGTCTGGGTTGGGTTTTAGACATTTTTCATATTAAAGATTTTTTAGACAAAAATGAATTTATGTTCTTAAATGAATCTGATTATGTATTTTATAGCAACTAATTTAGATAAAAACTCCTCTTTTTCTTCTCAATATAGTGAGTTTAAATCCTGCCTGGAAGGAACTCGTGGCACAAAGACCACCTTCAGGTCTTATATCTGGGGCCCTTCTCTTCTCCGTTTTGTCTCAGATCATCATCTGCATTGGATTTCAATCTTTGGGGTTTTTTTGGGTTAAGCAACAACCTTGGTATGAAGTATGGCAGCCACAGTCAGAGTAAGTTGGTCAACCCATTTAAAAACTCTGTATGAAATGTGTGTAACATATATGCATAGTAAAAATAAGTTTTAGAATTTATATAAAGGTTTTCAGGCAGCTTGATTAAACAATTAAATTATTTGGTCTATATTTGACTTTATATCATGCTAACTCCTTTTATTTTTAGAAAGATGTCCGGCAAAGTCCTCATAGTCATTATCAAGATGGGGATATCAGACCAGTTTCTTACTGAGCCTTGCTTTCTTTATCTGTAAAATGAGAAAGTTGAAATTAATCAATATTCTCTTCTCTAAACCCAGAATGTTTGTGTATCTAACTTTTCTACCCCAAATTTAGGAAATGACATTTTAAAACCTAAAAGAACTTGTAAAAGAGCACCAAATGCTTCTCTTATTTATGGGTAGAGTGCTCTATCAGTCACAAATTATGATAACATTAGTTTAATTAATTAAACATGTAAGCTTGGGTGCCTGGGTGGCTCAGTTCGTTAAGCATCTGACTCTTGATTTCGGTCTTAGGTCTTGATATCAGGGTTGCAAGTTCAAGCCCCACAGTGGGCTCTGCATTGCGTGTGGAGCCTACTTAAATTAAAAAACAAAAACAACAAAAAAACCCACAACATGTAAGCTTTTCCCTGAGGTAATTTTGTAGAATTATATTTTTAGATGCAAACATTAATTTATAGTTTGCTTGATGAAGGGAGCAAAAGTTCTCTTTAAAAGTTTCAGGAAACTGAGAAATTTAACATTAATGTTTGCCTGTATGTACATACAAACACTGCACATGCAAAGGAATAGATGGAATTGTTCTGGAGAATCTTTCCAGAATTCATTTGTAGCAGATTAACATTTTGTTGTTACTTGCCTGTGCTTATGTAATTAATGTTTTAGGTAATGGCTGTGGTACATGTTTTACAGCCCTGCCCACTAGGCAGTAGAGCTGAGTGAGCACCATAGCAGAGAATACTGAGGGTCATCTCAGTGCTAAGTGCTTTGCTAGGCATTTACATGAGTCATCTTACTCATTCCCCAGAGAAACCCTGTGATGGTGCAGGTGGTATCCACCTTTACATGCCAGGAAATGGGGGCTTAAAAATGTAATAATTCCTCAGTTAAGCTAAGAAGTGGTAGGGCTCAGGTCAAACCTAAGGTCTGTGAACCTTTACTATGTTAAAATTACTCTCAAAATTTAGTTAGTTTTCTTTATTTTAATTTCAGCATAGTTAGCATACAGTGTGATATTAGTATCATCCCCAAGTTTAAAAAGTAAGAGGGGCTTGTTAAATATGATTGGAATTAACTGATTGGAATATGACTAAGGAGAAGAGACCCTTAACACTCTTATTTCCTGTTCTATATATTTTACCTTGATAGTGTTGGATCTTTTCCTATGAAAACCTTATTTCTGTTAATGAAAGTGATTCAAAACAGTCAATGTAAAGTTGGTTTCTTTTGGGAAATGAGTATTGTATTTACTAATGTAAAAATGTTTTGTGTTCTAGTGCTTGTAATACAACGAGAAGCCTATATTGGAATTCTTCACATTTGTACAATGAAACCAATGTTGATACACATAATATACAAAATTATGAAAATACCACAGTATTTTTTATCTCCAGTTTTCAGTACCTCATAGTGGCAATTGCCTTTTCAAAAGGAAAACCCTTCAGGCAGCCTTGCTACAAGAATTGTAAGTTTGGCCTTTGTGATTTTTATCCTCCTCCCTTTCTTTAAAAATAATACAAGAAGAGTAGACTTAAACTGTTCTTTCAAAGTGAAATAGGTCTTCACAAATGGAATGAACCTAGTGATTTAGATGTTTACTGTCTTGTTTTGTTCTCATGGTAGCTGCCACTCTAAAGTTGAAAATTAAAGCCACCAGTTCTAAACATTCCTGGTTTTCACATCCTATTGCTTCTGGCTCCAGCTTTTATTTTTACAGCCCATTGAAGACACAGTTAGAATTAGAAACAGGAACAGAGGTTCTTCAGTTGGAGCAGTGGGTATTATACTTTGCTTCTGGGTGGTCTGCACAGTGCCAGCTGTCTTTTTCATCATTTTTGACACTGGTACAGACATTATTCACCGGGAATTCTTCATTTGTGTTACCTTTGCATCCACTGCTGAAAGGCTCAGTAGAATGAAGTCTTGTGCCTATGTCGACTCATCTAACTTTGGCAGTAGGAGATAACATCTCAATTGATCAAAATTAGGGTTTACAGGAAAAAAATCAGTTACTGTATATAATGTGCTAATTTTTTAAAAAATTTAGAATATACTAATTAGTATGTGGGACAACTTAATTTTTTTCATAAAGAACTTTAGATTTTTGCAATATCTTAGAATGAATAGTCGTCATTCTTTTGCTGTAGTTAGAAAGAAATGCTGGTGTTCTGGTTGTCAGACTGTCAGGTCACATAGGCCTAAGTAACATCTGCTAGCATCTCTGTCTCATGAGAGTTTACAAAGCATTTTCACATGTATTTTATTATTCTTCTACACTATGTAGTTTGTAGGTCACATTTTATTACTTTCTATTTTGGACAGGTAAGACTGTTCAGGTATCAATAATATTGAAATCTGTTTTTACTTTTTTCTTTTTTTAAAAAAAACTGATGCTGGGTACCTGAGTGGTGCAGTTGGTTGAGCCTCCGACTAACTCTTGGTTTCAGCTTGGATCGTGATTTCAGGGTCATGGGATTGAGCTCCACATCAGTTTCTGTGGAGTGTGGAGTCTGCTTAGGATTCTCTCTTCCTCTCTCCTTCTGCCCACCCCCCCTCCAAATAAATAGATCTTGAAAAAAAGGAACAAAACAAAAACCCTGATATTATCTAACAAGCAGAAACTGTATTACTGAGAGCCATACTGGAAGCATGCTTTGGGACAAAAAGCCTTCCATAGAAGGTCAATCACTTCTTCTTCTTCTTCTTCTTCTTCTTCTTTTTTTTTTTTTTAAGATTTTATTTATTTATTCGACACAGAGAGATCAGATCACAAGTAGTCAGAGAGGCAGGCTGAGAGAGAGGAGGAAGCAGGCTCCTTGCCGAGCAGGGAGCCTGATGGCGGGCCTCGATCCCAGGACCCTGAGATCATGACCTAAGCCAAAGGCAGAGGCTTTAACCCACTGAGCCACCCAGGCGCCCTCAATCACTTCTTCTAAGAGTACTTCATAACTAAAGTTAGCTTTAGTTAAAGTGAACTTAATGTTAACATACATGTTTTGTTTCTAGTTCCATATTTTTGTATTTCAGGGAAATACTTAGCATACCCAAGTGTAGCTAAAACATCTGTCAGAGAATAATGCTTTCTTTATATAAGAAAACTGGTGTTCAGACTGTTGATAAGACAGCCATGTCAGTGAAGTTAATTTTAGAGATCGAAGTAAATCCACCGTATCCTTGCTTCTCCAGTTAAAAAAGAGATTAGTAATTGCCTATTTTTAAAATGTATCCTTTGTATCATTTGGAAAACTTGAAAAAAAAAAAGACTTTGTATTCTCATTTAATTATATATTAAGATATTTTGTATTTTCATTTAATTTCAAGTTGACTTGAATAATCAACTCAGTTGTTGATGACAGGACAGTTTTTTTAAAACATAGTATTAAAAATTATGTTTAGCAAAAATACAGCCACAAAACTTTTGTCCTGAATATAAGCAGCTTGTGTGTGTTTGTTGGTGGATAAACAAAAGTGCATGGATGCTGTCTTAAAACATGCCTCCTAAAAAATATAATAGGGACATTGAAGACAGCATAAATGTATTTTGCTAATTTTCACATCTTGTCTCTATCTCTCATTGGAGCCCCTTAATCTTGGAGTTACTGATGAATAAAGAAAGAAAGGTAGAAAAAAAAGTGACAAATAAAGTCTAACTGTATAAAGTAATGTGTAAAGTATAAATAAAGCTGGGAATGAATGGGGAAAGGTTAAGGCTTTACTAGAGCTGACATTAGCTTTTCATTTTCTCCTTTAGAATTGACAGCAGTTCTTTGTTAGGACTTTCTGGTTGCTGTTCTTTGTATCTAAACAGTGACATGTATTAAACCTTTCTTGAGATTATTTTTTTTTTAAAATTAATCTCAATCTCAGGCATTTCAGGCATTCTTGTCAGAAAGATTTTGTTCTTTTCTACTGGTTGGATTCTGAATCATACTGAATTTCAGTGGCCCATTTTCAGCTTTAGCTTAGCCCAGTTCTATTTTCTCCTCTGACCATGCTGTCATTTCAAGGACCATGATGATATGGACTTAATTCTTACACTGTCATTTAACTAGATATGATATCTTGGGATTTGGCTTTGGTTTTTGCTACAGTTTCTTACTTGCCTCCTGTAACTTCCTGCTTGTGACATCCAAGTCCTTTCTCAGTCTGTGAAGATACCACTATTGAACTGCCAGTGTCTTCTCTTCTTCAGGGTCTCTGCATTTTTTTTCCTGTTCTTCTACTGTGCCTGAATTGGTTGGAGCAGATACCTAGAGGCCCTACAGGATAAGGTGGCCTTTCAAAGACTTGAAACTTGTGATTATAGGTCAGAATACCCCAGTTCATATTTCTGAGGAAGGAACAGTAGGAGGAGTGTATGTCAAAATCATGAACGAGTTTTGTAGGTTTATTTATTATTCTGTGTAAGATTTTATTTTTGAGATACAAGGGAAATATAAAGGAAATCTTTTATGGTGCCTGATTTTGATGCCATATTCCATCAAAACCATCTGGTATCATTAACAAATCTGTGATGCTGTACGTTGGGACATATTTAATAATAATAATTTGAATTTACAAATGCTTTGCATTTTAAGGACCAAGTCTGCTCTTTCCTATGGTATCCTCCTCATATCCCCATCTTATTAGTTAAAATACCTTGACTCCTAAGGACTCGTTCATGTTCACATGCTTTGTGGTAGAATCTGAATTTTTAACTTACGAAACATTCTCTGCTGATCTCCAATCACAGCCAACACAGAATTTGTTTTGATTGCTGTCTTCTGGTGAAGAGTTATTACTTGTACTTCAGTAGCAGTGCCGGGACAGTCTAGGAGCAGAGAACACAATCTACTAGAGAATGGATACTTGATTTTCCCATTCTTGGTTTCTCTGTTGATCTTTTCATTTCAGTGGTTATATACATCTGCCAGCCATGCATTGTCACTGTCAGATTCCTTTCAGTAGTGCCTCTTTTTCTCCCCTGGCTAAACAAAGGAGAGGTTTAATTACTTATTTTCTGCTTCACATGGAAATCTTGGCAGGTTTTTGGAGGTGTGATCAAAGGGAGTGGCTCAAGGAGAAAGACAGGAAAATTTGAGAAACACTGTTGAGGTGGATGTAAGAAGTTTGTGAGCCTGAGGAAAAGAATGTTTTCTGGCAACATGTCAGGAACTAGATTGCAAATCTATTTTGCTTATAGCTGTAAAAATGCAGTAAGATTTGGGAAATACTCAATATGGGCTATTACTATTTTGAAATAACTTTTTCTGTCTCCATGTCTCTCTATTTGTATTCTCTAGCATTTGTATTTCGACCATATCTTCTTGTCCTTTTTCTGATTTTGGTTTTTGTGTGTTTTTGTACTTCCAACTAGCTCCTTCTAAACACTTTTTAACTGACCATAGTAACTATTTGAATTAACTTACATATTGCTTTGGTTGCTACATTTGTTGAACAGAATATTATATTTCCTGTTTACAGTTTAGGGGTGTTTTAAAAAAATAAAAATCGAAGAAAAAAGTTTTTACAAATCTAACATGGGTTCCAAATTCTTCATCCTGTTGGTCAGTGACTCATAATAAAAGTTTCCCCCCTTTGGCATGAATGTTTATATGACTTCCAGCCTAAGTTGTTAGAACAATAAATATGTATGTTAATATATATAGAACAATAAATATATAATATAATGTTATTTCTGCGAAATAGTAAATATTGGCCTATGATTTTGAACTAATGTACTAACAGTGTTTATAAATGACCCATACATTTAAAAATAGTATGAGATCCTTCTTTTACAGTCCATAAAATAGCATATTAACTTCTTTACACAGTCTGAAGGCTTTATGATAAAATTTTGGTTTTTCATGGTTTTATTAAATTTTAGTAACATTTAAGTTTCGAGATGACCTCAAATAAGAACTTGTAAATAAATATCCAAGCCAAAGAAAAAAGGGGAAAATGTTGGGAGTATCAATATATTGGGGACATTTCTGATCGTTAAGGCTCATTATATAAGAGTGTGCTTATGTGTACAAATGCATGCATGTATGTACATAGTTAACAAATGGCCATGAGCAGGGAGCTTTATTTTTGAGTTAGGAGAGTAATGCAAAGTATTGCTAGATTGAACTTATCATTCCCAGCTACTGCAGCAAGCAGGTTAGCCCATGTTTAAAATAGTAAATCAACTCAGTTTCTGGGTTTTAGCCAACATTTTCCGTGGAAATATTTTTACAGAGGAAGTCATTAAGAAAGTGGGAGTCATTTAACAGAAATATAGTCAAAATTAGAATGCCTCTATTTAGGATTATACCTCACCTAATACTCGGAATAAATGTTGTTCAGTACTTTTATAGTCAACAGTAATTAGTGCATACATGTTTTAAATGATAATCTCATTTTGTTCTACGTAGTCTAGTCTCCTATCTTTGAATTATATATGGGCTTGATTATCTCATAAAGTAGCTGTCTATGGGAAAAATAGAAATAAATGTCCATAAAGGTCTGTCTCTTATTTTTATAAATGCTGATTATTTCTTTATCACATAAGTGAAATCTTTGGGCCTAAATAATGTACTGTACTGTACTCTAGGAAATAACATAAAACATAGACTTTATATACTTCACCAACCTAAGTAGATATTTCCAAAACCAAATTTAAGATTGCCAGTATGCCAGTTGTATTATATGCATTTTTATTTAAAGGAACTTCTAATTTAATTGTTATACTTTCTTTTTCAGATTTTTTTGTTGTGTCTGTGATTATTTTGTATGTTTTCATATTACTCATCATGTTGCATCCAGTTGCCTCTATTGACCAGGTTCTTCAGGTAAGGGTTCAGCACATCAATTACTACTGGTTGTCTGAGGGTAATAATAAGTAGGATAGCAGTAGTAAGACAGTAATAGAAAATGACACGTTAATATTACGTGATACTTACACAGCCAAATGGTACTTCTGGAGGTTTGCTAGGGCTTATGATCTACCCCCTCCTTTGGTCTTATATTACTAGGGACCAAGGTCTTTTTCCCCAGAATCTCTTCTTTCTGAATTTTCTGAATTTTCTAAGATGCAGTTTTATTAACCCACACATATTCTAAAAAGAATAAAGAATATAATTGAAACAGCAGCTTTTATTGAGTTTGGCTGATATTTTTAAGTTTCTTTCCTGTTTCTTCCGTCTTTGCTTCTGGTTCCCTTTCCTTGTCTACAAACAAATGTTCCTTGGTCTTTAAAAATAAAAAACTTGGACGCTGTTACTTGATCTGTTCTTTCTCAACGTTCTTCTTGAATAGTCTGTACCTACCGCCTCTTCTTCACTGTCCACTGAGTTCATCTTTTCATTAAAAACTTCATGAATGATGAAATACTTGTTTTGTATAGAAAAATATGCACACATATTTAAGTTGTTAAACATAATAGTAAAAAAATAACATCCACGAGTTCATTATCCAACCTAAAAAAGGTAACATTACCAACACCAGTAAGGCACCATACCTTTCTCCAAACACCCCGAGGGAACCACTATTCTCATTTTTTACCTCATTGTCTTGCTTTTCGTTATACCCTTACCATACTGTATGAAGCCATAGAGATAGTTTTGCTTGCTTTTGACCTGTATGACAATGGTGTCTTACTGTTTGTTTTTTTTCTGTGACTTGCTTTTTCCCATTGGCATTATTTTTAAGGTGTGTCCATGTTGATACATGCATTTCATTTTCACTACTATATAGTATTCCATTACAGGAGTATACTTCCATTCATTTCTCCATCTCTCTTGGAAAATAATTAGATTGTTTGTAGTCATTTCCTTTGTTCAGGGTTGGTTTGTCTCAGGTACAAGCACTGTGTTACTGAACTTTGAAGAGGTTGACAGTTTATAGTCTTTTTTTTTTTTTAAGATTTTATTTATTTATTTGACAGAGAGAGAGAGAGATCACAAGTAGGCAGAGAGGCAGGCAGAGAGAGAGGAGGAAGCAGGCTCCCTGCCGAGCAGAGAGCCCGATGTGGGCCTCGATCCCAGGACCCTGAGATCATGACCTGAGCCGAAGGCAGAGGCTTTAAACCGCTGAGCCACCCAGGCGCCCGACAGTTTATAGTCTTAACCAGCGGTGTGTCTGAGTTTATCTGTTTCCCCATGTGCTTCATTGAATTAGATAAGCACTTTAAGCAAAAGAAGAAAACAAAATAAAACCCACTTTTGTTTCTCTCCTGCCATATGTGTCTTCTGCTTCACAGCCAAATTATTTCTTGAAAGAGTGCAGCAATTTGACTCACCTTTCACACACTCATCAAATAGTTTGGCTTCTATCCCTGCCAGTCTAATGAAATTTTCCTGGTCAAGGCCATTAACAGCTTTCTTTTTAAATCCAGTAGATTTGTCCTTTTAGTTTTTTTCCAGCCTTACTTGACAACTCAGCCGTATTTGACAAGTTAGCCAGGCAGTCATTCTTGAGACTCCCGCTACAATTTTGTGATGCTGTACTCACTTCTGATTTTTTTCTACCTCTATGACTCCTTGTTGTTATCCTCCATGGTGGTTCCAGACTCTCTTCCTATTCCTTAACTGTTAGTGTTCCACACATTTCTGTTCTTTTCCCTCGTGTTACTCTGTATATTTGGATGAGCTCATCTGTAGTGTTGGCTTCACCCACAGTATCTTCTGTGTTGGACTAGCTTTCACAGCTGAGCTTTAAAACTGAGTATGCACTGACATACTGAATATTATATGCATGGTTCACCTATCAGTTCTCTCATTTAGCATCTTGATAACTAAGCTTATCATCATGTTCTCCCTCAACCCTGCTCTTGTCTTTTTTTGGTACCACCATTTATCCAAGTCAGAAGTGTGTATATGTGTCTTTTTCTTTGCATAGTCAGTCAGTTGCTAGATTCTCTATTTTCTTACTGTCAGTCCATTTTAGCTTTGCTCCATCCTATTTACCACCTAAAGGGAAGCTCTTGTTTCCTCCACTCACAATACTTCTAACACCAAATGTGTGCCCCACACCAACCGATTCTCCAACTCTGGACGCCAACTGGGTATCTTACAATTCGGTTCTGATACCAACTACCTGGAATTAGTACAGACCCTACAAGTTAAGGGCTCTGTCCCGCAAGAGTGCTCCCCAACTTCAGATGCCAGTTGCAAGTCCCAGATCATCCATCCCCTGTACTTCTGACTAATTAGCTTTAAATCAGGGTTCCCAGAACTCCCTTCTCTCAGGTTTGATAATTTGCTATGAAACTCAGGTTAATGCTCATGTTTATTGGTTTATAATAAAGGTACAGATGTACAATTAGATGAAGAGGCAGATAGGCCAAGGTCTGGAAGGGTCTTGAGCATAAGAGCTTCTGTCTCTGCAGAGTTGGGTTGTACTGTCCTCCCAGCACATGGATGTGTTGACCAAAGCAGAAGCTCTCTAAACCCTGAAGTTTAGGGATTTTTTTTAATGGAGGCTTCATCATGTAATGGTCAATTATTAACTCAGTCTCCAGGCCCTCTTCCTTCTGAGGAAGATGGGAGAGTGGGGCTGAAAGTTCCAAGCTTCTAATCATGACTTAGTCTTTCTGGTGACCAGGCCCCATCCTGAAGCTATGCAGGAGCCCACCAAGAGTAGCCTCATTAGAATAAAAAACACGATCCCCAGGAAATTACGGGGGATTTAGAAGCTCTGGGTAAGACGTTCCTATTGCCACAAGACCAAATAAATATTTATTATTTTGTGCCCCCATCACTAGTTTTGACTTCCATCATCTCTTATCTTGATCACATAGCAGTCTCTACCCCTGAAATCTTTCTTGCTAGAGTCATAAGTGTTGTTCTAAAACATATTAGATCATATCACTTCTCCACACCTAGCACAGTATTTTAGGTACTCCGTAAATATTTGTTGACTAAAAGGTGAATGCATGAATGAAATTTTTTCTTTTATTTTTTAGATTTTAGAAATAAACCAGATTTTAAAGTGAAAAAGTAGACTGTATTTGTTAAATTGATTTGTATAGTTCTTTTATGAATTTGTCTTTGTAACGGTATGTAGAGTTGAATGATACTTCATTATTCAATCAGTATCTGCTTCATTGTTTATAGACAGGATTTTAGTTTAAAAATAGGAAATTGGTAGAAATTCATGAACTAGGAGAAAGCACGGGCTGAAAAGTCTGAGTAAATAGGACTTGACTTTAAGCTCAGTCACTTTAGCCTATTCTTTTAACCCTGAGTTACACTTTTTGACTTGAAAAGTGGATATATACCTTATGGCATTGTTAAGGACTGAGTAGATAATGTATGTGAAGGTGGTTGGTATGTAATAGGAACTCAGTAAATTTTGAAATTATGATACGATGCTCTAATGTGAACTGCATACTACAATTTTAACTTAAAAATTTTTGTCTTACAGATAGTGTGTGTACCATATCAGTGGCGTATAACTATGCTCATGATTGTTCTTGTCAATGCCCTTGTATCTATCATGGTGGAGGTAAGCATTTCAGATAATCAGATGGCTACGTTGCTGCTTTGGGATTCTTGGTGATTTATTAGTCCTGGGGGAAGAGGACAGGTAACATTATGGAAGCCCACAAAGGGTTTCAGTCTCATTTTAGTTAAATTGATTTAACTCTCTTGTGACCTTTTCCATGAACTGATAATTGTTATGTTAAGTGATAGGATGTAGCTGCACTCATACAGATAGAAAATAAGCAGTGAGATAGCAAAAATTAGTGATTTATAGGAAGGGGAGAAGATTGGTGCTCAGGTGGCTCCTAAACTAGTAAACCAGTGATATGAAATCAGAATGGGTATGTACCACCAGAGACCTGTGATATACAATAAAATCTCCCATTTAAGGAAAGAAAAGAAGGAAGCAGCTTTCTCCATGAAATGTAGTAAATTTTAATAACAGTTTATTGAAAGTATAAAATAATGACCCCCGTGAACTTACTGGCACTGGTTACTGGAAATTCCTCCTTGGTATTTACTTCTGAGTTTCCTCTGGAGGTCTTAAGTCCTCTTTGATCCATTGTATATTATATAGTTATTTTCCTATTAGGATTGCTTTTAAGTTGACTTCTATAAAAGGAGCGAGTAAGTTCTCATTTGGTGCTCATTAATGAAATTTTGTCTGTTCTCAGAACTATTATGATTCACTCCTCCAGTAGCAATATATGAAATAGAAGGAGATACGGTTGTGACTTTTAAGTGAAGGGTGTCTTCATAGGGCAAACTTTTTAATTAAAATTAGATAATTTGTTGGAAAATGTGAAAATTATGCTTAATTTGTTACCTTTCTAAAAGATGACTTGGTATTTAAATTTGAGCCATAGTGGGCAGCGTGGATATTATGCTACTGATCTTTTTAAGTTGCCCAGTGGAAAGTATTTTTGCTATTTTATAGACACTAGAAAGCACATCCAAGATATTATATTTTAAAAGCTTTCCTTTTTCTATAGTATAAGTTCCATCAATTCACGCAAATGTTATTTAAAATAAAATTTAAAGAAAAACAGTCTTTAGAGAATCCACTCATAATTTCTTAATTTATTATTCTTGCTCATTTTCAAAAGAATTATTTGTGTTGGACTCTGATGAAGTCATACTCATTTATAGATATAGAATTAATATTATGTTAATTCTTTGAAAATAATTCATTGTTAAGAAAAAAGACTCCGATTATAAGCATTATTTTAATGTGGGAAAGACCCAAGGATTCAAATAAAAGCCATATTTTGTGGAAATTTTAGAGGTCCCATTTTATCAAGAATTTTATGGTGATTTATATTTGTTACAAGAGTTCTCTTGTAAAAAAGAAAAAAGTTGTTACACTTTATCCTTTTCAAATATTAACTGAAATTGTCTATATGAAAACCAAGTCATGTTTTTCACTAATGATGCAACATTGTATGAGCCTTTTAAAATGTGCACATTAATAAAGGATGACTTAGTCATTTTTAATTCTTAACTCACTGGAATATCTCTCAGAACTTCTTCCTTGACATGGTCCTTTGGAAAGTTGTGTTCAATCGAGACAAACAAGGAGAATATCGCTTCACCACCACACAGCCACCACAGGTTGGAAATCAGCACTTACTCTCAATTCTTCACGTGTATTTAGGCTCTTTTAGTTGTGTGCCCTGCCTTCTGTAGGGTGGTGTTCTGTTGTGTGTTGCCTCAACCTTTTCCCTTGTTCCTGGCATTTCATTCCCTGTAAGGAGTCCTAGAAAATTCTTGGCAAACATTTGTTACAGGCTTTTCAGGACTTCAGAAATTTCATAAGTCTCTTTTCCATTCCAATCCTTATCTTCGTTGTGTATAAAAGGTCTTGTTCTCAGTGGTGCAAGTTAAGTTTTCCATTTTTCTCTGGTTTCTGTGTTTACAGTTTTCGTGAGTCCCATTAGAACCTAAATGGGATTCATGTAAATGTAGTTATGAGATGGGAATTGTTCCATGAATCAGAGTTCAGAGCCCAGGAGCTTGAGGAATTATTTTTGATCTCTTGTCAGCAATTACTGTGCCTTAATTTTGGGTGGATTTTTAGCTTTTCCAAACATAGGGTCTCTCTTTAGAAAAATTTTCAGAGACCATGCATATCTTCATATAAATCATGGCTTAGGACTTTAGATTTTCTGGATCCATTCAGTAATGTGTTATTTGAAAGATACGCAAGCTCCATAGTAAAAAGAGAAGAGAAACAGATGAATAAAACCCATTTCCTGGTGTTTGGATGTTGAAATGTCGTTACATACTATAAGGTACAGTCATATAGTGTATAACTAATATATGTTATAGGGTATGTGTAGAAGCGTATGTATGTATGTATGTAGTTATACAACAACATACAAGGTAACGTACAAGGTCGGTCTTACTTTTTTAAAGCAATACCATTGAATCAGCTCTGATCCAGCCTGTTTGGATATAGAGAACTTGATAGTACAGTGTCTCCCCACCTCCTTATCTGACCCATTGCTGTTTATTGGTAGGTGATGTGTTTCTACACATGTAAGTTCTAAATTTTCCTCTCATCCTGAGGCACAAGGAAAGCTTTCAGAGTTCAAGAGAGGATTCCCTGGCGTTTCTGAGTTGGGTCACTCACTCACTTTTAGCCTTCTTTTATCTACGTAGCAACTTCCTGAGCTTTATTTTGGTAATTCAGCAGGCTTGATGCCCAGAGTAATATCACAGATTGCTTTCTTTATAAGAGGTCCTGTGGAATGCTGTTTCCTTTCCTACTGCTTTCTGATGACGAATGAGAGTTCGGTAGTGATGGGATGAGTCTGGCTTCAGCTTCAGTGCCTTTTTCTCAAAGCAGTGTAGTGATATGGCCACAGCTGTATCAGGGGTTCATGTCCTTTAGCTAAATCCCCTCTGTCCAAGTTTTTTTCCTTTGGGTTACCTCACTACATGACCTCAAAGGGTAGATTCTGGCTCATATCATCAGTCCTCATATGAAATGTTTGTATTGGCAAAGTCCTAGGCCAAGGAAAACATTTACATTGAGTTTTCAGCAACTCCAAAGAGTTCTCTAACTGTTGATCTAAACAGGAGATGCAAGGGCACCTGGCTGGCTCAATCAGTATAGCGTGTGATACTTGATCTTAGGATTATGAGTTTGAGCCCAGTGTTAGGTGTAGAGATTACTTAAAAAAAAAAAAAAAAAAAACTTTAAACAGGAAATGCAGGTTCTGAGGAGGCATTATGCCCCTCTTTAGTTAAAAGTGGGTTTATCATAAGCCTCCTTTAAAATACTTGAATTGGAAATTTCTCCTCACTTTTCAACCAAAATTAAATGGGAGAAAATTCTATCATTTGCTAAATCCTTGTTTTCTAGAAATTTGTTAGTATCTGTCCTCATTTTTTTTTAAAGATTTNCATTTGACACAGAGAGAGAGATTACAAGTAGGCAGAGAGGCAGGCAGAGAGAGAGGAGAGAGGAGGAAGCAGGCTCCCTGCTGAGCAGAGAGCCCGATGTGGGCCTCGATCCCAGGACCCTGGGATCATGACCTGAGCCGAAGGCAGCGGCTTTAACCCACTGAGCCACCCAGGCGCCCTATCTGTCCTCATTTTTAAGAGTTTGTGTCTCTCATGTGAAGTCCTACCTCTGAAGTGTTCAGAGGAGAGAGTGAAGGTAGAGAGTGGTCTAGCATAGGCAGCTCCAACATTCCATGTTTGCCACTTTGTTCTGAGAATCACAGAGTAGACAAGAATTTTAATTTTCAGTTTCTGTAGTCATGATTAGGAAAGCATTTTTTAAAATTATTGACTTTAGAAAAGAGTTCTGTAGCAGCACTTGCCTTCGGCTCAGGTCATGATGCTGGGGTCCGGGGATCAGGCCCCATGTAGGCTCCCTGCTCAGTGGGGAGTGTGCTTCTCCCTCTCCCTCTGTCATTCCTCCTGCTTGTGTGCTCTCTCTGTCGAATGAATAAATAAAATCTTTAAAAAAAAAAGTTTTAGTAATGTTTTAGCACAGAATGATATACTTTCATCTCCTGACACGTCTATGTGTAATGTGGTTTCAGTGTTCATATTTGTGACCCTTTAAGTCAGCTAGTCATATTACCATAAGGCTATGATTCTCAGTCAGAGACAGTTCTCTTTGCCCCTCCCACCCCGACATTTGGTGGTGTCTGAAGATCTATTTGGTTGTCACAATTGGAGGGAAGAGGGGTTGCTACTGGCATGTAGTGTAGGTGGCAGCCAGGGATGTTGCTAAATAAACATCCTAGAGTAGTAAGCAGGACAAACCCCTCACCACAAAGATTTTTTTTTTTTTTTAATTTTTTTTTAAGCAAGAGAGTGTACGTGAGCGGGACGTGGGGAGGGGCAGAGGGAGAGAGAGAATCCCGGGCAGACTCCATGCTCAGTGTGAGCCTGACATGGGACTCAAATCCCATGATTCCTGAGATCATGACCTGAGCTGAAATCAAGAGCTGGATGCTTAACCATGCTGAGCCATCCAGCAGCCTCACCACCAAGAATTTTTAGTTCAGGATGTTATAGTACCAAGGTTGAAGGTGAAAAAGAAAGTAGAAGTGAGAGTAACCTGCTACATGAAGGACTTCTGTGGCTACTGTAATTCTTCTCTGCCACAAACTCTCATTCCACGTCTGCCTGCTCTGTGCTCTTTTCTACCAAGAATCCCAGGAGATCTTCTCAGACTGCAACTCCCAACCATCTATATTAATTCTGGGGAAAGAAATTTCTTTTTTTTCCCTTCCTTTCCATGTAGACCCAAGGGCCATTGAGTTGGGTTGAAAGTTTCAAAGCTAGAGGCCCTGGATTAGGCACCAGGTCTTGAACAGTTGGGTTGGGAAGTCAAGAGCCTTATCTGAAAATCTCTAGTAACTTTTTCTAAAATATCAGGTGATCTACAAGGCACACTGTACAACACCTCCAGCATCATCCCAAATCTTAAGGTATTTCTAACTTCCCTTCATACAGAAAGAAGCAACATTCAGTTGACTTGCCAAGTCATTATGCATCTAATGAATGACAGAGTTGGGAGTTGAAACCCAGGGTTTCAGATTTCAAGAAGAGTTTTCTCTAAAGCTTTACCCCTGTTTAGGAAGATTTGTGCTGCATATTTTCTCACTGAGAAGCGTTTGTTAGTATCCCATGTCTGGTAAACTGAGGCCACTCGGGTAGATGTGGACCTAGGATCATGTCATCATGTAGTTTGATTCTGCCTGAGGATTTGTGCCTGATTATGTTTTTCTTTTGCGGGGAAAAGCAAGTATTAACTGCAATCTTTATGCCACTTAGAATATTACTTGAGCTTATTTAGATAGAACGCTAATTCTTATTGTCTTTATTTTATATTCAGGATTGGTATGGAAGAAGACTATTATGAAAACCACAGTATCATTACATTTTCCCCATAAGCATGGCTTTACATTTTACGTGCTACCCATGAAACCATGTCCTTAAAGTAAACTTGCATTGGGATTCTAGAATAAACAGCTTGGAATGGTCTAAGAAGCAGGAGAATTTTAGCTGTAGATATTTTTGAAAGTTTTTTGTGGTCTCTCTGCTGGACTGTGGTAGCCTCTTTACCCATCTTTGAGAGGTACACTTGGCTATTTAACCATTCCTTTTGGGAGCAAATGAGAAGATCCAGTTGTTATAGTATTCTCCTGCTTCGGGGACTTACGCCGAGATGTTTGGGGAGACCTGAGTGCTCATTCTAGGCCCTGTGATGCTCCACCTCTTCACCTTCTTGCGGCACAGAGCTTGCCTTTCTCTTCTTGCTGTTATCATCGCTCCCTTGGTTCATTTCTCATTCTAGCATGCTTGTAGCACCTTTTCTTTTTCTTTACCAGTGAATTACATTGTATTTGAGGATGTATGTGGTATGTTTGTGTTTGTAAACTAACAAACCTGTGCTTGCCTATAGTGTATTTTATGTGTATGATATTTGGGGAAGGTGTGGTACAGAACAGAATGTTTCTAATTATAGTGGAAGGGGGATTCCCTAGTGTTCTTGTGACTTAATTTATTTTTTCTAAATTACAAGTGTACTTGTTTTTAATAAGGAAATGAGGATTTTTAAAAACATATGCACCTTAATGTTAAAAGATTTCTATTGTGATTTTGTTTGCAGTGAAATTAGTTTTAATTTTATTGCTTGCCTCACTTCCTATAAGTAGGAAACCGTGGACTTAGGCATGTGTGTTTCTTAAATTCGACAACACTGGCTGTGACTTGCCTTAATTCAGCCTGCTGTGCATTGTCACATTGCCCTTCAGTCTGGACAAACAAGATCTGTATGTTTCTGCTTTTTTTTTTAAAGTCAGCACTCACCATTAGCCTTTTCCTGTGGTCCTTTAACAGTACTACAAGCTGTAAAATAAAAAGTGACAGCTTTCAGATTGATTTAGGAACAGTGATCTTTTCCACAATTAACACTGAAGCATTTAAATACTTCAGGGAAAAAATGGATCCAAGTAGTGAGTCCCCTCTTAGGTTAAATATTAAGGTGTACTGTGTATGTGCCTACATGACATGTGTATGTGGACAGGAATTACAGTTGGCCCTTGAACAACACAGGTGTTAGAGGTGCTAACTGCTCCCCTCCCTTTGCAGCCCCAAATCTGTGTATAAATTGTGACTCCTCGAAAACTTAACTACTGGGGTGCCTGGGAAGCTCAGTTGGTTAAGCTGTTCAACTCTTGATTTCTGCTCAGGTCGCGATCTCAGGGTTGTGAGATTGAGCCCTGTGCTGGGCTCCCCTTGGTTGTGCACACTCCCCCGCACGCCGCCCCCCCCCCAGCTCGAGTAAATAAATCTTTTATAAACAAAACAAAACAGAACTTGTGATAGCCTGCTGTTGGCCTTACTGATAATGTAAGCAGTCAGTTAACACATATTTTGTATGTTGTGTGTATTATAGACTATATTCTTAAAGTAAGCTAGAGAATAGAAAATGTTACTAAGAAAATCATAAGGGTGGGGCGCCTGGGTGGCTCAGTCAGTTAAGAGTCTGCCTTCAGCTCAGGTCATGCTTCCAGGGTCCTGGGATCGAGTCCTGCACCACGCTCCCTGCTCAGCGGGGAGTCTGCTTCTCCCTCCCCCTCTCCCTTTGCCTGCTGCTCCACCTGCTTGTACTCCCTCTGTCAAATAAATAAAGTCTTTAAAAAAAGAAAAAAAGAATCATAATGAAGAGAAAATATATTTTCAGTACTGTACCGACTGTATTTATTTTAAAAATCTGCATAATTGGACTTGCACAGTTGAAACCTGTATTGTTCAAGGGTCAGTTGTGTTTGTTATTTGGATCACCTATTAATCTAGTTTCTTTTGTATCCTAATGCCAGATATTTCCTTGTAGACCTCTTTTAAGGGGATGATAACTCTTTAGCTATGACAGTAAAGAGACTAGCTAGATAAGTGATCTCCAGTGCCCCCCCCCCATCCTCATACAGCTTATTTTTGCCTGTGAATTCCTGGCACCAGTGCAGCTTACTGTGTTTTGTTGACAAAATAAACTAGAAGACCTTTAAAAGTTCTAAAGATTTTTAAAATTATTTTTGTTCTCTGCTGGCCAATTTGTCTTCCTCGATGATGAAACCGTTTTGGGTATCAACATTAGAACGCCTACCTCAGTTATGTTACATTTCGTCTTATGAGAGTACTTGAATTGAGAGAAGACCTAGTTGCAGCTTGAGTTACATGTTGATGGCACAACGAAACAACCTGGGATTTAAATTTTGCTTTGAAAGAGCAACAGCCAAAATAATTAGAAATTGACTGTTCTTCAGAGGTGAATGTAACTAAGGTCTTAATATAGTTATTTTAGTTTTATCTTATTTCAGTGTTTCTTTATCTCAAATTTCAATTAAATTCTGAGGGCCTGTTTTGAATTTACACTTTTGAATAATAACTAGGGACTGCTTTCTTGTTCTTCAAAGAGTATTTAAGATCACATTCATTAAAAACATCAGGATTGATCCAGAAGGATTTTTAATGCCAGCAGAGCTTTTTTTATAATGAAGTAATACTAAGAAATAGTACTTGATTTATACCTTTCTGTATATTTCTTTCCAGTAGTGGAACACCAGGGGAAACCATAATTATAAAATGAAAAAATTTTTATATTAATGAAAATGTATTTAAAGAAGTGATTGACAGTAGATACAATCTGAGTTCTAATTTTGGCCTAACAATATTTTCATCATGCTTTATTTTTTCAAAGATGACATTAATAGTAATAATATTTTTACACTGCTTTCTTCCAAAAATGGTCAGCTGGCTAAATTGCTAGGAGCAGTGGTATAATCTGGGATAGACTATGAGGGTTTCCATATTAAATATTAAAAACATTATCTTTCTGAATAGCTTAGAGTTATCTTTAACACATTTGATATTTTGTGTTACAGAGTCATAGAACACAGATCTGCAAGTTATTTTAAAAATGTATCTGTATATGGGCGCCTGGGTGGCTCAGTGGGTTAAAGCCGCTGCCTTCGGCTCAGGTCATGATCCCAGGGTCCTGGGATCGAGGCCCACATTGGGCTCTCTGCTCGGCAGGGAGCCTGCTTCCTCCTCTCTCTCTGCCTGCCTCTCTGCCTAGCTGTGATCTGATCTCTCTCTCTCTGTGTCAAATAAATAAATAAAATCTTTAAAAAAAAAAAAAATGTATCTGTATACAAGAGGATGGGTACATAAAACTAAATAAAATGAAATTGCATTGATAATTTTAAAAGTCTAATCTTAAAAATATGTTCCTAAGTAATTATAAGCTGACTTTTTTTTACTTGGATTTTTTTTTCATTTATTTGTTGTACTCAGAAGTCATTTCCTCTTACTTTTCTGTGTTGATGTATTATGCTTTAAAAAAAAAACTTGTTAAAAACAAGCAGACTGTAATCTACTAGTGTGTTTTTCTTCTCCCCTTATTTTCTTAGGAGTCAGTGGATCGGTGGGGAAAATGCTGCTTGTCCTGGGCCCTGGGCTGTAGAAAGAAGATACCAAAGGCAAAGTACATGTATCTGGCTCAGGAACTCTTGGTTGATCCAGAATGGCCACCAAAACCTCAAACAACAACAGAAGCTAAAGCTTTAGTTAAGGAGAATGGATCATGTCAAATCATCACCATTACATAGCAATGCATCGCTCTCAGTGGTATGCTAGTAGCAGGAGAATGTAATTTTAGGACATTCTGATCCTCTGTGTCAGAATGGCACCATTTCCATTTATGTCCCTAGTTCTAATATAGTAGCTGATATGAGAGATTTTTTTCTTTTTTTAATAAATGGAACAAAACAAAAAGATTGGCCCATCAGTTAAATTAATAATCAGTCTGTAAAGTCCTATATCTTCATTCAGTAACTATGTATTATATATATTTCCAGAATTTTTTTGTTACCCTCAGTGATACTCTTTTATTACAGGGTATAGAAGAAAGTTGGTATTTGGTAGATTTTTAAACATTAGCTTCTGAGACTTGGTTTATCCATTTAAATTTTCACAACCCCCTAAATAGAAAAAGTCCTCATTTACATACTGGCCCTAAATTTGTGATTGGTAAATAAAATGGGTGTTAATAAGCCTCCAGTGAAAATAGGTAGAAAGCCTGTTTCATTTGATTCCAAAATTTCTTCCAAAGAATTCTGTATATACATATACTAGTTCCCTTTGATAGCCTAGGAGTTTTATGGTGTTGCTTATAGGACAACTCAGGTAATTTCCATTTATGGTTTTATATTCTGTACAAACTGCCTGGGTTTTATTTTTCTAATCAGTAAGGTGCTTCACTGCCTTCTTCAGATGTCCCTTAAAGCTATTAAATGAATCTTGTGGTATGTCTGCTGTCAGTAGTATAATATACTTCACTTAAATGTTGTAGAACTGTTTTCAGTAGGAAAAAAAGATTATTTTTTTGGCAGTAATGTAGATCTGTCTAATATCTCTTCACATCTTCTCCCCCCTCAGGTTTTATATCATTTTAAACATTTTTATTTTCTTCTGTGTTTTTAATTAACAACATAGGATAATAGTGCATTGGGTTTTTTTTTTTTGCTTTAGTTTTTGAGTTATACTTCAACCTCCTAAAATTTTTAAGGGTTGATATATGTCTCTCCTATAAATAATGAGGCTTAAAAATGAGTGAGTGGTTTTGAGTGACTGCTGTTTTTTCGAAGCGGTATGAACTTGGTGAGTTTGTTTTATGCCATTAGGTGGCGCCAGAGGTCAGAGCTTAACTATTTAAGATTGGATGTTTACAAAGGACATTATTTGGTTGTAAAAATTTCTGGAAGAAAAATTGAAATAAATTTAAAGAGTAGACATTCATTGAGCCAAAGGAAATGTGAAAAGTATCTTTCACCTTCCTCTTTTGTCTGGTTATGTTTAAATTTTAAACAAAATTAAAGTAACTTTAAAAATGCCTTTCTAGGTAAGATCCAGCAGTTTGGCAAAGCCCACAGTTATGATAAACAGGGAAACTGATATTGCTATAAAATGGACACTAAACGCCTAAAACTATGTGATGTTATCCTATGTTCTTCCTTAACTGGTAGCAGGCTTGTGCTTTCCACTTCCAGCTGATCATTATTTTCCTGATAGATGTTTACCAGTTTGTCGAATGTTAGCCAGAACTATAGAACCACATGGTTCTCTTTCTTTATGCTGCAGAGACCTGAATGATGTTAGGTAACTATAGGAAAATGTAAGTTACACTCAGGATCACTGTTACTGCTATTGCCACTGATGATTCTTACAAAATTATAATCGAAGTTTTCCATCAAAAAGTATATGATATTAATACACATTAGATAAGAACAATTGTTCCATTAATGATTCTATGAAGCTATGCATCTTAGACCTCTTGAGCTGTGAATTAGCACTGTTTTCTATAGTTACTTACTCTCTTGATCATTTTCTAATTTCCACATTCATTTTCAGTATATACAAGCATTATTCTTAAGTGATTTCCCAGAATTGTAAATTTTACTCTTTGATTTAAATACCGAATCATATAATTAAAGTAATTGCTAAGTAGCAGCTTAAAAATCCAGTTATTGGTTTGTATTTAACACCTTTAAGAGCATGATTGTAAAGAGCTGTATTTTTTACACCCTTCTTTTTTTTAACATTTAGATTTTATAAGGGTTTTATATCTCATTTGTCCATATTGTTTTGAAGGAATGAGGTTTTTAGGTAGGTGGAAGAGCATTTGTAGGAAGTTGGATTTGAACATAGACAAGGTGGGTTGTTCAAGTTGCAGTTGATGGTTTCCAGAATGTTATTTGAAGAATGTCTGTGAATCCAGGTGTGGGTCCTACTCAGTGCCATAGATAGACTGAGTTCTTTGTCTGTAGGTCACAGTTACATAGTAATTTTGATTCTGAACTTCACATTAAATTATTTGAGTGTATACAGACCTAAATTTAAAAATCTGTACATATCTTATTTTGATGTATTAAAGATTAATAAATATTGCCGATTTAAATTTTATTTATGCACATACTTAAGGACAGAAATGTCCGGGAAAGTAATTGTTAAATAATGATATGTAACTTTTTAACTTTTTAAATAAATAACAAGATTTTTAATGTGTGTCTCCCTCAGGGTTGTTTAAAGTTTTTTTTTTTCTCCCTCAAATATAAATAGTGGTAACTATATGTTTTGTATCTTCTAGCACCAACTGCTGTAAAGCAATGCTGCGAATAATGCTTGAATAAAAGTGGCTAAGCCAACAACAAAAGAAATACTTTTTATATTAGTTTTATAATTCTTACATTCGAGAGCTTTCCAAATTGCACTTGCATTTAAACAGAACTGTTGCAGTCTTAACTGTATGTATTTGTCTCCCGTGTTTGTGAAGACACTGCACAGTGTCAGAGGCATGGTAAATAATATATCAGTGTTTATGTATTCTGTTCCCCAAATGGCTATAGATACAATATCCAGAAAAGAGCAAAATTCAAGCTTTAGAAAACATTCTAAGATCTCACGCATGCAATTTTGACATATCTGAAAATAGGTTTTTGTATATTTATGGTGGGAGGTGGTTGGGAACTTTTGACAATGTGGGATGTTAATTTTTGTACAGTCTGTGGGCATTTACACATTTTTAATGTAATAAAATTTGGTAATTATGTGCACATTAAATTAATAAGATAGTTACTTCCTGTTATGATTTGTGAATTCCCTAAGACTTTGGATTTTTTTTAAGTAACTTTATATCAGAAATGATACTGCATCTTTATATTTTTTAAATTGTATTGCTGCTCAAGAATGGTACCCTGATGTCAAAAAGGCATACATTCATAATTGTACATTCAGCACTGTAAATAACCTTATGAAATCTTTTTTTGGATTGAAGCTATTCAAAATAAAAATTTAAATGAATGAAGTAACATTTTTTTTTTCTGTCTCCTTACACATTTGTTTACCTTTTGGCCATACAAATACTGCCCTTCTGGATTTATTTTTCTATTTCATACTTGTGCATTTCCTTTTCTTAACTTTGTATCTTTGAAGGGAATAAATACCACATCCCACATATATATCACATCATGTGTGTGATCATCCTGTGGAAACCCATTCATTAGTCAGAGTAGCACCAAATGTTAAGTGTAAGGAGGTCTGAGGGAAATTATGATATGTTAAGGCTAGAGGCTTATCTGTTAACAATTGGGGAGGTCAAACGAAGAGCTAATGCCATGTAACACATTATAAGTTTGAAGTGAAGTGGCAGCTGTGGGTGCAAAAGGAGCACTCCCAGGGAGAGAGAAACTGTGGAACTAACCGTTGGTCCTAGAAACCCCTAAGAAGGCAGGATTTGTGTTGGCCTTTGTGCCAGGGCGGGTGGTCTTGCTGGGTCTCACAGGCCCTACAGGAGGCCTGCCTCCTCTGCTGTGGCCTGTGTGGCTGGGTGTGGTGAGATGGATTGGGTGGTGTGACGGTTTAGAGTGCCAAGTTCTTCCCATTCACTGTGGTTTGTGTAGCAGAAGTGGCAGGGGCACGGTTCTGCAGGTCTTTCTCTTCCCCGGATGTCACTGCCAGCTGCTGTGTTTCGAGTATGTACTGCGGGGAAGGAGGGAGTTGGAGGAGTTTGGATGAGACTGTCAGTGTTCAGAGTTAGGGAGTTGTGATTGCTCTGTAAATGCACAGAGATCCCTCCAGTACCCTGGCCTCAAGTCTCCCCTCACTGAGGAGACAAGCGTGTCTCATCCAGGCAGACAGCTCTGCTTTGGAAGGGCCAAGTCACAGCGGCCGGGGTGACTTTTATACAGCAGTTGCCTCTTAGCATAGCGGATTTCTAACCTGCTACGTGAATCCAAAATTCCAAGGACATGAAAACATGGGAGCCATCTACTTCATTGTTCAAAATCCTTTTCAGTACCTCATCCAGTTTTTCAGCAAGTGGATTCAACAGTGTTCCTCTACTGACTGCAACTTCCATACCCTTCTGGGCATTCAGAATGTTATGCCTTTTTTTTTTTTTTAAGATTTTATTTATTTGACAGAGAGAGATTACACGTAGGCAGAGAGGCAGGCAGAGAGAGGAGGAAGCAGGCTCCCTGCTGAGCAGAGAGCCCTGATGCAGGGCTTGATCCCAGGACCCTGAGATCATGACCTGAGCCGAAGGCAGAGGCTTTAACCCACTGAGCCACCCAGGCGCCCCAGAATGTTATGCTCTTTTTTTTTTTTTTTTTTTGAATGTTACGCTCTTTTCAAAGAATAAACGTTGGAGGCCTAGAGGTCATTCTGATCTGAGTACCTCCTGGGGAAATAGGCCACAGAAGCTTGTAAGAATCTGACACGAAGTCTTATCCTGATTTAAAATCTACACAAATAGAATCCCACCATACATGTATGCTCTGCTGTCCTTGTTGCACATTATTCTGTGTATCAGAGAAAGACGTCCGCATTTGCAGCTCAGATTCATTCTTTTTAAAGTCCACAAGCCATCCCAGTGCATAAATGTTTCATAATTTAGATGACTACTTCCCTGTTGATGGCCATTTATGTTTTCTTTTTTTCCCCCCTACTCCACACAACCCTGCAGTATTTTTGTGCAGTTATTTTTAAGTAGGTTCCACACCTAACAGGCTTGAATTCCCGACCCTGAGATCAAGAGTTGTGTGCTCTACTGACTGAATCTCCAGGCCCCTCATTTTGTGCACAAATGTTAATGAGCTTAGACATAGCACGTATTTTTATCAGTGGACCTGCTGGACAAAGGATATGTGTATTTTTAATTTGGTTGATGCTGCTAAATTTTGCCCCAAAGTTTGTTCCAATGTATGGTCCATCATTGTAGTATAAGAATGTCTGTTTCTTCACACTTAAAATGCTGGATATTTTCAGGCTTTGAAGGTTAAAAGGTTATTTCAGTATGGTGTTGGTGCAGGGATTGATTATCAAATAGCCCAGAAACAGACCCACACATTCATGAGATGTTGGCTCATGACTATGCTGACGTTGTAGCTCTGAAGGGATTTAATTATATATAAGTGGGACTAGGACAGCTGGTTATGTTAATGGAAAAAACTAAACTCGGACTCCACTCAAATGCATCATACACAAATCTCAGTTCAATATGGATTAAGGACCTAAAAACAATGGACAAAACTATAAAACTCACTGAGGTATTATAGGATAACTTTTCTCTTTTTACCTGGGAGGAGAGGAGGAGTTACTTCAATACAAAAACCGCAAGTTGTAATAGATTGACAACTTCCTCTATATTAAGACTTAGTCCACCTGAAGACACCATGAAATGAAAAGGCAAACCACAAACTAGTTGAAGGTATTTGACACCTATAACTGACAAAAGGATTAGCATCCAGAATATATAAAGAATGTTCAGTTTTTAAAGAAACATATTTTGCACATAGGAAAATGGGCAAAAGAACCCAACATTTCTGAGAAGATGAAGCACAAGGGGGCACTGAAAATACAAAAAGACATTCAAGTTCATGAAATGGGGGAAATGAAAAATTAAAAGCACACTGAGACAGTGACTTCATATGAATGGTAAAAATTAAATTAAAAAAATCAATTCCAGGGCGCCTGGGTGGCTCAGTGGGTTAAAGCCTCTGCCTTCGGCTCAGGTCATGATCTCAGGGTCCTGGGATCGAGGCCTGCATCGGGCTCCCTGCTCAGCGGGGAGCCTGCTTCCCCCCCCCCGCCTGCCTCTCTGCCTCCTTGTGATCTCTCTCCCTCTGTGAAATAAATAAATAAATAAAATCTTTAAAAAAAAAATCAATTCCAAGTATGGGCAGAGCTGTGAGGCACAGGAGCTGTCATACACTGTAGGTGGCATTACATACGGGTTCTGTGGAAAGCCGCTGGACATTCCTAAGTTATATTGAACATACGAACACCCTTCAACCCTGTGGTGCCATTTTTGAACATATTCGAGAATGTTTTCAGCCTTATTATTCCTCAAAGTGGGAGAGGAGAACTGGAATAGAGAACTGGGGCCATGTGGTGGGAAAAGGAAGACTCACAGGAAGTGTGGTCCGTCCAGGGCTATGGCTGCCATAGTGATCCACCCGTGACATTAAGCTATCCTAGCATCACCGTCAACGTGCCATTTTATGGAGAAACTTCTCTCCCTTCCGCTCTTATCATTCAGCTTTGACAGTAGGATTTAAGTTACATATGGTCTCTTTTTTAGTTTGAAGCTTTCTGTCATTAAAAAACAGAATCTGCCCTCTGAGATAGGGTCCTTTCTATGACTTTTATTCTGGTAAAGTATTTATCCTCAGGATGCAAGGACGCTTCCCTCTTCCTTTGGAAAGTGCTGAATCACAGGCAAAGCCCCGAGCCCTTCAGTTGCTTTCGGGTACAGCACCATTTCAGGTAAGGCCAAATACTTTCAAAATTACTACGGGTGACTGAGGGCTTGGTTATGTGCAAATTGTAAAATTTTGTACAAGAAATGATTTGTGTAAAATAACACTTGGGAAACCTTGTTTTGGCAGAGTAGTATTACTGTGTGTATTTCACATGTAATTCAATGCCACGAGTTCATATTCTTTGTTAAGCATCTTAGAAATGCTACCTCCTTATTTATGACACAATCAGAAATACTATTCTCAAATTCTAGCTCTGTGGCCGTGGTTAAGTTACTTACCCTTTCTGTGCCTTAGTTTCATCATCCTTTAACCCAGGATAAGAATAGGATCTACCTCATATGGTTATTGTAAAGACTGAATGAACTAATGTAAATAAAACGCTGAGAACAATGAATGGCAGGAAGTGATAGTATTGCCTGTGTTTCTTGCTGTGGCTAACTGAAGGCGTTCGCTATTTGAGGGTGGTGGTGTTTTTGCAGACTAGGTACGGTGCGTACAGCACGACTGTGGTGCGAGGAATCGGGTGGTGGTTGCTATTGTTCTTCCAGACTTTGCTGTTCCCGTCCTGTTAGTTATAGCCACCGCTGGGTATAGGCTGGAAGAGCAGGGCTCTCTTCACCGTGGGCCCTGCTCAGTGATGTCCCTGAGCTTCGAAGTGAGAATGATTATTTTCATTAGTTCTGTGGAAGGATTTTAAAGTACCGGCTTTTAACGACAGCTGGAAAACGCTTTAATCTCACTGCTTTACGCTGAGGGTAGAAGAAAATCGGCAGAACCAAAGAATGAGACCTCTCAGTGCAGAGCGAATGTCTTTCCACCACCCAGGAAAGTCTGCCCTCCTGGGGAAAGAGAGGTACTTAGCTGTATCTGGATAATCAAAGTCAGTGAGTCCTGGTGAACGGCTCCTGCCTCTGCAGGGTTCCAAGGCTCGAACCCGAGGGCCGGCCCCTGCGTGTGGCCCGCAGACGTCCCGCCGCCGCCTTCGCAGACATGCTGAGGAGCGCGCTGCTGTGCGCGGCGCTGGGGCTCCTGCGCGCCCAGCCCTTCCCCTGCCCCCCGGCCTGCCAGTGCGCGTTCCGGGACGCCGCGCAGTGCACCGGGGGCCCCGTGGCGCGCCTCGCCCAGCTCGGCCTGCCCGCCAACCTCACGCACATCCTGCTCTTCCGAATGGGCCCCGGCGTCTTGCGGAACGACAGCTTCAGCGGCATGACGGTCCTGCAGCGCCTGATGCTGACCGACAGCCACATCGTCGCCGTCGCCCCCGGCACCTTCCACGACCTGATCAAACTTAAAACCCTCCGGCTGTCGCGCAACAAGATCACGCACCTGCCGGCCGCGCTGCTGGACAGGGTGGTGCGCCTGCAACAGCTGTTTCTGGACCGCAACGAGCTGAAGGACCTCGACCCGAACACGTTTGAGAAACTGGTTAACCTGCAGGAGCTCTTTCTGAACCAAAACCATCTCACCTTGCTTCCTGCTCGCCTCTTCAGCAGGCTGGGGAACCTGAAACTGCTGGATCTGTCCGGAAACAACCTGACCCAGCTGCCCCGGGGCCTGCTCGCGGCGCAGGCCAAGCTTGAGAAGCTCACGCTCCACTCGAACCAGCTCGAGGCTCTGGATGCGGAGCTGCTGGGCCGCCTGCGCGCCCTGAAGGAGCTGCAGCTGCACCGAAACCACCTCCGCTCCATCGCCCCAGGGGCCTTCGACCCGCTCCGGAGCCTGAGCCGCTTGACTCTTGCCACAAACCGTCTGGAGTTCCTGCCCTCCGCGCTCTTCCTTCATTCGTGCAACTTGACCTTCCTGACCCTGTTCGAGAACCCGCTGGCCGAGCTGCCGGCGGTGCTGTTCGGGGAGCTGGCCGGCCTGCGGGAGCTGTGGCTGAACGGCACCCGGCTGCGCACGCTGCCCGCCGCCGTCCTGCGCCCCCTGAGCGGCCTGCGGGCGTTCGGGCTGACGGGGAGCCCGCAGCTCGGCGTGCTGCCCGCG